>VZTX01003600.1:265096-405711 GCA_013400915.1 Pardalotus punctatus | reverse complement strand
TACATTATATTACATTACATTATATTACATCATATCATATCAATGCCCGTGCTGCCCCATTGGCATTAACCACAAAGCAAACATTCTATGGAGCATGTGACATTTCAATTCTCTGGCAATAGCCTCTGACAATCTTATCTGACATTAAACAACCAGCACTGTCAAAAGGGCAACACATGGCTAGGTATAATGTAGGTCATAATACATGTTTCTGAAATTTAATGATAAAAAAACTGTGCACTGACCTCATTAATAAAAGTCTGGGCTCCCCGTGGGCTGAGCAGTAAGATAGCTCTTCTCAACGTGTCCCGATAGCGGTTCAGCTCTTCTGTTTTCATGGTGGTAAAAAGGTTGGAAAATACTCTGCTGATGTTCCTGTCCACCTTTTGTAATGATACATCAAGTCCCAGTCTTGAGGCCTGATCGAGAAATCCCTGCAGTCCACGAATATCTGTAACACAGGAGGATGGGAAAATAAAAAAAAAAAAAAAAAAAAAAAAAAAAAAAAAAAAAGAGAAAAGAAAAAAGCCACTACATCAACCTCTGCCAGTTAGGCAAGCAGGACTAATTAGATGGAAAAGATTTTTTACTTTTTTTCCTGCAGTGCTCTCTGAAGAAGAGTATTCCACACAGCCATCTTCCACAGCTCCCTTTCATAGCCAGCACCACCAGGGAAACTCCATCAATTACATTTCCCTGAGCTCTGAGAATGGCTCTTAGGAAGAGCCAGTTCATTTATTTGGGTGGCTCTGCAAACCTCCCCAGGGGCTCAAGGCCACAGGGTTTAACACTGCACAAACAAGAAAGTCCCATCCCAACAGCATCACAATTCAAATGCAGAAATCCAGGAGCAGAAAATAAGCAGTGGATAAATCAATCATCCCTAAACTTCTCACTTTCTACCACAACCTCACACAGATCCTTTTTCCAACAAAAAATTACAATATCTAGAACATACACAGACCCTCTCTTGACTTTTTTTCCCTGTCATGTAAATAACCAAACCAGAAGTTTATCATTTATCCATAAACTCATGAAACAATACACAAAGCCCCAGTCTAACAGAACATATTATGGTGCTAAAAAAAAGAAAGAAAAAAAAAAGAGTGGTTCAGTAAGAGAAATCATGCAAACAAGCCCCTTCCAGACGTGTTCCTTTGAGCTCTGTGCCTCAATTTCAGGATGATTGAAAAAATGTATTTCCTTAACCACATTTTCGGGCATTAACATGGAAGAACACATTTCATATGTTCATGCTGAGATCTGCTTGTTCAAACTGTATTCTGTCTTCATGGTTCTCAGCATCTGTCTGTAATAAATGTCTGAGTTTATTCTGTAGTGAAATTTAGAACAAGAAAAAAAGTCAAAGCTTATATTGAACCAGGCTACTCTCAAAATTAGCAGTGACTTGATCACAGCTGTACCATGTCATTAGAAGCCCTTAACTTTATGGAAAACATGCCTGACTTGTCTTGAAAGAAGCCTCTCACATTCATTTCTCACACTTCTATCATTAAACTTCAGCTCATGGTGAAGCTGAATGGTGTAGGTTGGAGCATGTTTACTAATCCCATAATGAAACCTTCTGTAAACTCCACTGTAACAGCTGGTGGACAGTTTTGGCGTTTTTTAAATCCTGGGAGTACCATTTTCTGACACTGCTGCAGCCAGAGGACAGAACCGCAGTGCAGCTGAAGGCAGCAGCACTCCCTGCTGCCCCACCTGAGTGGGCTCCTAGACAATCCCTAAACATGGTGCTTAAGGCCACAGAATATGCATGTGAAGTCCTTTTTATTCCCCTTAAAAATGTCATATGAAACCTGACACAAGTAACATCTTGCCCCCGAGGATGCACCAGTTTAGCTCATGTACGAGTGCAATACATGAGGGTGAACCAGCAAATTTCAGATCCAAAAGAAAAACAAGCTGCCTTGAGGCACTTCACACCTCTATCCAAACACGAGAATGCTTGTTAACGTGATTAATTAATCAGAAATAACTAAGATAGGGTTGTGCCAACCACAGTGGACTCCCTACAGACCTTTTAATTTTGGGTTAGTTGACAGGATCATCCAACCAGCCACACCACCAGGAAAGGCGCACTCATGAGGCCTGGGCTGGTCTTTTCCTGCTCAACTCAGGCAGGTATGACAGCTTTGTCACACTGTCATAAACCTTAGACTTGCTTACCATCCAAAGTTTCTGAGTCAGGGAGGAAAGGAAGGGGTTTATTGTTATGCAGGTATTTCTGGAAAGCGACAGAGGACTTCAGCACATGTATAACTGCAAAACATTGCAGGTGTGCTGAAATAATGAGAGTGACAAACAACTATCATTTACAGGTTAAAGCATTTCACTAAAGTTGTCAAAGTAAGTTTGGATTTCGTTAATTTAAATTCATTAGAAAGCATTCACTACTATACCTATGCAAACTTTATGGATATGTGAGACACAAAACACAGAGATTTTTCTTTTAATGACGTTTAGTCCTTCAAAATTACTGCAGTGCTTGGCAAGCAGTGAGAAACCCCCCTTCCTCATGGTTTAGTAACGACTTGTCTTTTTGTGCAAGCCTCCATAGGAAAGCTGTTTACAAAAGATTAACTGTGCTGATATTGCTCTGGGGGATTTTTGCCTCATGTTTTCAGCTGACCTGCCGAACTACTGGTTAGAATTATTCTTGTAGACCAGTGCAAAATACTTGATGCACATGGCAAGACTATCTAGACTTGGAAGAGCATTTTATACTCCATTACAAACCTTTCCCCCAAGGAAAACAGACTGTTTTCTGGTTTGAAAAATGGAAAGGATTCTGAGTTTTTCTTGGTGAGAAAGCAAAATCTGAGATGGATGAGATTGTCCAAGCTCAACTGTGCACGAACAATCTGTGAGTTTTTCACATTTATAAGTGAATGTGAATTTATTCAGTGTTGGCAATTAAAAAAGAGCTGTGTGATGATACCTTCCTGAATGCTGGCATGCCTGCTCCTACTTGACATTGGGAAAAAGAAGGCTTGGTGGGAATTGAAACGTGGAAGTGGGAACTGAAGAGAATTGTTTGGAGAGGTGACTAACAACTTTAGGTGCCTACATAATGGAATCTTTTTTCACAAATAATTATTCACAACCATTACCAAGAGGGCAATCATTTCTTAAAATGTATCAGCACACAAATACACAAACACATGCCCATATGCAGGAGCATCTGTTTGTAAGACATAATAAATTAGGCTCAGTCTTATCTTATCTGACATCATACAAGGAAGTGAATGCCCTCATTTTTTTCCCTCCATTTAATAGATCACAAGTCCATGCAACATAAAAGAAAACCTGAGCTTTGTTCCACAGCAGCTGAAACAGGAATATTCACAGATACAATTATGAATTTCTTTCCATTTCTCATAATTTAGGACTCTTAATCCTTCATTGTCTTCAACACTAAAAGGAGTTTTACAAAGTTCACGTAGGATTTTGTAAAAATAAAGGGTTCTATAAATGGCCTTGTCTGTTAAAATGCAATTGTTTCCTGTCTCTTGTAGTCTTAACAGTGAGTTTTTATAAAAAAGTTCAGATCCTAACATTAGAGAGTTATCCTGGACCATTACTAATGAAATAATTCCTTGTGCCCATTCAGTTCAGACTTTCTAGGAAAAGTGTAACAACCGAAATTCTCACTTCTGTCCAGAACAAAGGACAGACCAGTTTGTTGCAGGTACACAAGCTACAGCTACTTCTGCCTTCAGTCTGACAATTATTTGCTTTTGCTCAGGTTGTAGCCTACACTCAACCTTTGAAATCACATAATCATATTTTAATTTTCTAACTGCCTACCTGATTTGTGCATGCTCAGCCTGAGGACTTTCGGGGACAACATTTGAACATTTCTCCTTAGAGAACATCAGTTTCTTGAAGATGGCAAAATACATCAGAAGGAAAACGATGCTATAGAAAATGCACCTCTCATAAAAGGGATCCATAAAACCACATAATAATTGGGTATGTTTACAATTCTCTAGTGTCAGCCACAATCATGGGATCAGCAGGTTAGAACTGGAACTAGAAAAAAAGTGACAAGAAAAAAAAAGGCTAATTTCTTACGAACTTTGTGCATCTTCTGTTACATGTGACCAGAGAGAGAATCTCTGTGTCTGAGAACGTTCTTCCTAATGCTGGCAGATAACCCGTATGTCCAGGCCTGGCAACAGAACAGGACAATTTTTGGGATAACTATGACAAGGAGGGAAGGAAAACCTTGATACACTGCTAAGACATGAATTCTGTCACAGTGACTACAAAACTAATACGTGCTGTAAATAAAGGGCTTTATTGTGCTATAAGGAATAATGGAATATATAATTTCCTGCTGGAGGTTAGGTTGGGTACTGTGGTGGCTGATTGGGACACAAACATAAAAGAATAGTGCTAAACGTGGCATTAGCTACCTGTAAAGCTATAGTCAGCTGCAAAGTACTACATTTTTATTACATTATTTACAATCTTTTTTATATAAAAAAGTTCATAGAGTTTACTGTAGCATTCATCTTTCATGAATTTACAGGATCTGATTCTTGGCCTTGACAAAAGAGCTTTAAGCTATTATTTTTGTGTGAAACAGCTGTGTGGCTGGGCACAGCTGGCCTTTTAGGATGGCTCATTGCAGAAAGGAATTTCCAGGAGGTAAAGAGCACTGTATCGTCTTTTCAACACCAGTTCCTAACCCCACTTGACAGAAATAGAGGCAGCACATGGCCAGGAAACATTTTACTTTGGGTGGAAAACAGCTGGAAGCAAACTCAAGTACCAAGCTGGAGCTGAGAGCAAGGCTAAAGAAGCACCAGGGTTTAATTTCACACCCTGTCATTCTTGTCCAAGCAAATTCTGGGAGGACTAAGTGTCGTCACCGAGTTCTGTTTTCAAATAACCTACACAAATCCTTTCACTGGTACATTTGTAAAAGGAAAAAATAAATAAGTGTGAAAAACAATGAGATCAGGCAGGAGATGGTGAGGTTTGGAGTTTTCTCATTTGCAGATTCCAGGCTCTACACTTCACACTTTTCTTTTTTTCCTAGTGTCAGTTTTATTTGAGTGTTATTTTGACAATATTTAAAGTAGTGAGAAGAGTGTCAAGAAGGCTTGGATAGCTTCATTCCTTCAGCATTTATAAAACCATATTTACCTTTTCCAGGAATTTAGGAAGGGTATTCAAGGCATTGCTCTTTATCTCTTTATACTTAAGCTTCAAGAGAAGAAAAAAAAAATTACTGTTTCTTCTCTTTCATTCTAAGATATGATTTATTGTCATTTTGATTCCCTTAAAATTGGATAGAATACTTCCCATTTATTATTTAATTTCTTGGGACAGAATACAATACACATTCTAGGATCCACTAATTTGAAAGATAACACATAAGCACTCTAAAACAGGTTTCCTAAACCACTTCAGTTTTGTAGGTTTCATTCTTTTTATTTTACAGTAGCTGTTCTCCCTAGTTTTCACAACTGCAAGTTGTTTGCTTTAGAAATAAGGGATAATGTGCCTGGTGTTAGAAACAGAGACACATATCCTGATGATTAGACTCCTGCTGCATTGTCAGCTTTCTGAATAAATTACTTTGAATACCATCTTTGTGTCCATGCTGCAGATAATAGCCTACTTGGAGGATTTCAACATATTCTAGAATTTTAGAAAATTGAAAGTGGACATACTTCAGAAGTAGCTCTTATTCTTCAGTTAATAAATAACAAAATTTTCTTACTTCAAACAATTGAAAGAAGATTATTATTTATGCTTCCAAAAGGGAATTATTTTGTCCAAATCATCTAGAAGAATAAGACTTTGAGCAAGCATTGAAACTTTCAATCTAAAATGCTCACAGAATGATTTTAACTGCTCAAATAGAGTGATTAGACCAGAAATGTAACAACAAGGTCTGCTACAATAGATATGTCTGCATTGATATTAGAATATAAATGCTTATTGGAGCTTGGTACAAAATGAAATGATAATAACACGATATATTTTCTACTTTTTTTTCTCTGCTCTTACAATTTCTCTCCAAGCATCTATTTCGCACTTCACCTACATGATATCCTCAGGTTTCTTTGCCTGCCACATTCCCACAATCAGTGAAAATTTTTTCTGCAATCATTAGAACTCACAATTTCAAACTGTGTCTAATTTAGTTGCCTCACCCTAATTAAGTCTTAGTTCAAGAACTTTCCGCAAAAAAAGAACTTGGCCTTCTTGCATGCTTTTAGATATGCCAGAGATCACAGTAACAACCTCTGCAATTATATCCCATTTTCTTTTCCTTTTTTATTAAAGAAATGAAGTCAGTAACTAAGAAGTCATTATTATAGCAAGTAGCTATAAGATCAAGTACAATAAATCCATTAATTAAATTGGATACTTTTTATTATTCAGCTTAGTTAAGCTGGACCAAATGAGACCAGACAGGAAGTTCTGCTGAGCTCCATGCCTTGTCTGTGACAGAGTGTAAACCAGGAGGAATTGTGGATACTTCCCTTAAATATTCTTCAAACAATTCAGTTTGCAGTGTGGGGAATTCCTCAGACAGGTGTGGTTTCTCCCTATTTCTATGCACAAATGGTCTGTGTAACCCTCAACACTTTTCTCCTCCACAGAATAGCAGCTTCCCTTTAAGCAAATTTAAATTTGAGCATCCAAATCTGTTGACAACCAGCATAATAACCTGGGAATTTTCAGAATCCCACTGGGTCTCCTAATTCCCAATTTTACCTTTCCCTTCTGGACAGTTCTACTAACAGGGATCAAACACAAAGCAGCGTGCCAGCGCCTGCACTGCCTGAACCAACAGACCTAGAAGCTGCACAGACCCTTCTCAAAGACATGAGAGAAAAGCAAGAAATCAGAGATTTCAGGGAAAAAAAAAAAAGCAGGCTATCAGAAACTTAAACTTTGAAAAATACATAAAATATTCATTCACCATTTAAATCTAGATCACACACTGACATCTGACCACCTCTCCACAGAAGCAGAAAGTCCTACCACGTGTGTTGTGATCCGAGCATCAGGATTAACCAAACGCAAACTTCTACTCTGAACTCCTCGTAGTATCAAAGGCTGAAGTTTCTATAATGGATGCAGACATTTTCTATGGGCAGCTGTACTGCCCACATTGATACTGTTTGCAGACTTTCAAAGATAAAAACTACCTTGAATAAAGTCAAACTACAGGTTTTCGCTCCCAAACAGATGGAAAAGGGACAGAATGCACCATAAAGCCAGATGTGCTGCATGCATAAACAGATGTTTCCAGACTCGTCACAAAAGGCAGCTACCACTATGAACAATATTTAAGTTACTCTGCACAACTGATGTTTCATACCTGAACCAGCTGATCCAATCTGAAGGTAATGGGAGATTCCCAGGAAGCCCAGAAGCACAAAAGCCTTTTAAAGGCTACAACAGCCCTTTCACATTTACCATGAAAGGTCAACTACAGGTCTGTCCTGCTGATTTTAACACTTAGCATTCAAAAGCACAAGGGAAACCACCTCAGGAAATTCATCACTGTTGGAAAAAATGTGGACATATGCTACAATTGATGTAAAAACAGAATTCACTGAAGAACCAGCATTTCCATTCAAATCATCCACTCAATTCTTCCAAGTGCAATTAATTGCCAACTGTTTACCCAATGGTAAACCACTGAAATGAGCTGTAATAGCTTCTCACCTCACTATGGCTGTTTAGACACTAAAATACTTTTCAAGACACTACACAATGCAACTGCTGTATCTTCTTGTGAGACCAAAATAGCTGTATTGGCAGAAAATATGCTTTTGCTGATATATAGCCTCAATTTAAATGAAATATTTTTCACATAAAGTAATTTTAATCATCACATTAAATTGCTGAGCTTAATATTTACTATGTCTGTGTACCAGCAAATCTAAACATCCATGCCCCAGTACCTTAAGAAAAAGTTTTCTTCTCTTGGAGGGCTGAGATGCAGCTTCCTGAAGCCATATTATTTTACAAGAATATCTGAATTAATAGTACCCAATTAAGATGTTGGGACTGTAAGCCTGTCAGCTTTCACACAAAGGTAGCTGTTCCTGTATAGTAACTCTGGTTATTGTATTTTGACATTTGAAGAACAACCTTCAGAAATAAGACCTGTAACCCTAAGGGGATAAAAGCAGTGATTAGCAAATGCAAGTAAAAGCATCCTGAAACAAACCAAATGTGCAAAGGGTGTGCCTGAAATAGAGAGGCAAAGGTTGCCTGTTCTCATTCAGAGAAAACCAGAAGGCACCTGAGAATCTGAGACAGATTCATTCTCTGTGTGCATAGCTAAGTGTCCAGCAGAGAAGTCAGAAGCACATCCCTTTGGATTTAACCGATCGCAGACTGAGTCTCGCTCTTGTTTAAATCAGCTTTAAATACTGCACATTCCGATCTCAAGAGAGACGGCAATGAAATTACTGAAGATAAAGAAATTAAATTCCCCCTTGAGGAAAGGCTACTGCAGGAAGACTTTATTCTTTCACACGTGTGACAAGTAATTATTGCTTGTGTTCATACAACCCTTTTCAGCTAAGGATCTCAGTGTACTTTATAAACACCAGGACAGTATAAGAAAGCATAAATACACGTCACAGGAGCTAGTTCCTCTTATCTACTTAACTACATGGCAGCAAATAATAATTAAACTCTTTATTGATGCAGCCTCATTTTGAATATTGTGTGCAGTTTTGGGCACCAAAATATAAGAAAAATATAAAGCTATTAGGGAGGGTCCAAAGGAGGCCATGAGGATGGTGAAGGGCCTTGAGGGGAAGCCGTGTGAGGAGAGACTGAGGGCACTGGGTCTGTTCAGCCTGGAGAGGAGGAGACCGAGGGGAGCCCTCGCTGCAGTTCAGCTTCCTCGAGAGGGGAAGAGCAGGGGCAGGCACTGATCTGTGCCCTGTGGTGACAGGGACAGCAGCCGAGGGAACGGCCTGAGGCTGTGCCAGGGGAGGCTGAGGTTGGGTGTCAGGAAAAGGTTCTTCCCCAGAGGGCGGCTGGGCACTGGAACAGGGCTGGCTGAGCTCAAGAGGCATTTGGACAATGCTCTCAGGCACCTGGTGTGACTCCTGGGGATGGTGCTGTGCAGGGCCAGGGGTTGGACTCCATGATCCATGTGGGTTCCTTTCCACTCGACTTGCTCTGTGACTGAAGAAACTTTCTCCCATTCCCGTAGGTTCAAGTAAAACTGTGTGCCTAGGCACACAAACAGCAGAGAGGCTGTCAGAGCTGACAGTTCTAATGCTTTTGGTACCCTCCAGGGATGGAGTCTTCACTGAGGAAAGAAATTCTCTAGAAGGTTACTATTTCTCAACCAGTCTCAGGTTTTTCATAACCAAGTCCTTACTGAGGCTGACTTTATCCTGTCTCCAATCTCCCGCGCTGCCCCTTCGGCAGGTGCCACGGTTTCACTCCGCTGCTCACCTTCCCGAGCGCTCAGCTCCAGGTGGTTCGGGGGCACAGAGCCCAGGCCGTGTCTGCAGCCTCGTCCCCAGGAGCTGGCCCTGGCTGCAGCGATGACCCGGGCTCTGTGTCACCACACCGCAGGCACAGATGGACAGCAGCTCCCCCGGAGCCCAGGCTGCACAGAGCTCACAGCCCTGCCAAGCCCATCCTCAACTACTTGGCCCATGTTTGCTCATGTGCTGGCAGGGCAAAGACAACAGTGGGCATATTTTTAGCTCAGAAACAGGGGAGAAGGACCCTTTGGCCAAACTTTATTTTATTTACATGATCTCCACCAGGCTGTAATGAGTATGGCAGTATTGAAAGTTTAATTTCCTTGGATAGCTGTTTGACTCACAAAATGCATTTGAATACAAACATTGAATTTGGAAAATGAGAAAAAAATATGCATCCTTCTTTAATTTCCTACTTTTTAAAAGCCCATTTTTGCAATATATTCTCCATAAAACTCTGCAGAAAAATGCAAGGGGATAAAAAAACCAATTGTAGACTCCTCTGTTCTTCAGTGTTTTCTGACTAAAGCAAGATGAGAAGGATTCCTACTGAGATAACAAATCTCTTGGCAGGAGCAGGAGGGAGTTGAAAATAAAAACTAAGTTCATGTCACGTATAATGACCACCAACTACTCCCCCTTGTAGGAATATGCCAATAACAAACAAACAGAAAAAAATCAATTACCAATTTTTCATTTGCATTATGACAACTGCTGTAGTATAATGGCAAATACAAATATTCCATTCTCTAACAACAGAAATCTGAGCCCAGAGGGAGGGAAAAAACCACAAAACCAACATGCTAGAGAACAAAAAATCTTGGTTTTTTTCATCAGTGAAAACCTCCTCAGGCATCCCTCTCTTAGCTCCAAGCTTTAGGAACATAATGGTAATGATGACTGAGAGACAGCTGGTAACTCTGAGGTGGTGCACTGCAGCAGGACTGCTGTCAAAAGATCCTCCACTCATCGTATTGTAAACAAAATGAGCACACTTTTACAAATCCAAAAATGAGATGTTGCAGGCCTTAGTCCCACAAGCATTCAAGTCTGTGTTTTACTCTGGGAGGAAACTCAATGCCAAGTCTCCTCCCACGTACAAAATCTCTCAATATGTGAATAAGTGCTCACATAGCTACTACACACTGCAATTGATTCCTAGGATGATAATCAGGACAAACACTTAAAATGCACAGGACACACTTACACCTTCCCAGATATGAAGCCCTTCTTTCTCAAAACAGCAGTAAAATTTTAAAAAAACAAGCAAAAGAAGTTTCTCAGTTTTTTAATCAATGCTCCTGTGCAACTCTCCTCTCCAAGCTACAACCCTGATAGTTTAACAGCTTCTGTTCATGACGCAATACGTGGTCTTTGTGAAGGCACTGTAAACCACTGTGAACTTTTCCTTATTTTTACTATATTTCTATTGAGCAACAGCAAAGAGAAATATTTCCAGGCTTAGGAAAACAATGTGTCCTCATAAAACACTCAGCTGTAGAAAAGGATAATGGGAAATGGATATCTGCAGAGACAACCTTTCACATCCAAAAGCAAGAAGTATTTGGGGCTCTCAGTTTACTTCAGTGGCAGCAGGGGTGTCTATCTGCACATTTATAAAATTGGGGCTTACTACAGCATCTCCTTTATGGGTATTTATGGGTAAATGAATTGACAGATCTATATGCATCAGTAAATTTAAATTTGATTATAAGACTCAGAGATGAAGCAACTCCCCCAAAATCTGACAAGCTTTTATCCACTTATCACAGTCATTAATCAGAAGGCCATTTAGAAGTCCAATATACCCTAAGGTTAATATTTCAAGAGGTCTTACTTTTTTCTCCCTAATTAACTTAATTCCTTAGCTAATGTCTTCTAATTTACTGGAAAGGAGTCAGACAACTCCAAAAGTCACCAGAGGAAATCTTATCATTAGAAAAGGACGTGAAGGACATCTCTGGCTGAGCAACACCATGCAGGTGCTGCTACCTTTGGTGGGTGCTGGCAAGTCCACACATCCGAACATAGTTCACAGGAGCAGACACTGTGCTAATTTCAGTTACTTTAAATAAAGCAATGGCTTGGAAGAGGACAAGATGTCGTGCCAGAAAGGATAGGATAATACGTTACTGCCAGGCATCTCAAAATCCATCAACCAGGTAAAGACAAGACTAACGTAATTACTAACTTCTCATTTTTCTATTCTTGTGGAGGAGCTGGGAAGGCGAAAATGGAAGCCCCTTCTTAAGAAAATATTACAATTGCTACAATGCAGTGAAAGGAAAACAAAAATTATTGAAATTATAGCTAATAAATTCACATTACTTTCACATATTCCATTTTCTGAGGGGAAAAAATCTGAATCTGCTGAGTTCACAGGAACAATTCAACTACGTGATGTTTTATAAAGACATGAAAAGCCTATTTGAACTCTAGATGAACCATACAGTGTTTTTATTTTTGTTTTTACCTTTTATTCTGCTCTTCACTCCAGGCAGAATCAATCCCAGGTTTTTATTCCTGGGACACAACACATCAAGCTCTGCCTCTTTATAGCTTTAAGATAACTGCCACATACTGTAGTTAATCATGGAAAGAGCAGATGAGAACTAACATTTCTCATTCTACTGGCTCATTTTTGCACCAAGTATAGGTAAGGCCTCTTTCAGTTGTTTTAAGGTTTCAGTTTATTGATCATGATAATCACAGTGCTTTGACCTCACATAGTATGTTCAAGCACTTCTGCATCTGAAATATATTCGGTTAACAGAATTAATAACTTGGGGCAGGGAAAAGCAGGGTTAGACACTTCTAACTAAAAGCAGGGTCAGGACAATGTGGCCCAGATGTCCAAAAGGCCACTTACGAATGCCAGCTGGAAATCTTTGGAAGGCAAAATAACACTGAATGGGGCTTTTTTGCTCAGATTTGTCATTTTCTCCTCCTAATTTTCTCCTTTGAATAAAAAGGAGGTTCGTTCCAGTTCAGGTATTTCTTCAAATCTCTTCATTCACTCATGTAATAATTTTTCTCACTATCAAGAGGTTGCTCTTGGTCACAGAGTACATTAAGAGATTTCATCTGCACCTTCTTCCTTCTCACCCTAAACAGCCCCATATGGACAGGTCACTTAGGATTTTTGTGCGGTCCCTTCCAACTCAGAATATTCTGTGATTGATTTAGATGCATTTCCCGACACGGCACTACACTGACTTCTGCAGCAGCAGAGACAATACAGCTGTAAACTTCAGGGAACGAGACAGCCATGTAAGCCGCTGGAAACACCCTGATTTCAAAACCTTCTAGCAAGAGGTTGCAGATAGAGTTTCACACTTCATTTCTTCTGACATGTCCCCAGAAACACCGCTGTGCGTATCCAGTGACAGTATTTGAAACCACACACCCCAGCCACCTCCAAGGCTTTATTACACTAGCTCCTGTTTCCACAAAAAAGAAACACTTTTTTTTTCCCCCTGGAAACAAGTACTCAGTGTTTGTATGAACAGAGGCCTTTTGCTCAAAAGAGTGGAATGAATGATCAGCAAAATGTGCTTTAACACCGGAAAAAGAGAGAGCTGGAAGTTGAGCTCTTGAGATTCAGAAGGTCACTGATTGCATTCTTTATACAGCAGAACCATTTTTTTTCTCTTTTTTTATGTACAATGAATCTAATACTAAAAATATCAGTTTCTCAGTTTATTTCTGGTTATAAGAGTATCCTGATTTATGCTTTCTTTCACCCCCTATCACCAAGTATTACAAGTTTAAAAAAAAAAATAAATAAGAGACATTTTCCTGTGCTTTCTGAATTTAAATCACCTTAATTTTTCTGGTTTATACTTCAATGATTGAAACATACAATTTTAATTGACCTTTAATGAGTGGAATAAACCCCTATTCTCCTCTTACAGAGAACTCATTCATCTCTCTATGAAGTGATCAATGAAGATTTATTGATTCCACAATGTTGATTTACCTATACACATATATAATGTACATATACATGTATGTGTGTGTGTATATGTGCATACATATATATATATATATATATAGGACTCTTTCTCAGCCCCACAAGGATAAGATAGACCAAATCCATGAAAACCTGCTTAAATCTCTGTAGCACAAGAAGTGTGGGGCGTAATAGGATTCCATTGCTATAGCAATGAGTAGCAAGCAATAAAAACATTTCCCTTGAGCAGCCATGATGCAGTTGAAGTGCAGAAGCTGAATGAGGAATATTAGAATGAATATAGACTAGTTAATTGAGGATAAACATACCAGGGAAAAAAAAGAGCCTTCCTGAACTTTGCAGTATGCTGATGACAATTTGAAGAGACAGTGAGTAAAAAAACCTCCTTAGAAAAGAAGAGAATGAATCATCTGAAATTTGCAGTGGATTTAGTGAAGTGCACAGTCCCATGGGCTAAAGAGATGTGAAGAGAGATAGCAAGGCTGACTCTGAAAATGAAAGAACTGGACACTGAAGAGTGCCATGGGAATATTGAGGCAAATTCTTCCAGCAACTACTAAAGAACAGAAAGGAAAGAACCAACACAAAGTGAAGTGTATCCTCAAGCCTGCTAATTAATTTACTTTTTTGACCTGGTTCTGAAGAAAGAAAACAAACAAACAAAATCCAAAACCACCCACAAATCAAAAAGGAATTAAGAATAATTGAAATTAACTGTTCAAAAAACTTCTCCTTGTTTCTGATTCTATAATTTGCTTCTGCCAATTATTTTTGGTGATGTTTATCTGACACTGCCTTTGATGCTTTGTATCTTAATTTCTACTCTTCCTTTTTTATCCAACCTATCCCTTATTCCCATTGCAATAAATAGTCACTTTGATTTACCATATCCTTCAGCCAACTGAACAGGATTATATACATATACACATTAAAAAAACATAAAAAGTAAAAAAATAAATGAAAGTTCATATTTTGTAAGGGGCTTTATTTAAGACAAGAGTTTGAACTTTTTTTTCAATTTCTAATTGTATTTATAACTTTAGTGTGACACTCTCAATGGAAAGATTAAAATAAGCTGCAAATACAGCCTTTAAAGATCCAAGCAGCTGTTTGTTGCATTTCCTACATAAATAACAGGACTGGAGATCAAAAGAACAGGTTATATACTAAGGAGATTTAAAATTCAAGGTTGAATATCATTCTGTTTTCAGACAGATATCACTACGTTCTCCTTGTTAAAGACTTTCCAAAGGTCTCCACACACACTCAAATGTCTGATATCTCAGACGCATCAGATGTCTGATGTCTATTTTTGTTACAGCCTGCACTTCAACTAATTTGAATGCCTCATGTTAGTGCTCTAATTATAGATTTCATATAATCTGATTACTGTTACAAACATAAGGGTCAAGCTCCTCTTGAAGTTGCCTAGTTTCTCTTAGCCCCTCCTAAAAGTAGCTGAAAGTGACGTTAAAACGAAACTTAAAGTTATTCTATCCTGCAGGTTACGAAATGTATCTGATACAATTTTTATGGATTATGCTACATGGAAAGCAGTAACTGTGATTTCAATGGGCACAAAGAACTAATGGAAACTTAATAAAATTAGAGGTTATTTTTCTTCACAGCAGCAGTTACCAAACTTTAATGTAATTTTTGGTGCAATTCTCTGGATTCAACTGCCCCCATCTACTCACCTCTACCCCAGAGCACCCTCACCCTTGTTCCTCACTCACATTTCAGTCATTCCTCCCATGAAATCATGAATGGTCTATCACCTTCTCCCCTTCCCCCCAGAGGAGACTCTGCTCCACCCTTTAACATGTCTCTGAAACAGAGCATGGTCCCCGCTCAGGGGTGCAGTGAAACAGCCGGCAGAGCTCCCCAAGGACTCCAAGTCAGCCAGGATGGCCACTGACCTGTGAGAACCTTGGCAGGCAGGGAGCTGGAGAGCCCCCAAAGCCCTTCCTAACTCATAGGGTCTCATTCTTGAAGGTCATTTTACCCCAAAAGTGCCCCTGCTACATGTGACTCTAGAACTTATTTCCTTCCCAGAGGTGCCAGAATCCCTTCCCGTGTCCCTGAAGGTGCCTCCCTGCAGTTCCTGTCAGCTGCACGTGAGCTTTGCTTTTCCCACACCTCCCAGAGCTGCTGCAGCAGGGAATGATGGCAGGATGGGGGAGAAGGCAAGAGAGCTAGGAGAGCAGGGAAGGTGAGGAATCACAGGGGTTTATTCTGCAAAGACATCCCCTGGACTGGAGAACCACTGCCTTGCAGGATGGGACCTGGCTGTAACTCGGAGAGCAAACCATCCATCCTGAGGGCCCAGTGCCCCACTTCAGCAGCAGCAATCTCATGCAAGGGTTAAGAACCCGTTGTGAGCAGGCCAGGATTATCCCCTACAAGAACAAATTCAACCTGAAGAGGTTTTTTTCCAAGTTTAACAGTACCATTTTTCATATACCTCTGCAGAATTAGGAAGGTAAGATTCCACAGCCCACCTCCAAATTCCCACGTTAATTTGAGGGGCATGGTACCCTGCCTCTCACATGGTCTCTAAGGCCCGGTGTGTGCAAGTTCTTAACTCAATATCCCCCTCTGCTTCCTCTCCATTTGCCTGACAGAGGCTAAGATCAGAAAAGACAGCTTGGTCTAACGTTTCCAGATGGAGAAAGAAGCAGGCAAAGGCAGTCCATTTGGCTAGAGGTGGCATGGCTAGCTCACAGAGAGAAAAATGCCAGCTCTCCACACAGGAGCAGATGATTTTTTTTCACGGCTCCCTGCTGTCTCGATCCCGAATAATCTGTAGCTAACAGTGTTCATCAGCCTGTGCTCGTCAGGCTGACATGCCCTTCTCTGCAGGTGGTCATTCCAGCAGGCATCATCCAACTATTTTGAAAAGGCAATAATGTTAGCAAAGCAATGGCGAGGAACCTTGTGCTATGAGCAGAGTTTGATCATGATAATGCTTACTAAAGATGATACACTGGATGAATGCACACAGTTTTATTACTCATCTAAGGAATTGTATTATCATGCATATAAATATTCACATTCTGGTATTAATCTTAACCAAGTCATTGGGCTATTGGTGAAAGAAATAAAAAAGATGTAGGCAAAAACTTTGAAAATGCTGTCAAGTGAACAGACCCCGATTTAAGGGATAAGAACACTCAGTCTATTCATGACATACAGACAGAGAGAGTTGAGTATTATGGCCACCAGTAACAACATGTCTGGAAATGCAAAAATTTAACTTGTGATTAAAATGGGATTTATATCATTGACAGGGATTAGTCTTAATCAGTTTTATTAAACTGTAACGTTACAAAGCTAAATTCTGTATGTTTATTACCAATGAAAGTAGGCATGTGATTATTAATTTTTTTTTAATCCTGAAGGGCACAAGCCAGACAACAAGAGGAAAGACATCCAGACTCCATTCTTACTTTTAAAAATGCCTAAATGATACAAAGTAATGAAATCTGAAGCTATGATTTTAGATATGCAATTCCCAAGTACACTGAAAGAAAAGCAAATATTTTCAATATTCTAGCATTTAGGTTTTTTGAAAAAAGAAAAAATCTTAATATCCAAGGCCCATTTGAATAAATAACTTGCCAATGCTGTGCATGTGTTGGTTTTTTTCATTACTAAATTATCATGAATTTACTTCTTTGTGGAAGCCTAATGGCACATGGTAGCTTAACTTGCATGTCATCCACCCAATGATGGCAGG
Organism: Pardalotus punctatus; assembly: GCA_013400915.1. Lineage (NCBI taxonomy): Eukaryota > Metazoa > Chordata > Aves > Passeriformes > Pardalotidae > Pardalotus > Pardalotus punctatus. Next base: position 388,484 of record VZTX01003600.1, on the reverse strand, counting down.
TCCTGTCAGCACTTCATGAGAGAGGATTCCTCCTCTGAGGAATTACATGAGGAAAGAAAAAAATCAGAGTAAAATTATTTACTCTATAGAATTGCATCAGAAGCAAACCAGAGATCTTAGAGCCTCGCTATCCTTAAGCTATTCACCTCTGGCTTCTGGCTATTCTCACAGAAACATATTCATTAACATACTTAGAGGTCTGGTGCTGCAAAGAGATGACTTGTGACAATTTCAGAACTTTCCAGTCTACTCCTCAATAAAACAGTTAAGCTGCAGGATATTTTCAATACTGTTAAAAAAAAAATTAATTCTGGATGCCTCTTCTGCCATTCTCCATTTAAATCATTAAGAGCATTATTTTACATGGTTATTGCAAGGACGAAATGCTTTAAAGTGAGTAAATTATGCATATTCTACATCAACAGCAGCAATATTCACTTAATTTAAATAGATCATTAAGAAATGCATCCAAAGGCTTAGAAATCCCTTGCATTTTATCTTCATTAACATCCAAGCATTTGTGGACCTGGCAGTGCTTTGTTAATGGTTGGACTTCATGATCTTCGAGGTCTTTCCATTCAAAGCCAACCCCATAGGAGGAATGGCATAAACACATTTATAGTTTTGTCTTCTCTGCCTTGTCCACCAACTGTATCTCTGCAGAGCCCAGTTAAATGCTGAAGGTGGTTTCTCCTTTTGTACCATGATGCACTTTACAAAAATATTTCAGCTGCTATTCCTGGACCAGGGCAATTTGTTGTGCTGTACTCAGAGATATTTTAAAATTAAGAGCAAGTATTTTTCTCTAAGCTGAATTTCCTGATTTCAGATCTGCCCTGGAACACCAGTAAGCGTTGCCAAAAGATACTGTAAAGCAGTGTAGGGACTGAAGAAAACTGACTCCCTCCCAGCCAGACTCATACAGAAGTCATCCACTGCATTTCCCTTCTGGCAACATTTGTTGCTGTTTCAATCCCTGTCCCGCCTTAGAACAGCCCCAGAATTTTACTGAAGGAATGGATTTTCAACCCAATAATACTGAGACAATCAAAATAGCACCATCAACAAAATTTAAAATTAAATAGTAGCTAGATTTCAGTTATTAAGATAAAATTAAAGAATATCAAAATCTTTAACATCCACAGACGGATAAATTAAAACCATTTGCACCCTGTGACAAAATCTATTTCCTAACACTGTTTACTGTCAGCATGGAGGAACTTAGTCTTTAGAGTGACTTATTAGAAATATAACCAGTGATTCTATTCAAAAATCAATTCTTGCTGAAAATATCAAAAAACCCACTAATTAAAAAGCTATATTGGCAAAATAAAGCTGGCCTAGTAGGGTCCTGGAAGAATCAATCACTATAATCATCTACTGCCATAAACTCTATGGGAAGATTACAAATGTGATGCTTCAAAGGAGGGGAAAATTCTTTTAAAATATAATTTGAACTTTACTTCTGAAATACCATGACCATCATGATCCATCACCCACAGTCACTGCCCAGACCTACAATAAATCAAAGCTATGATCCAATGGTTACAATCAATCATTTGAGAGCAAATGTTGGGAACAGTGCTGCCAGGTCCAGTACAAAAATTTCAGATTATTCATGAGGGAGACTGTGTTAGTAAACAGCAAACAGAAAGCTGAAAGTGAATGCACAGGACTAATAAAACCTTACACAACAACTAATTAAAGCAAACAAACAGAAAGACAGAAAAGCACCACAGAGATGCAGCTGCAGCAAAGCTGCGTGGCCTAAGGTGTATGGGAGAGTGTGATCCTCCAGACAGTGGGAATTAAAAGCCTGCTCAAAAGAGATGTTATATTCCACTCTATCACAGGAAGCAAATGACCTTGGAAGAAATTCAAGCTGTGAAATAGTTATTCAGGTAGAAAAAAAATGACCAATTGCCAGCATATAATTGGTGGCCCTTTTGCAGGAGCCTCAGGAAAGCAAAGGTTCTGGGAATGGAATTTATACAGGAACCAAGTTATTTGTCCATTTTTCAACTTGAGAAAGGTCCATTCCAGGCTACTCATACTTACAAACAAGAATTCAATTTAAAAAAAAATCAGACCCAGTCAGGCCTACAATACAGTTTAATTCTAATGAAAGCCTAAAGCAAAAGAAAATCTCACTATGTATGTCCTAAAAAATGCACAAGTAACATCACATCAGGTGATTTTCCAAGCTATTGCAGACTTTTTAACCAGTATTTTTATATCTACAACCATGTATCTTGCTACCAGAAAGCATTTTGACAGTCTTAGTTGCTGTGTTGAAGAGCCAACAGAGAGAAGGTGCTTTAGGCAAATATCTTATGCAGAGATTTTACCAGGATAGATGAGTTTATACTGGCACTTTCAAAAAGTAAATCTAAATTCAAAAATTGGAATAAATCTTCTTCAGGGTGTGCTCATATAGTTCATGCAATCTATTTGAAGTTGTCCACTTCCAACCAATAAATTGTGGGAAACAAACGATGAGACACCATTTCAAAGTAGTCTAACCTTAGTTCACCACAGAGGCTGAACCTTTAATAGAAAAATTGCTATCATTTCCTGCGAGGAATTAGAATGGCTTTTCTCCGGTAAACTGTAGATGTCTATTAAAAAAAGCTATAGTGAGAAACAGAAGATGAACATTTAAATTCAATGTCAAGAGTTTTCACTTTAATTAAAGCAATTTCTAGTTTAAAGGAAATGACTATACAAGAAAGCCTTTAAAATTAATCCTTCCCTTCAGAAGTAGCACTAAAATTCAGTTAGGAGTGAAATATGATTATTTCACTTCAAGTCTTGTAATCTAGAATTTAAAAAAAGATTCCATCACGTATTTATTTGGCAGTAGCTCACAAGGCAGAGTAAGGTATCAAAGTCCTTAACAGAGTTCTAAAATTCCAATTTCAGCTTTGCTGCTTTCCCTCATAAACTATAGATCAGTGGTAATTATGATGCCAACCTAGTTGTTCTACATTTTCTTTTTTCAAATTCCAAGTATAAATATCAGTGAGGAGTACCACTATATTTTAAGGCAGAAAGAAATGGCAAACCCTCTGTCTGCATAAAGGTCATCTTACCTCTTCCTTTTCTAATTCAAAATGAGACATTTGAGAACAGACAAAATACACAGTTCAAACATAATAAGAGGGCTAAATGCCATTTCAACTCTGTCTCCAATTACTGCACACAATAAACATTAATATTAATAGGACTTTAGGGAATCCAACCAAACAACAACCTGAGCATGAAACTCCCATCATCTTTGGAAGAGCTGTCTTGGAAAATCGTGCTTGTCATTTTGACTAGAATGAGAGTGTAAGAATTTGCTATCCGAAGTGATACATGCTCATAAAATTAAGCCAATTGGCATGTTCTAGTAAGACGTTTTCCTGCAGAAAAGCCTTACCATTTCTGACCTGCTCAAATGCTAACTCATCTTCCAGTATCCTTCCCATGTGGTCTTTATTTCATCCCCTTCTCTCTGGCTGAACTGCAGAAGCAGAGTTCCATTCTCTTTCCTGGAGACTTTCACATCTATACATTGGGTCAGCCAAAAAGCAGTAGCTCCTTTCTTCATAATAGTTCTTCTGTTCCCTGTCAATGCTGTGATTTATTCTCATATGTTTGATGTCGAATATGTACTCTTTTGAGCTTTTGTAACAGCCACTGCACTTTTCCCAGTCCACACAAAATGCTGGTTATTTTCCTGTTGGACTGTGTCATCCCTGTGAGGAAAACTTCCAGCATCACACGTGACAGTCTGTTAGCTCAAGCTTGGAGCAGTGTCCTTCCTCATGCTGCTCCCTCTCAGTCTTCCACTCTTCTCTTTTGGAGTGTTACCCCAAATGGGCTGCACCAAAATCATCAATTTTATCTGTCAATGTGCAAGTTCCTGACATCTACCCACCTGTACCTTTTCCTGCATTTTCAGGAACTTCAACTGGAACTTTATCCTCTCAGACTACAGTATTTTCTGTCACAATCCTTGCTTACAGAGAAGCCAGAAATTGATGAGAAATATCACCACTAATTACAGATGAAGACAGAACAAGAAAATGGATACACTCCCATGTATTTCATTTATACACATCTATACACACTGAGGTATTCTCTCACCATGTTTTTATGCCACTTAAAAAAGTTCACAAGCAAGTCTGATAAGTTATTTAATGTCTGGGAACTCAACAGTGATTTCAGACTAAAAAGGCGACTGTCACCCCTAACGCAGAACAAGTCAGATTTCACAGCCCACCTGTAGCACTGAACACAAAGGTACCTGAACTGCCTTGGACATGGCCCAGTGCACACCCTTCAGCTTTTGCCATTCTTGCAGTGCAAAGATCACTATAGTTTTGCAGCACAGTGCTCAGACCTACCCTCAGCAAGGTGGAAACTCAGTAAAGATGCACCCAGGGGTGCATCCAATTCTACAATTCAGAGAAGTTTGTAGGAAGGTAACACAAAGCCTATTTGACTACTCAAAGTTGCATTAAATGCACCAAATGAAGGGATTCTGTGAGATCCTACCTTTTCAAAACTTACAAGCACCCATTTTGAAAACTAACATAGCAATATGAGCAATAGAGTCCTCATTTTGAAAACTACACTGTGCAGAATCAAAAAGATAGCTCTCTACTAAGGAAAAAACCTCTCAAGGCCTTTAATCTCCCCTCAATCAGATACCATGATTCTTTCATTGTTTTTTTTCTATTTTAGATGGAACAGGAAAAATAAAGGGTAAACTGGACCATTTGAAAGACCTATTATCTGCTTATTACCTCAGTGACTTGGGCTCAGTGCGCAATTTCTAGTGGATTGTTCCTGGAAATGGCCCTGCATTGACAAACTCCTGGGAGGAAATCTTACCCACCAGTAGCATCATCACTGAGACAAAACTAACCTCAAGCTGCTCTGTGTTTCTTGGGCTACTCCGTGGGCAGCCACAGCCTACCACAACCTCAACCTCTCTGAGTAAGAAACTCCCTTCCTTCAGGATCCAGCATGAATCTATCAGCAATCCTGGTCCTGGAAGGCTGCTGCTGAGACACCCCTCCTCCGTGTTTCATTTATACATTTAATAATTTAAGAACAAATCCATGAGTTAATGTACAGAGCTCACCACTGACAAGAGCCTTTTTAATAAGGCCCCTTAACAGCTGCTTTTTTAAACTATTTCTCCTTAGAAGTTTTATTTATACGGAAAAGCCTTGCTCACTCCTGGAATTCTGCAACTAATGATTTGAACTGAAACATTTATGCCATCCTTGTCACCATGGTACCCAGCTCACTCCAATGATTCCTTCCTGTTTGCTTATTTCAAGCATGCTGGTCCAGCATTCATGAAGCAAACTCCTTTTGCTGGCTTAAACATACAATCCTGAAGATTTCAACACTAGCCTGCAAACACTTAGTTCTACAGTTTGCACTGATTTGCAGATTTAACAATGTAGGCAGAGGTTTGAAAACGTGAGGCTAACATCACCTGTCTGACCACATCAGCTCTTACTGCTGGCTGTGAAACAGCCTCTAAGCATGCAACCGTTTTCAGTAGCGCTAGAAAAACACCCTCCAAAGTACATGGTCCTGAAGGTAAATAGGACCACACTAAATAAATCAGTAAACAACAGGAACACAGATAAAATTAGATTAACCCCTCAGAGCAACATGCTGCATGGAAATTGTTTTACAGCCTCCATCGCTTCCCCCCCGCCATCACTCCACCAACTCAGGCTTCACATCCTTCAACCTCTGCACCTCACAGGTGCAGACTAATGCTCCCTCAGCATATGGCAGACTCACAGAGACTAAATCAATCTCCTTTTTCTCCCTGTCTCTTTCCCCAAAATGAGGTCAGACCTAATAGAAAAATATCTGGTTTTTTCTGCAGTACTGAACCACTTTGCAGTGCCTTGGACTGGACAATATCATTTCAAGAGCAGGGAAACAGCACTGTGCAGTCACCTGCCATGGCACACCTGGGCACAAAACTGCTCACACCCACTCCCCACTCGGTGCATTCCCCTTCCCTGTGTGGAACTGCCAAGCTCCCAAAGTGCAGCACACACAACATGAGCTCAGAAGCATTCCTTCATCTTTATTCCTTTTAGGCCTTGTCATGGTAACCACGGAAGGCAGGAACCCAGGAGGAAAGGGGAAAAGGCAATACATGCAACTTCTGCCAGATTAATTTCTTTTCAGGCTGGTGGAGAGTTTAAAAAAAAATTAAAACGCATGATTCACTTCCTATTATTCACTGTGAGATCTATTCAATTACTGCTCTAACAGTACATTGGAGCAAGGATCACTCTCAGATACAGGGAAAGGTCAATCTGACCCCTGCTTCTAACGTCTGCCTAACACTTGCTTCCAGATCATTCTCTTTCAAATGCAATGGTCCACCCATGTCCAGAATGTAACTTTGTAGCTGAGGACCCACTCACTCCAGGTAAGAGAGGAGCTGTGAATTTTTTTAAAAAAATAATTACAGAGGATATTTGCATAATACATGCTGTTGGAAATAAACTTCACTTGAAGAGCTTGCCTCCAGATACAAAACAACCTTTCCAGTTTCCCAGCTTGCTTAAATGCAGTTTGCTGTGGTCTCCAGTAAATTATTACTATGGTTTAAGCACTACCTTCAATAGCATCCAACGGGTCTTGTAGCAGAAAGAACTCACAGAAGAAACAACCTACCAAAATGCACTGGGAAAGGGGAAAAACAACCCAATTTTACTTTCTAGTTGCCTCAGTCCAAGAAGGAACACACCTCGTGGTAGATATTCCCGGGCTGGGAAGGTGCCAGGGGGAAGAAGTCTCTTGCAGCAAGTCTTCCACATGAAAAAGTTTAGGTCAGAGACTTAGGGGTCAACTTCTGAACAAACTAAGACAGACAAAAATGTTGATGGAGAACCAAAAAGGTGATCTCTCAGAGGCAGAGATTAGATGTACCAAAGCACCAAATAACCTACTTGCAATTTTACAGTTGTCTCGTAAGTGCTCATATCTTCCTGTCTTGGGGCAGGGGGTCGGCTACAAAAGTAAGGGTCAAGTTTTCCAGTGGTGAACCAGCACAGGAATCTGAGGATAAAGACTGAACAATGGAAACAAGCACCATTTCACCTTGTGGATTTCAGTTTCTGGAGCCTTCTCCAGCCCCCACCAGCAGTAACCTCTCTCTTTACTGAACTTTACTTTACGCTTTACTGATCCTTACCTTGATCCCTGTCCTCTGAGAGCTTCCTGCCCACCCTCCCTGGTCCTGCTCCATCTTATATTTTTCATTCTCAGTCATGTCCTAAACCACCTCACTCCTACAGCCCACTAAGACTCTCAAGCCAAAATACAGAACTAAAATTGGTACCATTATCTCAGTGTAAGATGAACTTGCTTCAAGGAAAGAAACTGGTTGTGTCAGCATGATAGATCATATTCTATGATTCTCTGACAGGATTCAGATTTTGGGCAGGGCAGATGCAAGAACAATGCTGACTTCAAACAGAAGAAGAAGACAAGCATGTACCACTTGACAGCTACAAATGATAGACAGAGTTTTGTAAGCTCTGTACTGTTTTCATGCACGTGTGCCAATTCTCCTTTGAAGTTAACAGGCAGCCCCCCACAAGAAGAATAATAATACACTTGAGGCAATCAGAGGAGCCGCTCTAGTGTTTTGAAAAGATTGTGTGTCTGTGTTGTCTTGTGTAAAACATCTTCACAGCTGTATTCAAGGTATGTTGCCTTATAAGGGTCACCACCTTCCCGAGCACAAAGTGAGTTGCAGGGTGCGCCTGGATTAAAACAAAAATTGAAAAGCCCTTTTTGCACTGCACAAAATGGGAGTGTCTGTTAGCAGGAGCAGCTCTCCAGCTCGGAGGCTGGGCAGGCCCTGATTGACTGGGTGTTTAACAGGAAATGGCATTTGACTGTCTATCCTGTCCATTCTGAAGGGCTGCAGCGTGAAGCAGCCAAAACTCTCCCCTCCAAAGACAAAATCCATCAATTTCATTACACAGCATCCTCCTCCAGTGCAAAAGACCAAAGTCTCTCTGAGTTTATCAACATGCCTCTTCTGCTTGGCAGGCTGGGATACAAACCAACACACATATATTAGAGACTACTGACAGTCCAAGTGAAACATAAATAACACACAATTTCACCTAAAACGATATTTAAGGGTTCTAGCATTCCCCAAGCATTTAACCACAGTTTGGCTCTTAAATTATTAATATTGCAAAGGACATTTGCTAAACAATTTTATCTGATTTAAGAGGCAAGCTGCAATCTTCTGCTGCTGCTGATTTCCTCCCCTGTAGTTACACTCCTGTATTTTGACACAGTCATTTTTTAAACTCTAACCAATGATGCCACTAAGTGACATCTACGACTTCAGGTGAGGAATTCGTAACAGCACCCACTCATTATAGCAGCACAAAACTTTGGAAAAAGGGGAAAGGAATTTCCCCCTCTCCCCCATTTCAATGCCTCAACCCACTTAGTCTTGATCTTGATCCTGAGTTTCACATTAACCCACAGTGTCAAAGTGCAACTGTTGCATTGTGCTAGGCTTCGGCAAAAGATTAGAGGAAACTACTGAGTCTCAAGTGACTGTTTTAAAAGTGATGACTTCGATCAGTGCTCCTCGAATCTCAGCCAGGAAAAACCAAAACGACAGCATTCAAAGATTAAAGATTTACACTTACTCCCTGAATAAATACAGCATAAAATGCTCTAACACAAGCTGCTGCTGTGCAGTTCTCCATGCCTCAGTTTTGATCCACAAGGATCATTCTATACAAAGTTCATTTATTCAGCTCAGTCAAGGGTCCAACATACACTCAGTTCCAAGTTAATTGCCAGTATGAGCTTTTTCACTAAAAGCAAAGCTCAAATGGATAATTAAACCCATGTCACATACTTCAAATATTAGTGTTTACCCCTGCCTTGTAAGGACAAGAAGCTTTCCAGTTCATAATAGAATGTTCAGCACTGCAAATGAAAATTTAAAAGCATTCACATCAGAGAGCTTGTACCTTATTTCTAAAATAAGAGAAGTGCTCAGACCAGATTGATGGACATTTGAAGAATATACAATTTTCTTATTCACACCAGTTGTTTAAGTAGAGTTAGCAGAGCCAGCAATCCACCTCAATGGTAAAACTGCTATAAAAATCTTTGTTAGCTGTTATAAAGTGGCCTAATTATCAGAAGATGACTGTACTCTATTTGTATGAATCAAAGATAGATAAATGCTTAAGCCAAGGTTTTCACAGAGCAGTAAACCAGTATTTATCAACAAGCTGAATGCAAATGACCCCAAAGAAAACAGGAAAAGGAAGAAAAAATAATAAAAAAACCACTTAGAAATCATCAGCAGGAACAACTCAAAGGCAGCTGTATTTGCACACCCCCAGGTGTTTTTAGTATTAAAACCAAACAGAGCTGGAAGTAAATTGAAAGGCTCTTAACTTCTTAGACACCAGAAAAAATAATAAGACTTTATTGGATTACTTACACAGCACTGCATCATGGAGTAGATCCCTACATATAACTGATTTTTTTTATTCTAATAGCTTCAGAGTCAAACCAGTGGTGAGAATTTCACTTCATTCTGAGAGCTAAACCTACAGCTAAACAAGCAGAGACACGAACAAAAATAAAATCACCTTCTGTGTTTGGAACTATCTAACAAAATGAAACAACATCTTCCTTGATAGATGCATACATTTCACATCAGTTTAGATCTCTACACTGTCTGTCTGATTCCATGTTTCAGTACTTAGGAAAGTAGTAGCTACATATTTCACACATTTGAAAAACACACACGTCACATTTGTGAAATACGTTTACAGAGCACAAACAATACTGGTCACAAATTTTGGCTTTCTTTATTCAAGGCAATGTGCTCCTCTCCACACCCTACCAATTACACACCATTCAGATTGCTTGTATTTGCTCACACACATTTCTGCACACGTGTATGCAAATGCCTAAATGGAAGTTCGTGCTATATTCTGCGGGTTTGTGATTTTGTAACAACTGCTTCTAATCACAGTTATTACCATTATTTATTGCTCAGCTCATACCCCAGGTGTGCACGGTGCCTTACAGGCAAACCAGACAGATGTCAGAGCTCGACAGCTGCCTGCACCAGCCTTCACACTGCTGAGGAAACAGCCAGCACTGAGACAGTGACAGCACTGACAGCGCGAAGATCTCCTTAGCGAGTGTAAGAATAGGTACATAAAACTAAACACGATTTCAACCAACTAACCTTGTTCACAGCACATTTCTTACCTGTTTAGTTACTACAGCAAATACCTGCAGTGCTCCAACGGGAATAGCCGGCAGTAGTTCATTGAGGTTCGACTTTCACTTTCCACACCCTGTAACTCTGAATTCCAGTTTTTCAGTCACAGAACTTCCTAGTGATGTGACTGTGATGAAGCCATGCAAATCACAGTCAGACTCAAATACTAGAGGAATGCCCACTGCTCTGTTCGTTACAGGTGTCCAAAGTGCACCTCCGGTTTAACAGGTGCAATTACATTGTTTTTAAAATGTATTTCAACTAAGAACCAGGGTCTAGAAGGAAGTCGTGCACTGTGTCTTCATATGATACCTGACTTTGGAAGCATCCACGGGTGGCCAGTAAGAGAAATTTATATCTTCTCCTCTGATCCATTCAGTCTCAAAGGCAGAGAACAGGCACAGATCTCACTCAACACCAACAGCCCCTTCCTCCAGAAACTGCAAAATTATCTAAAGTTACCCCAGAACTCTGGAAAACAGTGGGTGGGTTTTGGCCTATGGCTGTTCCCCAAGTCAAGCAGCCAAGAACAAGAGCTCAGAGTGCAGACTGGGTGGCACTGTAGAAAATGTACACAGTACTCACACACCAACTTGCCTCACCGTGGGCAACGCAGCTCCAAGCCTTCCTCTGACACATGCAGCAGAGAGACATCTCCAAAGGTCAATGCTTTTAACATCTCTTCACTTCAGAAAATGTAAACCTTGTAAAGAGCAAAACAGTCCCTTCTCTTGCCAAGCAGGCAAGTGTATGCCACTTTTCAATGCAATTATTTATATTAATGTCCATATTACTACCAATGTAATGATGACAACAGAAAGCCCTAACAATCTATCCTTTGCTATTAAAAGATGCACAGAATAATACTGACCATACATTTCTAAATAAATCCAATAGAGCAATCTCACCTTCCTTTTAATTTAACAAATGATCCAGGAAAAAAAAAAGTCATTGGGTTTTGGTTTTTTTTTTAGTATGCCTCTAACAGCATGTTTTCTTACCTCCACAGGTTCTCCTTCTATTGTGATTATTAGAAAAGCAGTGTTTGGGTATACTAGCTCTTCTTTCTTTGTTTAATACCTTACAAGGTTGTTTACAGTACAAATTCCAAATAAAAATAAAATTTTATTGGGCTGTATTATAAAAATCTTCCAATAAAGTGTCCTTGCCTGAGGCTAAGCACTTACCCTGGCTTTTATTCCCCTCCAGATTCTTACAAGATACCTGTTCAGCCTCAGCCAAAATCATACCAGTGAATGCGTAACAGCTGATGATCAAGATTAATTCCTTTGTTCCTAGTAGCTGGACAACAATTTGATTTAAATGGGTTGTGGTGTGCAAGTGATCTATAAAATGACTGACTTTGTAGCAGCATTATTAAGTTGGAAAAGTTTCAAAAGCCACTGCCCTCTTTTGTATTCCTTTCTGGTTTGGACAGCTATTTTCAAACACATCTTTCCTTTTGTGGCATGATGAGCAAGTAGGACTGGGAAGGATGTTTTCTTTACATTTCTTTCCCTGAGACTGAACAAGGTAGTGAACCAGCCATTATCCCTGTGCTCTGAACAGAACACACATCAGTGCAAGGATAGAGCATTCTCCTGAAGAAAAAGAGAGAAAAACAAAAGAAGGAAAGAAAAAAGCTAATGCTATGTCTGACACATTTGCCATTTTCTAACTTGAATGGCTATAATAAACTACTTGTTATTTAACATTCTACAGCTGGAAATAATTGACATTTGTCCCTTGTTGTTTCAAAGAATCCTCTTACATTCTGCTGCTCCTCTTTATGATCAGTGCAATTAAGTTTCCAGTGCAAGTTAGCTTTGAGAACCAGCATTATTTGCTTTCATTTATGGCCTCAAACTGCTGTACACGTCTCAATGCAGTGGCTGGACCTACACAAACTCCACGCTCTTCCCTACCTACCATGGGTGTGGCGAGCCACAAAAACTTCAGTGGAGAGAGGTCAGTACCACATTATGCTGCCCAAGATGAATACAATAGTTCCACTGCACACAGTGGCAGGATTTCTTACTTAGGATTGCCACATTTCCACTTGCACAGTCATCACCAGAAGAGGCACAGAAAAACTCCTGGCTTGTACCTTCTTTGAGACGTAGCTGCCGCCTTTATCAGGAGTAATGACAAAAAAGCCTGGAGCTGCTAAGAGTCCTAAATTTAAACCATGTTCTGAAGATACCCTGACATTCATTTAAATGTTATGGAAAAAGCTGGAGCACCTCAAAGAGCAAAGAAATTATGCAGTTGTATCTCATCTAAGAACCAAATAGTGTTATTACTTGGACATTTTAGTTGTGGATCTCGTTCAGTATTTTCTGTGGTCTCTAAAATTAATGTCCACACAAAATAAAAACCAAAACAACCAAACAAAAAAAGCCAACAGCAAAATAAAGCCTAATTAACTATCCCCATCTGTTACCCATCTTTAACTGAAACTTTTGATTGTCAGACCCTTTAGGAGCAATTCAAACATCTGCAAAAGGGTGTCTCATGACATTTGAGATACTACACAGGGTCTGCAAGTGATCCCTGCCTGCTCTGTAGTGGCCAAATGGAAGAGGATGTAGATGGCCACTGCAGACACCCCAGACACCTACAACCAGCTGTTTTCAAGTACAGAGCTACTGTCTCTGTACCTTCATAGGTTATGCAAAACCAGTTCAACAGAACCTCAGTTCACAGAGGCTCAGCTGACAGAACTCCAGTCTACATGCCACCGCTTGATTGAACAGGGGTATTAATCATGCACTCAAAGCACTCTCTAATTTAAGGTTCTGTGGAAATCCAAATTAGGATGGTGACAGAAAAAACATACCGTCATTAATAATGTAAAGTAAGGGATAATTAGTGCTCTCCAATTACTTTTACTATAACATAATATTTTTCTAAGTATACTTCAAAAAGAAATTATTGGGAATGTATGAATTTACTTATTTTGGTCTCAAAATGAACCAACTTTATGCAAAATGTTTAAGTTAAAAAGAGTCAAACCCCACTTGCCCCCTCACTGGGAAAGACCAAATTTGTGAAATGTTCCAATTTTCAGGGTTTCGTCAGATTCCCAAGCAGAAAAAATCCTCCCATGACAGAGGGAGATACAGCAAAATTGCCATTCTATGATTCACTGCTCTTAAACAGCAGAAAAAATACTGAAAGGTGAAGAACAAAAGCCAGAAAACAAGTCCAAGCAGAGTTAAGTACCACATAACGCATGGATTCTGCCTCTACAGACCCCTCTTTCCTCTCATTTTCTCACTATATAATGCAGACCCTATTTCTTCCTAAAGAAAGAATATGCTGTTCAGTGAAGAAAAGGAAAGGAGCACATTCTAGACTGCCTGATGACCCAACTAACAGAGAAAGGAATGCTAGATTGTCTTGAAGCTATGCACACCTTCTGAATCCCCAGAATCTGAACATCCAGATCCTAATCCATCACTGGCTGCAGTCCTTTGCTAATCTTTTTATTTTATTGAAAATGACCTCATGGAACCAAAAATTAAGGGGTTTTCCCTCCAACAGAGTCATTTCTCATTTGTATAATTCAATGACTACTTCTTTAATGAATCAAAACTGACTTTAAAAGAACAACTGTTGTTCTGTTTACTTCTTTTTGGTACCTCTTCATCTGCAAATACGCACAACATGAGGTCAGAAATGTCTTGCCCTAAGTCTGATGGTTTAACCCTGCTGGTCAGAGAGCAAAATAATCACAGACACATAAAAAGAAGTACTCCCCCCACCAAGCTTTTTGATAGTCTGAGCAGGCACTTTAAAGTAATTCACATACACTGAGAATTTAGCATTATTCATGTTTTACTATTTTCAGCTGGGTCACTTTTATAATCTAATCAGCTAAACTTTGTCTTCTGAAATCGTTTTCAGAATTAGAAATACCTAGTTCTCTATACTCATACCACAAGGCAAGCCGTGTGTCAGCTCAGAGATTCTGTGGATAATGGGATAAATTGCTGCCAGGGTGAAGGCGGAGCCGCCGTGTGTGGCAGTGTCAGAACAGTCCAAGGGGCAGCATGCTGAAGAGACGTTCCCCTCGCAGCTGGGCTGGCTGATCTTTAGGGTCCTTTACATCATAAATGATCCTACAACACTAATATTGCCAATATACTCTAATTCTGACCCCAAAAATTCTGGCGTGCCAGGCTCCTAATTCTCTTCGGGTGACTTTTATGCAAATTTGTGATGACTTTTAAGCGAATTTGGGATTAGATGAAATATGTTTGATTGACAGTGATGCCAGTGTTTTACAGCAGACCTGCAGGGGACACTGGCAGGGCAACTGAAGCTGAAACAGCATGAAGACTGTCTCGTTTGCTCAGATAAGCTTATTTCTGGGACAAAAGATTAGTTCCCTCTAATGCCCCATACTGGTTTCTCTAAACCAGGATTTGGGAGGTATTAGCCACTATGTAAATAGCCCAGTAGATTTTTACTCAACATGCTAGTGGATGTAGAAGGCACACTGCCCTACCTACATTGAAAAAGGCCAAGTGAGAGTAATTCACGTTTACCTGTGTCTTCCAAACCCTAGACAACCCAACTCTTTCTGAGTTTTTGTGATAATGCATGGACAGACGGCTTTTCACCAGAAAGATAACTTTCCATCTGGTCATTTTGCATTTTTCCAGCAACAGCTTAATTACTACCACTGCATTTTAGCATTAAAAAAATGAGGACATAAAGAAAAACCCTCCCCAATTTGCAATTCAAAATGTATATACTGTGAGTATATAAAAATGTATTATCACAAATGAAATCATGCAGACTAAAGCATTATTAATAATGGCAGTATATCTTCTAGTGATGGATAAAATTCACAGCCCTGTTCCATCTGTCTCCAAAGTCAATATAACTGAATTTTCTCTCCATATACCTCACTAGAGAAATTCCTTTCATTCTAATGAAAATAAAACCTCTGCCCTTAAAAACTGGTAGATGCTTTTAAGCAAACACACTAATAGCAATATCTGCTTCTTAAAGCATGAGTTTCAGTTGGGTGGGGTTCTTTTACCACCGATTTTTATCCTTTAAAATACATGGATTTCTTTTTTTTGCAGACCTTTACAGTATAAATGTCATTGTCAGATAAAATAATTGAACCCAGTAATCCATGCACAGACTGGAGAAAACCTTTCACTGATTTCAACATGATGTATCACAGTCTACTAAGAACCTAACTATATTTCTTTAACAGACAAGTTCCTTTCATTCAGCCTGATTCAGGTGGTATATGAAACACAAAGTTTATACTGGGGAAATATTCTGAGAGTGACACTGGTTGCTAATTGCCATGGAAATAAAAAATTATGAATATGCTAAATGGTGCCCTCTCTTCAGTGCCCAGGTAACTGCACGACTCACACCATTCCCACCAGGATGCAGCAGCAAGGGAAGGCACCAGCATTTCATTTGCCCTGAGACAAACACTAAAAGAAACTGAAGTCCACATTGTCACCAGTCAGACAGGCTAAAAGCTGTTTCACTTTTTCGTATGCATCTAAATTTAATACCTGTGAAATTCCATTCCTCAAACCTACCTCATTAGCACCAACGCGGATGAAGCCACGTGAGCTCTCTCCTGCCAGGCAGATTTACCTGGAAACTTCTTATTTCCCTCAACAGGTATCCGATTACACCTTTAAGTAATTAGACTCCTGAGCACAAGCCCTACTTTGGGTGTGCTTTCTGCAAAGAGCAGTGACCAATGCTTACAGAAATAATAAGTTTGTCTATTCACTCTACAGTCACTGAGATACCTATACATCTTAGCAGGGGGGAAGAAGCAACTTCTCAGCCTGCTTGCACCT
Source organism: Pardalotus punctatus (assembly GCA_013400915.1). NCBI lineage: Eukaryota > Metazoa > Chordata > Aves > Passeriformes > Pardalotidae > Pardalotus > Pardalotus punctatus. The sequence continues at coordinate 372,314 of VZTX01003600.1, read as the reverse complement.
CTGTCAAGCTTCATTTTTATTGCTTTGGGTCCACCCCTCCCTGACCCCTCTGCCAAAGCTGCTACACTGCAGCGAAAAGTAGGCAGGATACATCGATTCAGAGAGACAAAGCACAAACAGTCATTTTAACCCATCAGAAGGCAGAGCTGTATTTTGAGAAAAGGGCCAAGTGATTACAAGTACAAAGCCCGCTCAGTTTCCTCCTTGCCAGGCTGTGACAGCAGCCCCAGGCCTGCAGCCACAGGCGTGCCCAAAGTCACAGCACCGGCCGGCACAGCCAGCAAGGCAGCAGCGAGGCTGTGCCTCTCAGAAAGCACAGGTCTGCCATCCCAAAACAAGCCTAAGCTGCCACGGGCCCAAATGCCCAGTTCTAAGACAGGGACATTCTGGGTATGCATAGAAAGGGAACATTTTGTGCCTGGCAAACTGGTGAAAACATCAGGAGCTTTCAGTGTGTATTCCTGATACAGCAACTACTCTGCCATGTTGTCTCCATGCAGTCAGGTTTCTACTCAGGCTCTAAAAATATTCAAAAACCACTGGAAGTTAAGGCTGGAACCTTATTTATCTGCTTCATTGGCTCGGTTATGAGCTTAACTGGAGCTTTATGAATGATGTCAGTCCTTCCTGGAGAAGGCAGAGAGGTTGTAGAGGGTGTTCAGTTGGAGCAGCTGCTTTTTCAATCAAGAGATACTTAATTAAGCAGAGAGGAAGAATACATAATGTACAGAAACAGGCTAGCTAATGGTTTTAGTCTGGCATTAAAAAAAAGTGATCTTGCAAGAAAAATATACCCACCTACCTCCTCTGTATTAAGCTGGTTTTCTGAAGGAAACCTGTGAGTGCTGTGAAGCGTGTTAGAAGCACAATATCCAAGAAATAAGGAAGGACACTTCTGGGAAAAGCAGTTGCTAGTGCACTGTGATCAGGAATGTCTCCTCCACGAAATTTCAGGACAACAATTAATGCTCATTTCCACAAAAATATAGCTCTTCAAAGCAAACGAAGCATGAAGGAAACCCAATTGCAGTAAGTACAGGAATGATCTAAACATACAACAAAAGTCAGTGATCTTGCTGTGCAATAGTGTCATGCTCTGTGTCTCCTACCAGATTATGGGATTGTTTAAATCTATTATCACTTTTTAAACACCCTTTTCTACATTTAATTTCATTGATACATGAGGAGAACTCTCTTCTCATTCTTAATGAATTCAGCAGTTTTACTATTACTGATGAAATGCCTGCAGACTCCCAGAGCCCAGGCAAGCAAGAAATCAAATGATCGCAGTAGGTGCAGCAGGCTCTCATCTGCCTCCGGGCATTCACAAGCCTCTTATCACTGGAAATGCCTGCTTGAGGTTGCACCAGAGTAGAGTTAAATCCTGCATTTTCATCACAAACTCACCTAATCTGGGCTCGCACATGGCATGCAGTTCCTCCTCTGTCATGGTAGCTTAGGTGTGCTTTTTGGGACATTAGCATGGGCTGTGACACATGAACTGAAAACACAGGTGGTGATTATGGCTTGTCCCCACAAACTGCTCAGGCTTGTTTATACTCATGGGCTGCTCAGCTCCACTCACATTTTAGTACCTGAGTCCCCCAAAGCTAGAAAAACAACTCTAGCTACACTGTAACCCACATTGCAACCATTCCACAGAAAAATGAAGGAGCAACTCCCATGGCATTCGTCTCCCATACAGGAAAAGAGGCATAACCAAGCAAAGAGAACTTTCAAAGAAGGTGAACCTGTAAATAAATTGATGTAGGAAAATATTAAAAACTATACCACACCTCTCTTGCTGTGATCTTTCCATATGTTCAACATAAAAGGATGCTTTAGAGCAGACCAGACTGTCTCCCTCTCTACAGAGCTGACATAAAAAGGCAGGCTGTGGCTTTTTTACAAGTTTTATACATCATAGGCTTAAACCATATTACAACAATTGTTTCTGGACAAATTAATATGTGGACTATCTCTGCCTGTATAGCATTCATTCACTAACACAGAGTTGTTACAATTTCTTTCTCTACTGTAAAAACTAAAGGAAAAATATAAACCTCAAGCAGAGCAGACATATGACTTGTTTCAAGTTTTTAATATCTGCTTCAAAATCACCAGTGAGGTAGTCACAGTCCAGACTATTTTGACAACAACTTATTCCAAGTTTACCACTTGGAAATTGTCTACACACAATCAGCTCACATTTACCCCTCAGAGCTGACTGCTCCTGAATAATTTCAGGTATTTCTAAGTCTATTCCACATCTCACAGTCCGCTCATAGATGACTCTGTTTCAGTGCCAATCCACGGCATTAATCGTGCAGATTATGAACAGAACCATAAAATGAATATTAACAGCTGAGAACCCATGGAATGGTGAGTACCATTGCTGAACCTCTCCACAGGAACTGGGAAAGGAGGGATGGGTTAATCACGTGCATTTCCACCAGGTGTTACAAATGAAATACCTGTCAGCCTTCACAAGCTGCAGTCTGCAGTGCAGCTGACTTTCTTGGAGCAATCTGCAAAGGCATACAGTGGTCCCAGTGCTTTGCTGCCCCTTGCCCCAGGCAGCATCTCAGCTCCAGCTCATCTGGGTGCTGCTGAAAGGAGGCCAGGCTGCAAGGTGCACTTGCTTAGCCAAGGTGTGGATGCCTGTGTAGCACACGAAGCACCACTGGCTTTACCCAAAGGTTACTGTCTACAGGCTGGGCTACCACGAGCCATAAACAAATGATGAGCACCAGCAACCGCAAGGAAACATAGTGGGGGGTTTACATTTCATCAAGAAAGTAGGAGCTAATAGCAACAGACTAAATGATGGCCTGAGTGAAGCCCATGTGAGTTCTGCCATCTTTCCCACACACCTGTGAATGCATTTTGGAACAGGCCTGCACCACCCCACCCCTGTTTCAGAGCCTGTCAAAAGGAAGAGGCTGCAGAGCTGCCCAGTGGGTTTTACAGAAGCAGAGGAGTAGACTGGGTTCTGACAAGCAGAAATGCTGCAGTCAATATTCACTCTGGGGAATGTTCTGCCAAGTACATACCTAATAAAAATGTAGAGACCTACAGAAAACTTACACAGCTACCTGAGAATGCCCTGGTATTCTGGCATGGCCCCGCCTTACTGCTTTAAAGCATGAATGCAGCACAGGGCCTATGGCTTGCTCTCCTCCCTCCCCATGGAGCACAGGACTCTGAGACATGATGATCACCTCACCTCACTCCTATGATGTCACACCACACTCTGGTCATTCACTGGCAGGGGACATCCCGGAGGCTTTTTATCTTTCTCTGTTTCCTTATATCAATATTATCCTTTTTAGCTTCATGGCTTTGTACAGTCTGTATTTCTAGTCTCAACCACCTGAAAAAAAAGACTACAAAACTCATAGTGCTTACTGGAAAAATGCAGATGGCTATGGAAGACATGCAAAATTATTTTTACCTTCAGCTTATCTCACAGATTTCCTAGCACTGAAATTTTTCACCTCCCTAAAAATCATATCTCACAGGAGATACTCATGTTAAATAAACAAGCAAATTACAATAATCACACTCTGCTATAACTACTGGAGCTGGAAGAGAAGGAACCAAACAGCACAATACCCTTGATGAATTCACAGAGCTTGACAATACACTGCTGACAAGACAGGGGACTTTGAAAAGACCAAAACAATTCCTCTGATGATAACAACCTGAATTTTACTGAATCCTCAACACTCCATCCCAAACGGCTGCTTTTAAAATGCATTAAAATTTATTGCAATAATGCCTTGCTGCCCATTCCTGTACTTAAAAAGCACAGAGCAGTCATCTAAATCTCCCATGATAACATCTTCAAGACAGGAGCTTATCAGCAGTACAGAGCAGGAAAAATCCCGTGGGTTGGGATTACACTTTTGATTATAAATTTCCTGAGAGAAAGATGTCATCAATCCACATTCTTTATGAACTCTACCACATGAAAGTACTCTTTTACTCTAATAATAGCTATCAGGTTCTGTGCAAGCAGCACCTGCAACAATTCTCCTACATGGAAAAGAAAAACTTGTTATATACAACCCACAAAAGAAAATCAGTCAGCATTATTTTTTTTTTAATGAAGCCGGTTTATTTTTATCTTCCCATTGTCATCAGCATACCAGCTGTTACACATCCCTTTAAGGAAGATTAGAGATTAATAGCCCTGTTTTCAAAATATATTGAGTACTTACTTCCTTACTCTCTAATACACATATCCCAGCACAGAAAAAAACCGGAAGGCCTATTTCTGGACATTACACAAAACAGGTGGTGGAAAAGTTCATCAGGATCTTCCCATGCACTTTTGTTAGAAATATGTCAGCTCCACATCTTCCATCCTGGCTCCCATTCAGCTCTTCTGTAGAGAGCAATGGCAAAGGTCACAGCAAATTTTAAGTGACTCAGAGCAGGGGAAAGCTCAGGAGCTGCTAGAAGGAGGCCAGCTGCCTGTTTCAGAGCCTGGGTAGGTGCCTCAGCCTGGGTTGTTTTTTTTATTTCCACCTTATTTTAAGTAAGTTATTTTATGTTCTTGCTGTCCAAGCTTCTTTCTTTACCTAATTCCTTTGTAATATATCTGCTATTACCAGAAAGAAATCTGAATTATTTTGTTGGCCCAGTGCACATGTAAGTAATGCCATCTTTCTTAGGACAAAACACACCATATGGTTGAAACTACTGTCTTCTTTCAGTTTGGATGGACTTCAAAGATCCAAATGCTCTACCTGCTTGATCTTGATATAGCCAAGAAAAAGTGAAAAATATGAACAGACAGGAGAACAAGACTGTGTCTTGCTTTAAACTAAGAAAACATGAAGATCAGAGAAAACTTCAGGAGGAGATTGGCGATCGTAACACATTGCGTAAGCTCTGGGCTCAGGGCCAATCACCAGTTAAATCTGTGCCCTGGGCTTCAGTTGGCCAGGCCAGAAATAGTGATGCTATTCTCGGGAAGGTGCAGCTGGCTTCTTTGCTGTGACTCTGGTCACTAGCAGATTGCATAAAGGGACTAACGCAATTAGTGCAATAGGCTGGGCAAGGCTGCTCGGCACAAGGACCACCTCAGCTTCTGCACTTGAACGGGAAACCTCAGGCTTCAATTTCCTTCCAGAAATCTTAGGGCAGCGATGCTTTCAGTGTTACTTCAAAAAAGTTGTGTGCTGAATCAACACATGGTCAGAGACAGTGTTAATTTCTTGTTTTGATACTTTGATTATATGCAATCATGTATTGAAATAGATTGAGACACTGGACTTACAGTGTTTGCTCTTTGCTGTTCTTGAGAAAAAAAAAACCTGAGAGTTACCTCTTCCTATTCTGGCTCTGCAGCAAAAAACTTCCAAAACAAATCTACACTTTCTATACAAGTTATTTATTAAATCAGGTTTTCATGAAACATTTTAGTAGATATACTAGCATTTTACAGATTTTGACTCTTAACAAAGGATCAGAGGGTTTTTAGAGTGTCCACTGAAGCTGTCACCTGAAAAGTTATATGATTCTCAAACAGGAGGAAGAGAAGACAAAACTCTCCCCTTCCCTCATGTCAGAATACACTCAGTGCTTCCATTGTAACTTCTACTATATTTACTTTTAAACAAACGTTTATTTCATTTTTCTACTGCCCTGAGTTAGGAAATTACTATGAAATAATTAATTAAAAAACCATCAGCAAAGTCCGCATACTTACATAAGTCTGTATTCCAAGCTACAGGTGAAAAACCCACAATCTAATCCCTATTCACTCTTTTTAAAAACTGAAGCAAACAAATACTTTCTGAAAAAGCAGTATATGGACATGGCAGGAGAATGCTTAATATCCAGCCAAACTATTCTTGACTCATGCTTTACTGTGGGCAGATATAAGCGATAAGATACTTAGAAAAAAAGTAATAGCCATTTATCCTTTCAAAAGCACAGTTCCTTCATTCTGTGCAGTTCAGTGCACAGCAACATAACTCACAAGTACAACACTTACCTTGATCTCAGCTAGATCAGTACATCAGCAGCCCAGGAGATCAACACCAACAGTTATCAGGCATCTACATGATGATCATATTTCACAGAGGTGCTCACAATTTATCCCACCCATTTTCAATTCCACTCGTATTTTCCAGCATGCAGGCTGAAAGAGCAGTCATTTCTCTACCTGTACTGCTCTTAGCGAGCTAGGAAGACTTTCAAAGTTGAAACCAAATAATTTGAAGGCAGTCCTAGGACATAAAATAGCATTTGCCAAATACTAGGAACATTACTGCTACAAAGTGAAATGTTTTCACAGGAAAACTCTTAACACAGCAGATCTGACGCAGCAGTCAGCTGGGATGAGGGTCTAACTGTGGCATTGCTGCCAGCATATTACAGGTCTGTCTAGACAAAGACACCTTAGAAAAAGAGTATGTTTAGTGAAAAAGCAACTTCACTATCCCTGCCAAACCTGGAAACTGGTATCCTGGATTGCACTTTTGTTCTCAAGCAGCAATGCTGCAGCCTCTTCTCAAAAGATTGCACACATACAAGCACCAGATCGCTCGACGACCAGCCTTCCACACACAGTGCTTTGGAGGAGCAGCAAGAGTAAACAGCAGTGGAAGCAGCAATACTTTCTCTTTTATTTGAGAGAAAGAAGCAATTTCTATAAGAAGCCAGCTGCAGATGAGCTGGAGCAATTCCTACAGCACAGAACTCGTGTACACAACTGACACGTCTGCTGCAATTCCTTAGCAGCTGCTGTATCTGACCTGATGCAAGAAGAGAGAAAAGTGAAATCAGGACAACAACAAAAAAACAAAACAAACTGGTAACAGAAACAAAAATGTTAAAGAACATATAAGAAAGGACAGGAGAAATATCTCACCAAATTTTTTCCCATGCAGTAAGTCTCTTAATTTTAGCATGGCAAGTCCTACACTAACTCACTGTTTCCATATACAATTTGATTATTTTACATATTTTGCCCTTTTAGTGTACCTTTATTGGAAGTTTGCTAAATATTTATGAACAGTAATTCAGCCATTCTACACCCTGTCCTGACACATTGCTTTTGTTCTTATTTTCCCTCAAAAGTAATTTTCTTCACTACAATGAAGGTATGACATCAGTTAAAGACCCTGTTAATAAATCTTTGGGCACAAGATCGTGTCTCAGTATCGATTGTGCAGCCCTGGAAAAGGCATTTCCTCAGTTTCCTAGAAGAATTTTTGTCATTGCGAAAGAGCCAAAAAAAGAACAGCGCATAACACAAGACAACCACCAGAAGAAAATGATTCGTGATTGCATACAAATTCCAAAGACCAGGATGAAGACAACTCTATGCATTTTCAGCAATAATGTTGGCAATAAGCTTAAGAACCAAAAATGTTCTTTTGTGACCTTTGCATGATTCATTTGCTTTTACAGGCAGTAAAAACTACAATTCACGGCTCCTGTAAAAGACTTCCAAACTCTTTCTTTGAAGCCTGTCACATTGTGATGAGTTTTATGACAATGTTTCTGCCCATGTCCCTTTTATTTCATTAAAGCTACACGATCCTGCCACACAGTATCCTGTTTCTCCTTGTGCCATGCTCCCAGATTCAGGTAAAAGCAGATGAACATAGAAATAATTCAATGAAAACACCATTTTCAACAATGCCTTCCTGGAAAATGTAAAAGGAGAGCAGCTGCCTTGCCTTGACCAACATATGGACCCAAACATCAAAAAACAAGAGCAGAACAGAAAGGAAAGGTCCAAAAAGCAGGAAAATCAATCAATTCCTCCTCTTTATTGGAACAAAGAAGATAAAAGATGTATTCAATTGAAGATGAGAGATGTGTAGAGGAGTTCACAGAAAAAGGCAGAAAGAAGGAATTAAACGGGTGAGAAAGAAGACATAACTTTTTTTGCTTGGTTGCCTTTTTCTTTTCAAGAGAGGACCAAGTGAAAAGCCTAAAAATGCAAGATGGAAAAAGCATGGAAAAAGCAAGCGAGAATCAGAGTAGTGACACCACACAAACCACCCCCCTGAGGCAAATGGCAGCTTCTCCTTGCTTTGAGACGCTTTGTTTAAGGTGAGTAACTCTCCAAGCAATCTGCTATAACTCAATCAGTCTGCTCCCTAAGTGATAGTCAAGAGAGATCAAATCAGATAATGCTCTCTGGCCTTAAAATACATGAACTTATAAAAGGCTCAGATAAGGACGGAAGTGAGCAGGAAGGGCAGAACTTATACAATGATGTAATACATTTCAAAAAGGTAGGAAATAAATTCTCACTGTTTTCAAGCTTCAGAACAAATGTGCAACCACACTAGGAATTTTAAGTGCCTAATTCTTGTTTTCATATATATATCTGTACTCTCCAATATTATTTTCTTCCCAAGACCTCAAATAAATACCACTAGCTCCATTATTTTAACTAAAAAAGAAAAACTAAAAAATCAAGTCTAAAAATGCAGCTTTCCGTGACACCCTGCACCTTCTAAAGAAGATACTCCATAGTTTATTAAATAGTACCTGAAAGATTTCAAAGTCTTCCAAGTATTTCCTATGTACAATTAACCACTTCCTAAAGTTCAAGAATATTCTCCTACAGAGAGGACAAACAACTCTGAACAAACACAGGTTCCCAGAAGACAGATTTAAGCCTTTGTATTTTCAAAATGAGCAGGTATTTTTATGACAGTGGAGTTTTCCAGTCCAAGTTTGCAATTACAAAGCTTTTTTGCCTGGGAGTCCATTGTATATGCGATTACAGTTTTCATGACAGAAAATTTATATTTAATACAAAAAGACATAACCCAGTGGCAGACACTTCAAGCACACAAAATAGCAATAAAGTAGCTATTACTAGCATTGAAAGTTGCCTCAGAACATTTCATGTTTCACAGTTGATGTGAGTTTAAATTTATGCTTGAATGTGTATCTCTTGTGAAGTTACGCTACAGCTACTGTGTGAGTCACAATGTTAATTTTTCCACCATTTTACACTGAATTTTCTTGTGTGATGTTTTGTCTAGCAAAGTGAAGTAACAAAACAAAGTAAAGTGACAAAACAAAGCTGGAAAAGAAGATGCACTGGCAGGAATACACAAACACAATGAGCAACTGAGATTTGAAGAATTGCACATTTCGTTAGATGTGCAACAGCCTGTTACTCAAACATAGGACAAAGGTCAATGCACTAGAATAAAACAGCTGGCATACAATAATAATCTTGTATTTTAGAGGGACAACTGCATCACCTGAGTTCATTTCAACACAGAACTCCCAAGACAGCCATGGCTGTTGTTATTCCATGTTACCACTGCTACTTGTATTTGAAGCTCCTCAGCCCAATATTGGCATGTTGAAAATTAGGCACTAAGCAATTAAACATTTTAATACTTGAACCTTTTTATTCACAAAAATACCTTTTCTTCATTAAATATCATGGCCACAGTGTGATAGAAATTCTTCAAATGTATTACCTAAGTTGTTGAAAGGCTTAGCAAAGAATTTAAGGAAAATACTGCGTGGAGTCCAGGAAAAGTATGTCCAATAAAGCAAAACCCCAATATAAATGCATTTCCTCTCAAAGTCATTATGTTAGTACAGCACAAATGATGGTGAAGCATGTAGCAACAAATTGAAATGCAATAATTCTCTAAGGAATTTACTCTAATGACAAGAACAGCATACAGGGAAGACATTAGCTCAATTAAATAATGTACTTGAAATTACAGGAAACACACTCAGAACCTGCCTCAGCAGCACCTTCAAAGCCCCTTGCAGAAGCCCTACCTGTGTAGTCACAGCACAGTTCTCCACAGGAGACTTTTCTCAGTCCCATCTCAAAGGTGAGAACTGCTGAGAAAGCAGCTTGATGTTTTCCAGGACTGTGCCACCAGCTGGAATTACAATCTAGAAACAGAACACTCGGAAGATGGGTGACTGCCTCAAGGCAGGCTGTATCCAGCCAACTTCTGTCACCTCCCAGGTCTCAACAGCTGCCCAAAACCTCTGCCTGTCCACAGCTCCAAATACCAGTGCTTGGCAAGTCAGAAGCCGGACTGCTGGAAGGGACAGCGGGAGCAGAGTGCCATAGAAAGCAGGGATGACAGAAAGAACATTTAAGATTTTCTACCTACCTTCTTGTATACCCTCACAGAACACCTCTATTATTACCTAAATAATAATGTTCTCTCCACATGAAGGCCTCGTCATGGCTACATCATGGCCATGAAGGTAAATTATTGAAATATTATTATATGCAAGGAGTGCTCTGAATAAGGTAATATAATTGCAGCAGCACCACATGAGTTAAAGCCAGAAGTTGAAATGTATTTGGTGAAAAGCTCACCAGATCAGTTCACATCTGAGCATGCCAAAAAATCCCCATGCCAGATTTCACTGCAAATACTCACTTTGAGGCAAAACACTCAAACCTAGGGCACTTTGCATTCTGTTTGGGGTAGCTCAGCTCTCTGCTGCATTGACAGAGCTGAAAAAAGTCATGAATTTAATCTGCACCACTGAAGTAAAGCTGCAAACAAATCTGATGGGGAATTCACTGCCAGCACGTTGTCTTAAAAGTCCCTCCTTGCAGTATTCAGGCCCAGCCACCTGAGCATCCTATTCTTTTGTCTCCTCTTTTCACTGCTAAGACATTCCTTTCAATCTATCAGTACCCTATTATTCTTCACAAATCCAGAGAAAAATCATTTACTTGAAGACACAGAAAAAATGGTTAAGCAAACATGCACAAAGGAATTGTGGGAAATGGAGCAAAGCAGACTCATAAAAAATGAATGCTGACAAAATGATTACAATTTCAACAAGTACTACTAGCAAGATGGTAACTTCATGCTGAGATTTTAGTCTCAGCCCTTCAAGGAGGTGGTGCTGCTTTCACACACAGCAAAGAAGTAAAAAACTGCTTAGGAATATGGCTTTTCTAAAACTCTTTAAAACACAGCCCACAGGCCCAGAAATAAACAGTGTAATATTTAAAAGTCCATCCAATACACATAGCAGATACTAAAGACATCGCATGCAGTCAGCAAAATGTTGAGTGCCCTTCACAAATTGCGAGATCAAGCTGAAAATGTGAAAAGCTAACATGATATACTTAATACATGCAACAGCTCTAAGGGCACAATGGAAGACACTGAAATTTTGGTATGCTGAAAATCATCTCTAATTTCCAGCTTCACACTTTCTCTGCTGAGCTGAGCAAGGCTTGGTATTGCCGTTCCAGTTTATTGAAAAATGGAACCCACAAGGACATATTCTTTGCTCAATATATCTGCACATGTAAGGGCATATTTATATCTTATGCACACATAATAGTTTTATCCTTCTTTAATTTAATAATGACAGGGGTAGAGGGTTACTGAAGCACTTCAGAAATATTTTCACGTTTATGTAGAAAAAAGCCACGCTTTGTTCAAATTGATATAGTTTCATTATACTATCATTATGAATAATATGCTCTTTAAAATCTTATCTAAGGAACTTATAAACATCTGAGAGAAGTATGATGCCTTAGAAAATTAACTGCTACTTTATCTATACCCTCTGATGATGGCAGTTTAGCGTGAAGAAATACTGATTATATTTACTCAGCCTCTTTCCTGACAAAAACAGAAATACTAGTTTTAGAGTAATATTTGGGGAGATTTGGAGGAAAGGTTCATTTTGTCTACTTTTGGGTTTGCTTTTGTTCAATTTATAGGTGATTCATCTGCAGTGCTGTATTCACGAAGGAATTGTGTAATCTGGGTCAGAATTCAGTCTTCCTGGAGCAACAGACTTTGGTGTAGTCAACCTCAATAGAGGTGGCAAAGGATTTGGATTTCAAGCTGCTATTGTCAATAAAGCCCAGGTATCTAAATAATGTGCTTATCAAGCAAATTATTTTTTTTTAAAAAGCTATTTTTCCCACACTTAAGCAAAACACCCATACTGAAAACCAGAAATTCTTTCAAACAAGGAAGCCAGTCATAAAAAGGAAGAAGATGCTTAAGTATGTGATCTGCTTTCAATTTGTATATTCATTTTCTTTTTAAATAAACAACATAAACACAACAGAGATCTCAAACAGCAAATTAAGTTTCACTAAAGATTTTTACTTCCCAAACACTGACATAAAGCTCCTTATTCACAGACCCCAGAACATCTGACAAGAAAAATAAAGTACCAATTTTCAGGCAGAAAAGTCAAAGCATGACAAGACAGAGAAAGGTTAACAACAGCCCAACAGAGGACCCAAGAATAAAATCATAACCACTGCTTTATTAAATTACTTTTACTTCCAGCAAAATATTTCTAACCTGGTGTCTTTTATCAACACAGTACTACAAAGGACTCATTCTAGTTTCTTTTCTAATGAAAGAGAAAATATGTGTGACATGCAGGATTTTTCTTAAATTGTGGTTAATCACAGTGGAGGAGGAGAGGGGAACAAGTCCCACAAATATTTTCAGCACTGTGTTTGCAAATCCACCCATGAAAGGACATTAAATTCACTTGTACACACCACCCTTCAAGGCTGGTGTAGAAGTGTCTTTTCTAACCAGGCATGAAAGAGAAGGAAAGTGTTGAAGAGGGTGAGGGAGGGAATCTTAGTGACAGCTCTGCCTACAGAGTGAATGAGTGTTAGCAGCAGCAGCCTGTACTCATCTCTGGATACAGGAATGAGCACAGAATGCAGGTTTGCCAGGATACGGATTTCTGTTTCCTGGCCCACGGTATTATCCACCCCTACTCAAATAATCACCACATGGGATTACAACAGCTGATTTACAGTTCCCTAAATATCTATGGACCAGAAGACCCTGCTGCTATGGAAAGCTCGGTGACTCAGGGGCTGATCCCTGCCCAGACGCAAAACTCCAGACCACTTTAGCAGCTCCAGACTGTAGCCAACCCAACACCACAGAAATTGATGTAAACTCTTAATTTACATCAGCAGAAAGGAATAGGGTGGGTTTCACCTCTTCTGTTTCTATGTAAAACAAGTACTCTACTCATTATTTTCAAAGAATCCTAATGTTAAAGTATGGGACAGGCTGTGCTAACATACAATAAAATAGACTTGAAGTTCAAGAACTAGTTCCTAACTTCAATAAACACTGGTTTCACTGTTAACACATTCTGCAAACATGTGCAATATTCTCCACACTATATTATATTGTAATCTTATGTTAGTAAGCGCTGAGGCTGAAAAAAAATTAGAGGCATTAAAAAAAGATAACTAAAACTCCTTGGCATTTCTCAGTGATTTTGCAATGTCTGTAATTTATCACTCTAATTGTATCACAGTTATGCCAATGACACTCAAGCCTGCTTTTCTCTTTGTGGCAATATATCTCACAAGACAGAATGTAAACCACCATCTTTTGGCTCTACATTGTGACTGTCAAATAATTTTTTAAACCAGACACTGACACCCCTGGATATGCCGTCCTCCTCTAGTTATTTGCCTTTGTTTTCTGATAGTCTGGGCCACCATCCCCTCAATTTGGGGCAATTGTTAGATTAACCCTTGGCTTTAAAAAAAAACATAGAAATAATCAGTCCATAAACGGTGTTTTTATTAAGTAGGAGAGTCTCTCGTCTCAATCAGCCCCATCATATAAGTTTGCAAAAACCATAATACAGGTAATTAACCATTGCAAAAAGCAGAAAGAGAAAACTTCCATAATAGCTGGTTTAGACACCAAGACCCTAGGGAAAACCTTATGAAAGAAAGATAATTATTTGCTCTTTTCCATTACCTTAATCTCAGGGACAACAGATATTCACCATCCATGTCCCTAGAAAAAGCACAGTGCTTTCACCACTGAAACAGCATATTAAATTCAAAGTTCATTTCCAAGGTAAACACCCCAAACAGGTTATATTCTGGTAAGACTGAAGCACTACTTCATAGATTGAGATACATATATTTATATATTTTATATATGTATTTTATTTATATTTTATATATTTTTAATATATTTCTATTTATTTATATATATATATTTATATATATTTATATATATGTGTTTTTTTAAAGCACAGATATAAAGAATTCTTAAAGGTTAATCCCATTCCCTTGAAAGCTGATCTTAGTATATATTTGCAAACTTCTTTATCATGCTCCTTTAGGACTTCCCAAAAAGGAAGCAAAGACTTATTCACTGCACATTCTTTTATTGACAAGACCTTTCTTTCTTTCTTTGCACAACACCTCTGCTGCGCTGCTTAATTTCTCTTCCAATAGCTCTCCTTCAAATTGGTCTTTATATTTAAACAATAGCAAAGGAAAACATTTTTTTCATTTGTTTTTAAATTTTACAGGGCTACAGACTTTCTTTCAGAATGTTTTATGGGGTTTGGAAGACAGCAGTTCTGTTCTCCCCTGAAGACCAAGAGCTACTAAACTAATAATTTTTAAATATAGATTAAGAATATCTTAATATGGCAAGCTTTGAAAATAGCTACATATTGCTTTATTTCTTTGTCAGTCTCAACGGAAGATACTTACTTTGTGTATGGGCTAAAAACTAGCAGAGCACTAACAGACCAAGATGAAGTTAAAAAACTTTTTAAAAAAAATTAAATGCTATTAGAGATAGTGAGAAATTTTATCTAACCCCTTGTGACAAAAACTCCCAAATGATAAAAGAGACCAATATATTCATCAGTATGACATCATTTGTGGCAGAATACGAGGAGATCAGGTTGTCATCAGCAAACAGGCTATTTACTGCCTGTCTCCCTTTTGTTTCTGAAGAAAAGTAACACAAAAACTGACATGAAGTCACTTTCTTCAGAAGAAAAACAGTGAAACAGTGTCATGGGGTCTTAAGAAACAAGGAAAGGAGCACTGTGAGATACCAACCATTTGTTGTTCTGGTGTTCTGGTTTTGTGGCTTGTTTCTGTCCTAAATTAAGTCAGTAGGAGTTTTGCCTCCTGACAGCGGCAGAGTAGAATCAGTTTGTTAGCTTGCTGTATATCCTCTCACCAGGGGAGAACAGATCTGACTCTTTTCTGGAGCTGTGCTTAGAGGAGAAGATTAATAAATTGTGGGAGAAACAAACCACAATGCAGGCACCTGTCACGACTGTCCAGAGAAATCTCTTCTTGCTTCCTGCACGGGATTCTTTATATGCCAAATCAGTGGAAGCTTTCTTTGCCCACAAGTCCAGCACTGTTCCTTCTCATAAACCATCACCTGTAGCAGACATGGCAAACCCCATTGCAGTACCACCACTGTATTCCCAACGGGAATCAAAAGCACCAAGATACGTGTAAAGCCTCTGAGTATCTGCTCTAGCACTCCTGAGAAGCAAAACAGTGTAAAAACTTGCTATGCTCTTAAAGTCACAGCACAAGAACATTTCCATCAATTTGCAGATGAAAGTCACTGAAAAAATTCCCCACCATCTACGGAACTAATTGAGCCAGCTGCTCTGTGCATTGTGTCCTGCTTCACTCATCCTGCCCCTTTCTCTCAGTGCACTTGGATCAAAACACTGCACTTGTCTTCTTATGGGCAGAAGCACGGTAGCAATGTGAAGTCATCTACATGAGTCTATCTGTGCAAGACATTTCCATTTTACAGCAATCTAACTGGGATTTGGTCTTCTACCCGTGCAGACTCTCGTAAATCTTTCTCTCAGAGCTGGCTCCTAAAAACCCCTTGATATCTAAGGCATCTCCCTACAACTAAAGGAAAAAGAGATGGGCAAAGTGAGAAGCCACTCTTAGAAGTTTACAAATCTCCATCATACAAAATAAACCAAAGTGAACAAAAGAGAAAATAAAGAAAGAAAACAAGCAACAGTTGAAACATCTTCAATAAACAAAGATGGCTTAGCAACTGACTGTTCAAAATGATCTCTCTTAATTTCCACCTCATTACTCAAGAGAGGTAGCAGAGAAGTTCGACACATATTAATGTTTCTCACTACATTTGAACCCTCTTGCATTCAATTACAAAGCATTCTGCCTGAAGCTATTACAGTAGCTCTTTGTCACAGACACCTAAAAGCCCACCCACTCTATATGAATTCAGATGGGCTACTGTAGGATAATTATCCATTCAGTGGAAAGTCAATGTTAATCTTCCCAAGGACACTTCAAGGACTATCTGTGATAACCACCAGTCACTTAAGAAACACATAAATAAAACAGAAAACTCATTCTTTGCAGCTTCTTCTTAAATTGGTAAACAGTCCCAGAGAGTTTTGCAGAAGACAATGAAATACCCAGGCTTTTCAGGGTCATGGGGTGTGTGTGTGTCTGTCCCTAAGGACTCTCCATAGATTTTAGTGTATGTATTAAAGTTAGCCTTCCTTATTTTTTCATGCAATGCACTGAAAGTTACTTCATCTAGTTTCTCCACAGATTGACTCTTACGTGTTTTGATTAGACTGCCAGTGGCTCCAGAGGTTATCAATAATTACAATCGAAATTGCTCTAGTTGTGCATCCTATTTTTTAAGGAGAATAAGAATAGTCTTCCATAGGGAGAATGATAGGGATTATCAAAGGATTGATCAGAAAGATTTTTTTTTCTTTTTGTTTTGATTTTTACGAAAAGTACTCTGTAGCTAGAGAGATTACAGGTCAGCAACCTTCTCACAGGAGTTACATTTCCATATTCACCCGCAGAAGCAGCTCCAGCTGGCTGAATATAGAAAGATGCTCCCACTGTATGAACAAAGTAGACAAGTAAAAAAGTATGTCTGATGGATACTGAGCTATCACACAGATTCACATGGCATATGCACCAAAACACAGAGTGAGGACAAGCTACATCTAAACATATTTTGGAAAACAAAGAGGAGGGAGAATTGAATGAGAAAAGAACACAGCAGGAAATATGACATCCTAAGTTTCACTACTCCTCCACTGGACTGTAAGAAACCCTTCACAGAGCTCCTGGAGCTGCTGATTAGCATTCTGTCCAAGTTATCCCCACTGTAAAACTTGACACCTAACCTTTGAAGTTGAAAATACAGATCTGTATGCCTGCAGATAAAAGTGTGCAATAAATGTAGCTGATAATATTTTTTGTTAATGTGACAGTTAATATGAAAACACAGAACACAGCTGATGTAGAAATGCAGACTTTGCAACCCTCACAACTGAAGGTACACGGGAAGTGTGACATTGCAAGGTTTTGCTTATGAGGCTGTGGCCAAACATATGTTTTATTCACAGTTTTTCTAGAAAGTAAAACCCAAAAACATTACAGGACTTCTACTTGCAAGGCTTCACCAGCTAGACATCTGTTACATTAAAAGGGGCTCTCATTCCAGCCTTGTGCAAGCAAACAAAACAAAACAAAGAACTAAACAGACTAATCCAGAAAACAGACTAATCCAGACTTTCTACATTCTTCAAACCATTGTGACAAAGAATGGTCCAGGATCATCTTTCTTTTTTCTTCTGCTAAGAAGGGCTCCTGCGCTCAAAGAGAAAAATTCACACTTCTGCACATTGAACACATCAGCATGAAGGAGCACCCAGAGAATGCTGGGTGGAATCTGAAGTAAGATGAAACAAAGAACCAAAGCACAGACATATCTCAAACCTAGGCAGCTGAGCAAGGCATATACAGCTGTCCTTCTCCCGTTCCTATAGTTTCTTATAGAGACCAAAAAGAAAGGCAGCTCCAGCTCAACAGAAAAAGAAAAGCTTAATCAATTTAAAAAGGAGGCGGATGTTCTCTCTCGAGCATTAATTTCCATGCTGGTGGAGCATCATCCTTGCACCACAAATGGTTTTCCTCTAACATTTGATTCTTTGACTCCCTCCCTTCTTTGTCTGTGAAAGTACTTTCAAGTGACTATTAATGGGCCAAACGCACACAGTGAGGAGCGGCAGTTCCAAGTCTGGACTGTTACTGTACTGGAGCACATCTAACCCCTGCAGACGCACAAAGTGCACGACATTTCTTCCTTACCAGCTCCAGTGACACGATCTGTACCTTCTTGACTGTTTTGATACTGCCTGAAGCTCCCTGCAACATAAGCCATTCTCCTCAACCTAACAAGTCAAAGAACTAAATTTTTTTAAATGAGCAATGAGAGCCCTAAAAAGTGAAAAAAATTCCATTCTATCCTGACACTTTTTTTGCTGTTGGGAATCAATTTAATCTATGAAAGCAGAATTTAATTAGTTGTATCACTTCTCTTAGCTGATGGCTACTCAAAACTACCATACTCAACCTCAAACCAACTTTTAAGAATTATACATCCATATCAGTGTATATATTGGTCTTGTTTTCTACCATTTCTTGAAGTGACTTAGGCAAAGAGCTGTGGCTGTAGCTTTCAGTCATATGGAAACCAGCTTTCAAATGATAACTCAAATACCAATTATGCTGTGACCAAGACAGAGCAGCTGGAGAAAACCATGCTAAAGAAGAAAGGCACTGAGACCTCATAAGGCTTTTATTGTTTCTGGTATCTGAATTAATCACATTAAAAATTGGAAGTGCCTTCAAAAGCTGTGGTACAAAAAATTCTACTCCAAAGTACATTTCTAGAAACATAGAGCCTTTCCCAGCCATTCAAAAAAATCCACTAAAACCAGCTTACCAAATCAAACAAGTTCACTTAGTGGGTCTTAATATATATAAAAAATATATATATAAAATTAAAATCATCTGAGCATTAACTGATTTTAATGCTGTCTCATTTCTGCAAATGGAGACAGGCATTTGTCAGGAGTAGCTCCTCAGCATGGTCTCCCACTGCCTTCCAGGCTGACAGCTCCTTGGCTTCTGGCTCCTTAACCCACAATTGTACCTGTTATTGTGTAAAAATTTTATCTATTTCTGGTGATTGCATGGGTGGATGACAACTTTTTCCTTCTGAGTCATTTATTTCTCCTTGGGCCTTTAAACTGCTCCTTTACAGTATAATCAGTCTCAGCAAATGACTAGTAATTACCATGTTAAAACACACTTTTTCCAATGAAATAATTTTTGAGTATAGGCTGTCCAAAAACTAACTTTGCATAAAACCCCAAGCTTACTTAATTTTCTTCTGTAGTCTAACTGGGAAAGAGGGACAAACTTATTTTAGCATTTTTCTTTCACTATATTTTTACATTTATTAGAGGAGCCGTCCCTCTTTCTACCCCTTACTCTGGACTCTGGTCTGGAAGGCCAAGATGTTTAGTGATGCCAAGTTCCCTCAGATTGTGCATAGGAAACCACATCTTTCCTAGAAGAAAATCAGTGAAATGTTCTTCAGAAAAAATGATTGCCATTGGTTTCCTAAGCTCTTCTGCATGTGGAGCAGTTACAAGAGCACACAGTGACAGGACAAGTGGCAACGGCTCCAGACTGAGAGCAGGTTTAGGTAAGATATTAGGAAATAATTCTTTACTGTGAGGATGTGAGGCTCTGGAACAAATTGCCCAGAGAAGCTGCAGATGCCCCCCATCCCAGGCATTGTCCTGAGTGGACCATGGCAGGTGGGTTGAAAGGTCCCTTCCAAACCAAACCATTCTGCAACTCCATGTCTTCTGTCAAAATCTACTGATGTGTACGCACAAAATTAAAGGATGCTATTGCTGTCATGTCACTCCAAAATAGCATCACTTCAGCACTGCACTTCAGTGTTAGGTCCAGCGTCTTATCTGAAAATAAATATATTTACACACATAGAGAATAGGATCTTGGAATTTCCTGAGGCTTCTCTCAGCTAGTGTGCTCACAAAGCACCTCACTGCCTGGCAGCAGAGATCACAGCACACATGGAGGCTCCACAGAATTATTGAAAGTATGTGTACTGCATTATTGCTAGAAATCTCAACTCTCATTTGATTAATTTTTTACAGTACTGGCAGACTAGTTTTAACTGCAAATGTCAATGCTCAGAAGCAGATACGTAAGGTAGGCAAATGGTGGAACGCAACACAAGAGGTGGCAGAGCCAAAAACCAATCCATTTACAAGTATTCTTCGAATATTATATTCTACAGACTAAGTTCTCTCCTTTGTGCTATCTATTTCCATTTTTTATCAAAGGCTTCCCTCTGCTAACTAGTAATTTAGCAGAGAACTCAGTTCCAAACAGTCTTAAGGAATTGCAGTCTTTAAAGGACACAGCCCTACTGATACGGCAATAATAATTTTATCTCATGGTGCAGGCAACATCCACAGGCAGCTCTTTGGGACACCCTTTTCAATACATACTCACTCTACTACTTGATGCTTCCCATGTTTGGGGATTTTGTTTTTAACACTGAGGTGTTCACAGGCGATCACATTAAAGGGATTAGGTATTATTGCAGTTTAATATACCAGTAGTGAGCTTTTGCTGATTACATGTGATCACTGCACAGAGTCACACAGAGAAAGTTTCCAACAGTTTTCAAATCCAGCACATGAAAAACACCCATACAAATCTGATCTGAACTGACGTGGCACATCAGTTACAGACACGAAACACAGAGGTTTCTAAAGGAAATGCAGAGCACTCTGGCCCTCTGGAAGTGACCCCCTAGAGAGAGAAAATATTAGGTGATCTTTCATTCTCTGGCAATACATTTTATCTCTTTTCACGGTAATTTGAGAACTGTCAAGGAATCCACTACAGGATGACCTCATTGACAACAGGTTAACAGCAAAGACTGATGGGCAGGTGTTAAACAGCCTCAACAGAGTGCTCTGCTACAGGCAAGAGCATACGAGTCAAAAGATTCAGCCCAAAACTTTGGATTCTGTATTGACGAGAAATAAATCTCTCCCAGCTCCTCAGAATACCTTTGAACCTGCTTTTATCCACAATAACTATTGGTTTGCACAGACCAAACAAACTTAACCACTACAGAAAAATCAGGTACCCTCCAAGCTTTTCCTAATGAAGATTTATAGCTTCTGATAAATATAAAAATACGAGGAAGTGTAACAAACATGTCAAATCATATTACTAAATAATACATTCACATGTATGTGCAGGTTCACATAAATAATCAAGAATTCCTCAAACACAATTTTAGAAGATATCTGTGTGGCTACCTAACTTCAACAGAATTTAAAACAAACTGAAAATCAAAGGAATTGGTTCTATAAAGGTATGGAAAAACTGGGTTCATTTCTGAACAAAAGCAACTTGAAAATGCTTTTTAAAAATAGGCAAAACAAAAGGCATAAAATAAAAAATCCCTTGCAGTCAATGCTTTTTGTTCATGTTCAGTCAATAGTAATTACTGATTCAAACAATTTAAATTGTAATGTCCAAACTAGAAACAAAAACTTGAAATCATACAAAGAAAACACATTTATTTTTGGGGGGTTTTTTTGGTGGTTTTTTTTTTTCAGTAGCAAATATTCTAAACTGGGCAGAAATAGATTGACAGATCTGTATAAAAGAAAGAATGCTTAGATTTAATGCCATCTTTCATAAATACCTCATGTTATACTTCTGTGCAATAATTTGAAGAGTGATTTTCTCATTAAAAATAGTTTTATAAAATGAGCTCTTGATGTAGAAATCCAGCTGAACCAAATCCTCAAAGAGTGTTGTGTTGGAGATTATTACCATTTTATTAATAGCATAGAACATTCAAAACACAATAAGGCTATAGGGCTTGGTATGTGGAGAGCGCTCTTCAATAAATACAAAGGTTAAAAGGAAACTAAGAAGGAAAAAGACGTCAAAATATTGGTAAAGTCTGCACAAAGTGTGTGTTTAATATAAAGATCAGTGGGCTGACTGACGCTGTGCAGTACTGAAACACAAAGTACCCGCCTGTCAACAAACCAAAAACCGGGCAGAAATAATTCCAGAGATAAAAGTAAACATTTTCCATCTATGTTCCAGAAAACACAGAAAAGCTCTAGAGATAAAATGAGATTCTGGGAAAGTCAACATCCAGAAAAGAAAAAAGAAAAAAAAAAAAAAAAAAAAAAAAATCTGCAAATTAAATTTTTTTGGCCTTTTTTTCCTTGGGGTTTTTAAAAAGAAATCTGGGAAAGACAAAAACCAAAAAAAAAAAAAAAAAAAAAAAAAAAAAAAAAAAAAAGCATCTGCATATTAAATTTATCTGGCCTTTTTCTCCTGAGTGTTTTCAGAAAGAGAGCATGCAAGAGAAATAATATTTACTTCTAAAGATGAAAACTACATCTATTAAAACATTTTAGTGTATACTTTGACTCGAAAGTGTTCCCAAGTAAGTTAAAAATTACGTAAAATACAAGCAGTTTTATATTTTGAACTCATAATCAAGGTATTAAATTCTTTTCTTCCATACTGGCCCAACTGCCCCAAGTGTTTATCAGCAGCAGGTTGATCTTGTTACAACAAAAGCAGCATTTTGGGACTTTCATCTCCTTGCGAATGTCTGAAGATACCACTGCCCCCGCATTTCTTGTGGACAGGAATTACTACGAAAACTATTTCTCACTTCTGTGAAAGAAGAATATTCACAATTTTCAAGACATTTTGCAGCATAGAAATTTTGCAGATCTCAATCATTCTGCAATACACTGTAGCTGTTTTCTCAGCAGCCCTAACTCACAAGAAACTATTACTGGATGTAGAGACCTGTGCTGTACAAATCCCCAAACCCAGCCATGGTTACCACTGTGAAACTGGAAAGCAGAACATATCCATTTGTGCTGTCACTTTGCATTGAATGCATGCAATTCATAATGACCTGTGACAGAGGAGAAAGAGCCACAGGAAAGGGACCATTTTTTACCAAGATCTAGAGTCACTTTTCCATAACGTGGCCACTGCCATTGGCGTCTCCCAGCACTCTTTCTGGAGCCTTCTAACGCTGCCCAAAGGCCAGCCTGTCCCAGTGCCAAACCCCTGCCCAGCCCTGCAGTGTGAAGCAGAGTGCAGTCAGCAGTGGCACCCCACCTTTCATTCCCCAGGTACCAACACAGCCCCCATTGCCCAGGCATAATGTTACTCAGAAGATCCTAACAAACAACCCATTCTCCATAGTGCTATGAAACAACTCCAACGCCAATATGCTCTTGCAATCAACAGGCACAACAAATAACCCTACTCTCCTGCTGTCCCTTATTTTCCCCTTTCACGGAGAGACATCTTCAGTAAAAAAAAAAAAAACAAACAAAACTTCAATCATGAGAATAGGAAGGTTAATTAAACATTTGCTATCTATACATGTCCCACTCTCAAAAGAAAGGAATTCTCTATGTGTAAACATATTAAACTTTCAATCATCAGTATACAAGGACATTAGAGAAAAAGAGCATTACCTAAGGCAGAATTACCTTCCAGTGATAATGTTTGCCACATAAGCATCCGAGTACAAAGAAACAGAGACCAATACAATGGGAACTCAAAATTAATATGACATGATAGGACTGAGATTATGCAATTATTACCATTTTAATACACACTGGAAAGCAGAAACAAGCTCTCAATTATCAAAATGTCTCAGGGAGTGGGAACTAGCACAGAAAGGCTCACTGCTGCACTACACTTACGTCTCTTCAGGCCTGCATACCTTTTGTCACTCGCCTTAATAGTGATATCAAACACTACACATGACAGAAAGAAAATTGTGGAGGGCTTTATTATCAATCATTTTAAACTTCCAACAGTAAACAAGAGTGTTCAAGCGGGAAGACCCAGCACATCAAAGCAATGTCTTTTCATGGTCTCCCGAACACTCATTCCTCTAACATATGGACATTCAGGTTGAAGTCCTTCAAAGTGTGATTAAATTCACACTAAAATATTGTACGCTCTTACAATTTCAAACATCGTAACACCACATTTAATTTTTATCTTTTAATTTAACTTAGGAGATACAGTAATCCTTAAAAAGAAGTTGATTTTGTCCTTGAGACGAGTCCTTCAGGTAATTTTACTTCAGTATCATGTAAGTTACAACATATTTTACCTTAACTATCATCAGGATTTACAGCCAACCATCTCCAATATTTATCAGCCTGTCTGACTTTAATTATAATATGCATGGAGCTAATGGAGCTAACTTCCAACACCACATCTATCAGACTCCGTTCTCAGAAGCTCTCAGCAAAGCCTGAGCACCGATGCTAACGAAGGTAACATGGATTTCCTTGTGCTTCCCAGTTTGTATCATGCATTAATAAATAACAAAGCACTGACTGAACCAGGAGAGGGCAGGGAGAAGACACTTCAAACATCCAGTGTACAGTGAAGACGGCATTACCTTGGGAAGCCCCTGACAACAGACTGCCTGGCACACACTGTGCTGTGCGCTGGAAAGCTTACACTTTCCATTTGATATACCAGAGAAAGAGAAGGAAAAGCAAGAAGAGAAGAAAATACTAAGAGCTAGTCAGCTCGCAGTACTCAAACACACGAACTCTTCTGGGTTTGCCATATACTTGGTGTTCACAAATCAACATCACATTACCTACATAACCTGTCCTTGCCAAAATCACACCCTCTTCAGGACAGACCAAAGACAACAAATTAAATCTGAAAAGCAAAACGGCAAAGAAAGCTAACAGGGTTACCTGGAAACAAAGTTGTAACTTCAAAACCTTTACAGTTCTAACAACAACAGGCACAACTCATTATCAGTGGGTTCTGTGTCGGTTTTTTTAACATGTGCACTTGTAAAAACGAATACACAGCTCACACTTGTGCTGTGTGCACACAAAGGGAGCAACACAAGGAATCGTGCAGCTTCAATGAAGGTACTTTCCTACAAAGTCTGAATGCCATGCATTAGTTCCTACCCTCCAGCTTCATAAAACTGACTTGCTTGGGTGCCTGGAAAGCTAGATGTTGATTTGAAAAACAAAACAAAAACCAACCAAACAAAAAACAAAACCAACCAAACAAAAACCAAACCCACAAACCACACAATAAATTGGTATTTTTTTTCCCCAGAAAAATCACTTTTTTTCATGTGTCTAACTGGTACTAAACCAAACTTACACTCCTAGAAATTTTTTTTGTATTTATGCTACCTCTATATTTAAAGTTTAACTTCTGATTACAGGTTCCAGGTAAGTGACATTCATCAATGCAAGCACAAACTGTCTTTGCTCTTCATTTACACACAGGCATACAAATTTTTACATACATATCACACACATATATAGAGCAATAAGTGATGACACTTGGTGTCATCATGAGGACATGAATACAAACGCAAAAAATGCACCCTTGAAATAAGTCTCAGCACATATGTTCATGTGTGCTGTGCAGATGTGGGTTTATCCCGTTTTCCTCCTATCCTTTACATCACCAATTAGTCTCAGCAGCAGGTGGGCAGCTGTAAGGACAGACATGCCAAATTGACAGAGCTCTCCCAAAAAGCTGGCTCTGCTTTATGTACTGCTGTGCCACTGCACAGGCAGCTGCTCTGTCTCTAAGTGTGAAGACCGCAGGGGAAGGAAGACAACCAGCTCCTGA
This sequence comes from Pardalotus punctatus, assembly GCA_013400915.1. NCBI lineage: Eukaryota > Metazoa > Chordata > Aves > Passeriformes > Pardalotidae > Pardalotus > Pardalotus punctatus. The sequence goes on along the minus strand of VZTX01003600.1, from coordinate 346,924 downwards.
TTAGCCCCCTGATTAATGCTGCCCAAATGACTCCACAGCTCTTCACACTGTGAGGGAAAGCTCACAAGCAAAGGCCAGAATCCTCAAGACTTGCATTCCAGTGAAGCCTCAGAAGCACCGTGTGATCACGAAGGGAGAAAGGCAAATCATTCTGAAGGCTCTGACTTGCAGCCTCAGCAAGTAAAGTGAGCTATAAGCCTCAGTGCATAGTGTGGCAGCAGTTATGGCTTTTTACCAATTACCTCTAATAGGGAGGATTCCATTTCCCCATTGCTGTGTGAAGCAAGGAGAGAGACAAAGCCTGTACCTTAAATAGAAACACTAACTGCAAAGTGCACGGCTGTCAGATGAACCACAAATGAACACAGAAACCACTTCAGACTTAATAAATACTGATCTGCCTTCCTCACCCTTAACACGAGGAGAACAAAACTGCCTGTGAGTACAGTGAGGCCCCTCCTGAAGCTTGTAGTTCAGAAAAATGTCCCCATTGGTTCAACAATCTCTTGCCTAATTAATCCTTTTGGGTCAAGGTGTCAAAAGAGAGGATAAAGTGCCTTCTCCAACAGGAATGCTAACAAATACAACCCCCATTATGAAGCAATAATCAGAGTTTCTTTTCAACACTGATGACAAAGTGGGGCTCACCACCTTTTCTTTAAAAGGATGCACATGAAAGGTATGAACAACTAGATTTTCAGTTGGCTTCTGTTACTGACATTTTAATAAGAAACATGAGGGGTTGGAATTCAGCTCAACCCTCACCACAGCCATTAATTTCCTTTGTGATAAACGTTTGCCACATTTAAAAAAGCAAACAAATCTAAACCACACACACAACCTGTGACCTGAACATTTGAGAGTGGCAGAAAATCTGTGGAAAAGCCAGACAATGTGAACACTGCTTGCATGCTCCATGTGGTAAACCAGAGGGTTATGGGCCATGAGTGTAAACCTGACTGATGAAGGCCAAGTGCAAATCACACTGATTGATAAGAGCAAGGTACATTAAAGTCTGATTGATGCATGGGATTCAGCTTAATATGACTGATGAGGACATGTACATGCAATTATGGTTGGAAAGGGTATTTATAAATTCTTCTCCATGAGGGCCTGCAGCCTCCAGACAGATTAAACTGATACATGGAAGATTCCTCTAAACTTCAGTAAAATTAAGTTTTGTCACATTTTTTTAAAAATGTCTTGGTAAAAACATATTCAAAAAGCAAAACAATCTGTAGGTCAAGCACTGAGATTGCTTTAAAAGCCAACAAAAATTGGTCATCTCCTTGACATTGAAACTCCAAATACTTCTCCTTAGGAATTTGAGTTAAAAGCATTGAGATTAAGCATCTTGCCAGCTTCTGTGGTCTTTAAGTTTAATGACTATTTTGGCTTAATTTTATTTTAAACATATGATATTTCATATCAGTAAGTCAAGTTCTGTCAGAGATACCCCACCATGAGACAGGCTGTGGGCAGAGTCTGGTGTCTGACAACATGGCTACATCCTACACACGATTTTCTAATGAAAAGCTCACTTGTGTATGCATTAACATGTTTCAAATAAATAAACTAGAAATTAACATCACACATTACCACTTCCATACAATTACTACAGTAATTAACAGCAATAAACATTAAATATTCAAAATACTTCTTTCAGATCATTATCATCAGAGTCTTTCCTTTTTCCTTAAAATAAATAAAGATATTTTCCCCTAACACCACATCTCTTTAACACATAAAGAATTAGCTAAATAGAAAGCAGCCATCCTCCCACCCAAGACATATGGGAAAACAAAGCTATTTGCATGTATCCCCACAGGTCTCCTTTCGCTTGCCAATTTCCAGTCTTTTAACCATTATTAAGGAAAAAAAATAGCTGCTTATTTTAGTTAGTGTGTTCTGCTAAACAGAATAGTCAAATCGATATTTTTTATCTTTTTTTCTTTTTCTAGTTAGATGGATAACAGAAGTAAGAACATTCGGGAATATGTTGATCTAAACATCTCCAAAATCACTCACACTTACATGCAAAAACCATAGGTTTCTTACCTCCTCATTTTCTAATAAATCCATGACAAAAAACATGTCTCCACAGATTTCTGCTGAAGCAGTACTTGAAAAGCATCAGTGACCACAACTAAGAGAAATTCAGCTAGGCTTTTTGCTTCCTAAACAATCATTCAGAATCCCCAAATGATTGCCCTGATTGTCTAACACTAACTTTCATCATTATTAAAAACCAAAAATCTAATTAGCTAGACAGAAAGGGCAATCTTTCTTCATACGTTAATATTAAAAACCTGCTATGAAAATGAAATTCTCACCCGCAAAGGGTCAGAGCTCAAATACTGCCCCTGCCTGAGGTGATTATTAGTTTTGTAAGGATGTTCCTTTCCCTCGGGTGGCACTGCCAGCCCCTCTGTAGCAGAAGGGTCTCAAATTTGCCTGGTTTTACTGTAAAGTGATTAATAAATTCCATGAAGTCCCAAGCAAAGGAAACGTCCACCTTCAGAGGAATTTTAAAATGGTGAACAAGAGAAAGTTAAGCCTTGCATTAACCATGATTAAATTCAAATATTTGTAGCAGATCCTAAACCAGCACAATGACTACTGTAGACCCAGGTTTTTAGAACTCTTTTAGAGATGGTTTCCCCCATTCCTATCCATTACACAATATAAGAATAACAATGAATCTTCCTGACATCAGCTGAGGAAGATGAAACACAGGAGGTTAATTAGCACACAAAAGGGATTAAACACTGGAACAAACTCTTTCCTGAGCAGCAGCGCTCACTAGTCCTGTGACTTTGTCTGATGCTTGGATTACCTCACGTTTAACAATGTCCGATTAAAGCTTTTAGTACCCTTGGATATTCTATAAGACTCTTTTATTTTGGAAATCCCTGATGCCAACCCTAAGAGAGCACCTGCTGCTACTGGGTTAATTCTCTGCTGTCTAAGAGTCTGCAATCGAGTTGACAGTGCAACCTTTTGCACAGCAGGAGTTTGGAGCTCTCTTGCTTTGATCACCTATTTTTCCTGAACATATAGAAAGAACTTGAAGCCTCTATCATAATACATTGATTTGCAGTTGGTCAATGAGATCAGCATTATTCAGAACACATGCAGGCTGACAGATGATCTCACACACAGAGTGTAATAACAGATGCTGTATCTTTTCCAACAAGCAAAACTCAACACCAACTGAACAATTCAGTCTTTGCAAACACCTGGACAGCCCATTCTGCAAAGTTTGGTGTGCTCCAGTTTGAGGTTATATTTAGCCTTTGCAATCCCTCTATTCAGTTGGGACATAGAGCACTTAGAGCACGGATGTGTTTTGCAGGACAGGAGCACACGCTGCCTCCAGGGCCTCCTGCCATGGATGGTATCAGGCTCTGCTGCTTGCAAGTGCCTCATGCAGGTGTTTCCTCACATTAAACAGACTTTCCTGCAGCAGGGCTGAAATTCAGGAGTCTGAGTATTCTAGTTCCCTTCCTGTGATTGCTCATTTATATCTGGATTTCAAGGAGACTTTTCACTCATTTTTAAAGTTAGTGGTACATTAGATCTTGCATGATTTGAGAAAAAGAAAATAACAAATTTTTCATCTTTATTATTTAAACTGACTCAGACCAGATTCTTTAACTTAAACAAGAAAATAGATCTCAGTCTTAAAAACAAAGTTCCTTTAATTAGGATTTGAGAAAAAGAAAATTTAAATACACCTGCCACGAGTAGTCAGTCAACCCCACTAACTGACCAATAATCCAGCATTTAAAATGTTCCTCTTTCCTTGCCTCCCACCCTTCCCATTGCAAGGCTGCCCTTGTTATTCCTATTTTAGTACCATAATATATTGTTTCACTTAATTACAGCTTGTCCAAACTTACGTGGCTTCACAAGATGGGAGAGAATAAAAGACACAAAGCACCACAAAGACTCCCACAGATACTACTTAATGCAGCAGAGATGGAGTATGTCACCAAATGGTCCTTGCTAAATAGGGAGAGCGCACTTTGGGCGGTCCAAGCAACTTTCAAATAATTTGATGCACTCATACATACTTCCATACTAAGGCAATCATAACAAAGCATCCCTAATGCAGAGCAACAGGGAGAATCTTCACTGAAAATTAAAACACACTGCTGTTCCTTCAGCCAAGGTTTCTGTTGCACCACGAGAGCCTAGTGGGGTGTCCCGTTAGGTGTTGGTGCTCAGGCGGCGCTGACTCATGAATACAATGCCAGAATTTGACCTTCAATTATTCTTCCACAGCAGGAGGGATTATTATTCCTATGACAAAAATAAATGACAGTTCCTTCCTGTAAAGATGCTGTCATTTGAAGGATAAAGGCGATTACAGAGAAATGTTGGTTCTAGTTAATGGATTATTCCTTTCTTAACAAAGTTCCCTTGACATCATTATACAGTTTTTGGAAGATGAGACATGTCTTAATTCCTGTTAATGGCAATGTCAAATATTAATACAAGTGGGCCAAAGCAAAGTAACTTTCAAAATTACTGAGGAGCTGCATTAGGACATGGGAGATCGCTGGGTTATAGCCCATTATGCAAGGAATGCATTTGGTACTTCAGGCACCGGATATTGCTTGGTCTTTTGGTATAAACATAACAGCCATTCTTCCATGGCACAGTTTCTCCATTTTACTGACTCCACATGGATGCTTTGCTAGGAAGATACTTTACTGTTGATATAAGCAAATGGTGACCAGAGGCAGAGCAGAGAAAATCACTCTGACTTTGGAAATGAAATGCAAGCCAGCCATAACACCCACCAGCACTGAATCGCTATCCTGAATTCCCTTCCTCATCTGCTATGCAACAGTTGAAGACTTACCCACCCAAAGGGTCGATTCTTGCTGATGGATGAGGCAGGGTGATGGGAAGGTGCCAGGGAAGGCCAGGGAGCAGGTGATCTTGAGTGACATCGTGCAGTGCATACAGGACAACAAACACTGTGAAGAGTCTGGAGCACAAGTCCTGTGAGGAACATTTGAGGGAGCTGCAAGTGTTTAGCCTGGAGAAAAAGAGGCTGAGGGGAGACCTCCTCACTCCCTACAAATTACCTGAAAGGAGGTGGTAGCCAGGTGGAGGGGTCCATCTCTTCCACCACATAAAAAGTGATAGAACAAGGGAAAATGGCTTCAGGTTGCATCAGGGGAGGTTGAGACTGGATATTGGAAAAACCTCTTCACTAAAAGGGTCCTCAAGGCCTGGAACAGGCTGCCCAGGGAAGCAGTGGAGTTGGTGGAGTCACCATCCCTGCAGGTATTCAGAAGACCTGGGGACATGGTTAATATTGGGACTTTATGATCGTAAAGGTCTTTTCCAATCTAAATGAGTCAATGAAGTGGGGACTGTCAATAGTTCCTGACCCCATAAGACATTCCAAATTAATGAACTCAACTACTGTCTCCAAACAATGTTACAGCAGATGCTTCCATTTAGTGCTCTCCCATCACAGGGAGTAATGAATGAAATTATTGCAAGGATGTCCCAGCTTCATTTTTGTCTCTTTCTTGAAGCCCTCTATAACTCTCCCATATGGCTTTGTAAGAAACAGTCTACTGGAGTCATGGTTACTAAACCAAGAGACACTAAAACAAAAATATCCAGTATTCAAAAGAATCTCTCTAGGACTCAGTGTTCCCCAGTAGTGAGACTAATCCTATTTACTCAATTTGTACACAAAAAAGAATGCATTATTTCCACTTAAACAAATGCTATAACAAGATGATGAATATTAAATCACTCTCCAATAGAACTCAGACATTCCGATTACATTGGTAATGGGCTCTGACTCGGAAAAATCCAAACTTTGAGGCCTTTTTTCCTCTGCTTTTTATTTGATTTTTACAGTCTAATGGTGTATTTTCTCCTAAAATGATTGAAGTAAATCTTAAAATAACTCCCAGAGGACCAGATCCAAACATTAAATACATAAGAAGGTAAATGCAGAAGGCACAAAAGGCCTGCACAGCATAATTCAATTAAGATCCTTTGCATGTCCCTGCCTGGGAGGGGGGAAATGTGCAGCTGTGGACAGCGAGCTAAACATTAAAAACAATTTGGACAGGGTGCTGAAGAAAGCCAGCAAACCCACAAAAAAGTTTAGCCATAAGAAAAATAAATAAACAAAACACAGGATCTAAATACAAGAAATGTGAGAAAGAGAAGGAATAGGATTTCTGTCCCAATCAGGAAAACAGAAAGAAGTCATGGGAAGCCACATCAACTCTCAAATGGGTAAAAGAAAAAAAGAAACAGTCTCCAAACATGAAAGAAGCCAAAGAAGTCCTGCCCACAGCGGCATCAGAGGTTACTGGAGGGAGTGGGCAAAGGCACAAAAGAAGCAGAGGAAATACGTTTCCTTCATTCTGAGTATGGACTCATGTATACATTTACACTCAAGTGCACATACATGCATGTATATAAATACACACACTCCTTTACTATTTTTCTTGAAATCCGTACATAAATATCCATCTATATATATTTTTATATCTAAATCTATCCATATATATGTGTGCATGTGTGTTTGCATATATATGTATATGCATAGATGAATCCTCCCCCCTACTGCTTTCATGAAAGCCAGTAGGGACTGGGAACTTACTCAAGCTCATTGCAAATTGAGGTATCTGAATACATTTTCTCAGAATGATGTCACTGCCTGAAGCCCTGCATACATCCTCCAGGACAAACTTCTACCTTTCTGTTCAATTTCCAGCTATGCTTTTATCAAACAATTTCTAAATGGATGTATAAACATTCAGTCCCTAACAAATGTGAACTAAAGGGACTCCTGGAGAGAGTTCCTCAGATTCCCTGCTCCAAATCATCCTTACATTTCACTTGTCCTTTTCACACACCTGAACAAACAGTTTAGCTGCATGCCATGGCTCAAAACCCAAGAGACTGAAACTACCATCAGTCAAGGAAAGAAAGTCAAGAACTTAGGACTTTCTGCAGATGACATCTACAATTTTCAAAGATCTCTCTGTTCAAATGAATTAATTTGCACCCTCTGGTTGCAGGCTGCTGAACTCTGCATTTTTTTTAGACAGCATGTGCTGTATTATGAAACATTTCTCTGTTTCAGAATATAAAGGGAGGAAAAACCAGAATCACCAACAGCCACTAGTTTCTGCAAAGTTGAGCCTGAAGACTGGTTACTAAAATGGAACGAGTTGAAAAAGAGACAGTACAGAATGAACAATGAAGGCTTTCAGGACTAGATTAATAATCACTTTTGACCAGATGACTGAGCTGAAAAACTGGTAGAAAACTGCTTCTAATAAAGCCTTTCATTTCCCTTTTTCATGAGTGTGCCCCCCGATACAGACTTTTAATATACCAAGTGATTTTAAAAATACCTATTTTGAATACAGAGTGCAAGCCTTCCTTTCTGAAAGTGTCAGTTCAAGGGATTTTGAATTTTTCAAAAAAACTTGCATCATCTCTTCGCAAAACATTTTTTAAACTATTTGAAATGTCACAATTATTTCCTGAATTTGCCTTCAATTTATGAGCAAGACAAGATGCCTGAAACTGCCCAAACTCTTGGTCCAGAGACCTCAGAGTGGTTTTGCTACCATTGAACTTACAGGTATGCTTTGATAGCACACATTGAAAATAAAGGCTGTACCATAACTGCAAGATCATTTGTATATCACATCAGGCACTGTCCTGGAACTATTTAATAGCTTTTATGGGAAAAAACCTCTGTCCATGCTCTCATACCTTGCTAGGAATTATGGGGGGGATAGAGAGGGGGAAATCTTACTGCTACTATTAGGGCACACACTCACATACCTAAAAAATCAAAGTACTAACAGTAATGTATAAATAATAATTTGAAGTGAAACTGACTTTCTTTAATTACATTTGGTGTTATATGCTGTGATGCATTACTAAATAAAAAAAAATACTATCAGAAATGACAAAAATCCATGCTTAATTTAAGTAGACCAATTACTTTAAGTGCTGCTACAGTCAGAAAAGTGATTCAAGGATAAGTATGGGAACACACAATGCCATTTCTTCAATAGCCTCCAGATCAAATTCAATGTTAAAGTCAAAAGGTCAATTTTTTTTCTCTATCCCATGGTATCACAAACTCCCTGCTGGACTTGGCTGAATTCTTTTTTTCCTGGCATTCTCTGCTGCTGCAATGATGATCATACATTAAGTTATAAGACACAAACTTTTTACAGGAAAGTTTTAATTTTTTCCAGGTACATTTTATATTACTCTGGAAACTAGACATCAGTGTCCAGTTATGCCTGAATAACTTGGTAATGCAAAAATTGTGTAGAATAAACACTCAGAGGATTCTGTTCCTTGTTGGGTGAAAAGGTGCTTAGCCCCAGACTATTCCTCCCCTTTATCATCTCATACAGCAGCACCAACATGGACATGTCCAAGGATGCCCTCCCTAAGTGATTGCTGTCACAGACTGATGACCATGAAGAAGTTCTATTTATCTGCAGCTGGCTGCTTAAATTCTATATATCTTACTATTCAAACAGCAATCTCAATTCAAGCTTCTCCACAACAGTTCCAGCTGGGATGCACCAACCACTTGGAAAAAAAAAGGTATTTTTAATAACACATGCAAACTCAACCACACAGCTCATTCAGGAAAAGTCTGACACTTCCTGGTAGTGTCATATTTGCTGAACAGGCACCCACCAACACATGTGCAGCTGGCTCAACACCTCAAGTGCCAGATTCCCTGTATGTACATTAAGCAAGGTATGCCCACTGGAAATATGGCAGCCCCAGGGATACAGAAGTGGTTGTCTGACAGCAGACATCATGACATAGAAAGCAGAAGATAAGTTATATACAGACAAGGATAAAGGAAAACTTAAAGCAGGTGAGGTGAAAGTAGCTTATGTGCAAATGCTCTTCAGTGCTTGTTTTCTTCTTTGTGAAAGCCAATGCTTCATATCACAAGTGATTTGCAGTGTTCCATGTGGACTCTGTAAATGCATCATGTATTTCTCCATTTTCATTACAATATTCCTCTGCAAATTAAATAATTGCAAGAGTAGCAGCCTGTACAAAGGGATCTTGACAAAAGACAGACCATTCCAGGATCAATAACCTGTTGTAAAATTATTAATAGCACAATTCCTGTAACTTACAGTCATGGCTGAGGCCCTTGACAGGCAGGACTCAGAAATAAAACTGCCACACAATTGCTGTGGCAATCACAACTTCCCACAAAACCAGTCATATAGAAAACTAAGTTCTTCCCACATAGCAACATTGATCAAGTAGCATTCAAAGTTAATACAGCATCAATGAGAAAGAATAGATCTCTAATCTTAAAAAACATTAAAAAACAAACAAACTAAACAAACCGTGAAGATAATTTAGAAATCAATAAATTGTGGCCTTGGGGTTTTTCCTCCATAGGAACCATCATCTATATATAGGTTTGGAAGGTCAAATATTCTTCAAAAGTTTCTTCTGTAGAATTTTTATACAACATTTTTCTTCAGCAGACAACACTTGCTTGTTGACACCAAAACTTAAGAATAAAATCTTACAGCTACTTTTCACAGGTCTACTACCATTTTCATTGACAAAGTGGACTCATAAGAAAATGCCCCTATTTTGTCTTACATTTTGGAATATGGATATGCAGACATGTATGTAGGAAAGCAGAGAGAAGCAATCTAACTACAGAGAGAAAAAGTGATTTTCAGCAGTAAGGTTAATCTAGTGAAAACATAGCTATTACTCACATTTCTTGTCAGAAATATGATTTAATATTCCTCATTGTTTTCATTTTCACGTCCAGCCTCCAAAACCCTACTCAAATCCATCCTCTAACTGTACATCTGTTTATTTGCTCACCCTAGAAGCACAGTTTAAATTGTTTATTTCCCAACCTCATCTTATTGGGGGTGGCACCCACTGCTTTTAACTTACAGTCATTTCACAGCTTGGTAAGATTCTTTATGAAACTTGCCCCACTACCAATTTTTCTGTCAGAAAATTTGATTACAGATGCTTCTACATCCAGAAGGTCAGCAAAATAAAACACTAAACTTGCCAGCATGTCTGTACACACTGTTGCAGTATATACAGAGGCACAAAAGATGCTCCTGTAGAGGAAAAACCAATTCAAAACACATCAGCACAGCTGAAGCTTTTTAGGATGACACAACAGATCTGAATTCTGTTGCAAGTTCTTTTACAGGTGAGTAGACCTGCTTCCACAGAGCACCACCTGAGAGCCACTGACAAACTTAGGTCAGCTTGGCTTTTTTCCCCAGAAAATGAATGTCAGTCTCAGCAACAGAAACCTCCCAGTGTGGTCAACAGGGAGCAGGTTTCTGTGCAGCTTCTGAAATTACACATAAACCATAAATGAGAGAAGTGGAAAAACAAGGGCTAAATCATGAAGATGCAATATCTGTACAAACTCCTATCTTTTCTTATATAATACTGGAGAAGGGAATGGATAATTTTCAACCAACCTTTCCCCTGCTGGTACAGCTCAGTAGGAGAATGGTATCACTGAGGAGAGTTCGGGTGCTGCAACTACCAAGTGTAAGTCTTTAAAAGGTCACTTGTCCAGAACCAAGCCATTACTCATTCACCAAATGGGAATTCCCCCTTAGGTGGAATGCCACAGCTTGCACACTGCTTCTACCCCTTCCATTTAGCAAGCTTTTCATTAAAACTTCCACACCTTCCCTATTAAATCTCTCAATTTCTTGTTGTAGACTTTAAGGCATTTTACTGTAAAGGACCATATCCTTCCTCTGAAGTTGTGCATACCCTTTTGTCTGTCATTTCAGTGTAAAACAAAGCATATTTTATTGTATTCACAAGAATATTAGGGGCTTGTTAGGCTGTTCAGAAACTACTCTGTGTTTCTAACGGCCAAGTCCATTAGTTTTCCATAATTTAGCCAGTGCAGAAATTATAATTTAAAATGTATGTCAGAGAAGGGACAAGTAATAACCTTAATAAATAATTTTCAGCTTCAATATAATGCAGCATTACTATAAACATGGGATTTTTAAATGTGAAATGTTATTTTGTCTTCAGAAAATCCGACAGTTTCCACTAGGAGGACACCAAGGGCTTTTAGAGATCAGAAAATGAACAAATTAAAACACTACTCAAAGGAACAGTACAACTTTCAGAGATCAGGGAGAGAAGGACCATTTATTACAGCAAACCACAAAAGCCCAATGCTAGAAGCCCTCTGTAATCACCAACACATCAGCTCCATCATGGCACTGCGGCCCGTTGAGCAGGGAGGCGCTGCTGCAGAAGCAGGAGCAGGGCTCTGGAAGCTCGGTGCTGAGGAAAGGGCCATGCCCCAGGAGCCACGTGTCTGTTTTAGAGCTCAGCATGCGATATCCTGGGAACTGGGTTATTCCTCCTCTGATCCCTGCCCAGAGCTGGCAAGGGTCTGTTGGCTTCTTTATGAAACCCCACCCACCAAATTCTAATGAGAAAGAATTATTCCAGTGGAATTAGCAGAAAATGGATGTCACATGCATGAGGAGAAAGAGGAAACAGCACATGGGAAGCTGCAATGTGCACCACACTCCCCACTGGAAAGAGTAGAATGCCTGTGGCAATTTTCCATAACCTTACTGATACAGCCTGTGCTAAATGGAAAAGATAAATTTGATCATAACTGAATTTAGAGAGTGTGTGAAATTAAGGGTCTCAGGATTTGCTGTCGAGATGTTACGACTTAGTAAAAAAAAAAAAAAAAGGAAATAAAAAGGCAAGGAAACACAGATGCATCACTAGAATAAGGGATACCATAGCCCAGTAAGCAGGTTGGCTATCAGGGAAAATGGGCAATAGCAGTTGGTACACAGAGCATCTGGCATGTTCCTAAGACTCCCTTGTAAGACTGTTTTTTCCCTTCATTCTTGAAATAACTGTTAGAATAATTTTGCCTCTTTAAACCCAATCCCCTGCTAAAGAGCACCTTTCGCATCACTACCACAAGGCCACCAAAAGAACACTCACCACGCGCCTTGTGACCTATGCTTTCAAAGCATTCACTGTTCAAGCATTACATAGGACAGTAATTACAGGGCAGTTTATTTACTGGGTTACTAGATTCTCGAGTCTGAAGATTAGCTCTACAAGCACCATGGAAGTCTTTTCATGCTTAAAACAATTTTATGTCATTAAAAGGATGGTACAGTCTCAGCTGGTTTCCTACTTAAAACCACCCTCATCATCTTCCCTGTTCCTGTTGAAGGAACAGCAAGTAACCAGCTACCAACTGAGAATAGAAATCTGCACCCAAGACTTTCAGAATTCTTTCAAACTCAGGATTGTTGTTTTTTCTTTTGTTTGTTTGTTGGATTTGGGGGGGTTTTAAACCAAGACTAGCCAAACTTCAAAACCAGAGATGTTATTTCTCTCTGTCTTGCCACTGAAAATCTGATAGGATATAGCGAGAATGCAAATAAAGACTTATTTTGCAAGGGTGGAAGACAGTATAAAATCTAAACTAAATGCATAGACACACACAAGATTATTTTTCCTACTGCAATTTAACCTTAAGTTTCCTTTTTTTTTTTTTCGTATCCTGTTCATGGTAAATCACCACATCAAAAGATTATGCATCACATTTTAAAGCAAAGTGTTAGCAGGGTTTTAAAACATATCACAGAAAATTTCTTTTCCCCATTACAGATCCTCTATCCTAAGACAAGAGTGCTGAACATACCACAAGTTAAACATATGGAACAGTGTTCATATCAGTTGAGCGGGTGGGGGGGTTGATATAAAAAAAATATACACGGTTCCCTTTCCCTCTAAGAGCCTGGCACAGTGAGAGATTTGGGGAGTTATCTTTCTTTACACCTATCATACAGTACCAAATTTGCTTGGGCAGAGACTCCTTTTCCTCACATTTCAGCCCAAAGTAAAAATTTTACTAAAGGAAATGCATGAGATTTAGTGAAAACACCAAGTCTACCTTTTGGTTTAATGCCAAAAGTAGATCACTGTAAAATTTAGTCCAGATACAGAACAGTGTGAGGGAGCATGTGAAAAAAGTAACAGTTATTGTGAAAATTAATTTTTAACGAGAACAGCACTCAGCTTTAATAAAAAGTGTTTTCTGGAACAGGTAGAGACCATGCTGAACTTCCTTGCACACCTACGTGACCCCTGCTGATCAACATCAACACTTGATTAATATTTTACTGAAAAAGTGTGAGATGATTCAAACTTTGTCTGTCTGGGTAGGTGTTGCTAAGCAACTTTGCTCCTTGTCTGAGAACTAATCTTCACAGCAACCTTTACTTCAAGCCAAAGAGCTGCATCCACTTGAAACACTTCCTCCTTTGTCAATGAAAAACCCAGCAAGTCATATTCCACCCTTCCCTTTATATTCCCACCCCCACCTCCCGACTACAAAGAAATTAATTTAAATGTCTGAAACGGTGTCCTTTCCTTACCATAATCGCTGTCGTAGAAGACGATGAACTTCTGCCAGCGCAGCTCGGTGACCAGCTTGAGCATGACGTCGTTGAGGCGCACGGGCGGGCGCGCGGCCAGCGTGTACTCCTCGTCCTCCAGGCTGGGGTTGAGCTGGCAGGCCGTGCGCGGGGAGCCGCCCGTGCTGCGCTGCACAAACAGGTGCGGGATGTGCATGGCGTCCGTCAGCGACTGCAGCGCGTTGGCCGAGGCGCAGCCCGTGGATGTCACCAAGGCTAAGATCCCCAGGGTCATCAGGTCGCAGGCTGGGGAAGACAAGACATAGAACGGGGTTTGAACAAGCGTAGCGATTCCTTTGGCCAGGCTAGATGCTAAGAAGGGAACGAGACAGGCTCTGACCTTGCCATCAACACAGGGTTGAAATGATTTATATTACACTATCAGCTGAAGCCTTTCAAAGTTAGGTCCTGTACCTCTACAGTAGGGGACAGTATCTGCAATCCGGCCTGATATGCCAAAGTTGAGGACAGAAAATGTAACTACTGTCAGTCCTTGAGACAGCAGCTGATGTGAATGGAGATTATGGCCATTGCTTCAGGTCATTCCTGGTGGAAGCAGGAGCTGAATTCCCATTTTTCAAAACTCACTTCACTGCTTTAACCCCTTAATTTTCATTGGGTACGCTGGATGAAAATCTCAAACAATAAAGAGCAATTTCCATTCCCAGGATTTGCCTCAACCAGCAGAGTTTTGAAGGATTTTTTAAATTGATGAAAAAACATTCACTGTGTGTCTCACAGCAAGAAAGTAACAACAAAGGCCTTCTTTAGAACAAAGACAACTCATGAATGACTAAACATTTATTAGCAACACTGCAGCTGTCCTTAAAAAGATTTGGGAAAGCAGGTATGACTTAAAAACACAGCATATACATTTGACCCCATCTGTTTTTGAGAATGAAGCATTAGGTGAGTTTGAAACACAGACTATGCAGAGGCCTGGGCCGCCTGCTCCACTGCTCAGGATATCCCACATGGCTCGTTCTTCCCAGGACTTCCCCAGACAAGGAAAACTGATCTTCAGCTGCCGTTTCCAGCCAGGGCCCTCAGCAGCTGTTCACTCAGTAGTGGTAAGACTTTGTCAGACTATAAGGCAGCCAGCGATGCCAGTTTTTACCAACCCTAGTGAACAAGCAGCAGCAAAGTTGGCCCCGGGAGCTCAGCAGCGGAGACTCTGAGCAGTTAGGCTGGCACCAGGCCTGAGGGTGCCCCAGGGCACTTGGCAGGGCCTGCTCTGCCTTTGAAGAGGGCTGGGGGCAAGCTCAGGGCTTCAGCAGCTCTGTCAGTCCCCACCAAGCACAGCCCGCCCACAGGAAAGCCGCGGCTCTGCGCCCTCAGCACCGAGGCCTAGCACGGCAAAGCCGGACCCGGGGGGCCTGAGCTGCCCCACAGCCCCGAGCGGGCCGAGCGAGCTCCGAAACAGCGCACGGACCAACGGAGGAGCCTCTGGGGTGAAACTCGGAGCCCCCTGGGACACGCGGGGAGCTGAGGAGCAAATTCAGCTTCCAGCTGGAGAGGGGAGAGGAGAGCTGGAGAGGGGAGAGGAGAGCTGGAGAGAGCTGCCCGTGCTGGGCCTTTCCCCTCGGAGGTGAGTGCTCGGCCTGCTGGCAGCAGGTGACCTGCAGCCACACTGCCACTGACCGGCGCCTCGGCTCCGGTGGAAATGCACCCAGTTGAAAGGTAGAAAAGAGAACACAGCCTATTAAAAGCATTTATTTATCCCTCTCTCAACACTTCTAAGTGCATCTCCACTTTCAGAAGCCAGAAAGTCAAAGGAAGTAGAGACAACTTATGAATAATTAATAGTAATTAACAGTTAAGCATCAATTAATATTAATGACTGAAAGCCTAGGTAATTAAATACATAACTGTTTCTCACACAACCAGCAAACCGCTCCACCAAAAATCTTCTTAGACCAGACAGAAAATAGATATATTTCACTTTGATACGGGATAACAGAAAGAAAATGTTTGATCTTCTCTATGCACAGAATGTTCAACATGTATCCTGATGCAACAAAGATAAAGAGCTTTTAAAATTACTTCCTTGATGGTCTTTACAATAAACATATGTCAGCGGCATTATCTAAATTTACTCTGTGTTGATTATAGCTATATGAAATTGTTCTTTGTTTTCCTGAGAGCTGACCTGATTTAACAGCAGGGAGGCATTGTATTTGCCAAATGGGAGACCCAGGTTCAGGAACAGATTTGATTTCCCAGGCTTCTTGCCAGAGAAAACGGAACATGTCATACAGGTAATTTATTTAGTCACAGTAGGGGAGGGAACAGAGAAGTGAGAACAGAGGGAGAGAACAGCAGAGCTGAGCCATAAACCCCTGCAGAGATCACCAGCCAGCAAGCTTTGCTGTCACCAAGGGTGCGAGCAGCAAGCCACACGGGGCTGGAGCAGGAACAATTTACTTGCAAAGCAGACAGAAGGAGACAAAAAACAAAGCCCTTTCTGATGGGAGGCTGCATTCAGAGAATTACTTATTTGTGCAATACAGAGCTGATCACCAGTTGTATAACAAGAAAAACTTTCACTCAACGGTTGACACTAATCAAAAGCTGCTGCTTATTAGCAGCAGAAAAACCAGAAAGGCAACAGATCACAGCAAATGGGCCCCCTTATCTCACAGCACAGCTGAAATATCTCAGCAAAGACCATTTCAGTTGAGGCATTTTCCCAGTGTTCTGTAGTTTGCATCCATGGGTTAGATTGAAGAATCAGTCAATATGCTTCCACATTCTGATATTTCTGTCGATTGATTATGTTCTGCCTGAAAGCATATGCTACTTAGTAAGTGTTTTCTCCTCTTGCCTTTCTGTTTTGAGATAGCAGGCTACAAAAACTGTAATGGCTAAGGAAAAAAAAAATTCATGTTTTCCGAATTGCTTTCTTTAGTCAAATTACAGAATGTGAAACAGAACATGTAATTTCTAATAGAAGACCTTCATTATACAAAAATACAATGGATTCCAAGAAGTTCACCCTCTCAACAATTATTGCACTGAAGGGTAAGAATAAACTTTAAGCACATAAAGAAGAAGAGTATTACTTTTTACAGGAGTAACACAATGGGGAACAACAACGTAACAGACTCCATTAAAAATCTCATTAGTTCTTAAGACATCTCAAAATTCCTTAGCAAGGGAACATTCAAGGATTTATACAATCTCAGGAGAAAACTCAGGTGGCCACTTGTTGGGTTTTTTTTTTCTTTTTTTAGGATGCCCTCCACATTCCTATGCTTTTTTGTACAGAAAACTAACATTAGAAAATATGTAATTTTCTGTTTTACTTCATGGTAGCTATGGATTTGCAGCAACAATCAAACATCCTTTACTCTGTGACTGAGTAAATCATCAATTCTATCAGCTGCACTTCCGTAAGCACTCAAAAGATGTGATTTTTGCAAACAAATTTCATAACCCTGATCTTTATTTTCTTAAGAGTTGAATACATTTGATTTGAAATGCTTTGGTCCATGTCAACCTATTAACTTAAGGGAAAGGGGAATCAAAACACCTTGAGAACTTCAGTGATCTTCAACTACTATTGTTATGGTTATATATATTTAATACTGTTATAACTAAACTATTCTTTCCATACTTATCTTGTAGATACATTTATTTAGATTAACTTCAAGAAATAATGCTTTTAAAGTATTTGTTCCACAGATGAAAAGATACAAACATTCTGCTAATCCTACCCCTGATTTGACAGCAATAGGTATTAGTTTACTGCACTGAATCACTTCATCCCCATCAAAATTCCTTTTAAGAAGATACCAACATCCTACAAACCATACAGTAAGAAATGGGCAGTCTAGCACAATGAAAACATGAACACCATCACACCTGAAGAATAAATCTTCATTAATCTATCTGAGCTAATTAAATTATTTAATGGTGCTTGTTCAGTGTTGGGCTCTATCAACAGACCATCTCTCAAGCATATTCTTGGGTTTCATTGAAGTTTCCCAAATTATTGATTAATCCAGTTCATAATTGTTTTGGGAAGAATCTCTCCTAACCTATTCTTTTGAAGTCTGTTTTCAGAAACTCCCCTTTACACATCTGCTTGACATTTTACATCTTGAACTGTTATTTCCATCACAGTGTTTCACAAGACACTACTTTCTTCTCCATCTATTGTCTCAAATTTGACACTCAGATCATAGCAATACTAAATACATACTAAACTTCTCTCTCATTCTGTGAATCGCCTCTCTAATTCCAGCTACATTCCATTAAGGCCACACTTAAGCCTAGAAAATCAGCTATTCATTTTCAGACTGCGCCTTATCCATATGACCTTTTCATCAGTGGGACTCCTCATGGCACACGAGACAATGCAAGACTTGTCCTTTCCTGCAATCACGCTTCAGGTCTTGCATTTCTACCACTGCTTCCTGTACTTCCTGTTTCTGAAGACAGGTGCAGATTGCAAAATCCTGATTTGGCACCACCTTCATAGGGATGTTTGCATTAAGGGCTTTATCTCCAATCTCTGTAATTCAATCCCTCTTCCTCCAAACCACTGGAAATTAAAATACTCGAAGAGAAACTGTTATCTTGCTCCTGGCAATGTGTCAACATGACCATCTTCCAGGCTCCCTTTCAGTGATTTCCTATTACCAGAAAAGGGTAGAAACATGTTCCTTTGTTTCCTCCCTTACCAACAGAGCAGCTGCCAGTGTAACTCCAGCTCTAACAATATATCCACCTACTGGAGTTCACACTGCCTCCTCAAGCTTCAGTGTCTTTCTGTCTCTCACTTCTGGGCATCACCATCCTACCCACTCTGGACACCCTCTCATATTTTAATAAATCCTCTTCAAGCTTCTACTTGAATTTTTTTTCTTCTTTTTCAGTTTGACTAACCCTTAGGAACTCTTTACTGCACTGCAAATGGAGAATCATCCTAATCATCAATAACTTGCATTTTTAAAGGTTTCACTGTTTGAAAATTGAGAGGCTGCTGCCTTTCTCCTTGGAAATATTTCCAGCTGAAGGAGGATAACTTCAGACATGCTGTATTATTGTACAATGAAGTGATTAACAAAGCTGGCACTTAAGTGTCTGTGATTAGGTTTGAAAGCCACCTTCCTGCTGAGACGAGGGACTTGATGCTTGCCTCAGTACTACCGTCTCAGTCAATCTGGCAGAAAACTATTTTTTTACATTATTTATCTTTGAAAACCAGTGGGGGGGAAAAAAAATTATCACTTAAACAAAGTCCAGAGAACATAGCAGATTCTGGGAAAAAAGAAAAACCAAACTATTTTTGAGAACCTAAACCATCACAGTCCATGAGATTCTTGAGGCCTGTAGTATCATCTGCAGAAAGTGCATATTTAGCAGATGTACCAACTGAACTATCAAGCAGATGCAGAATATCACATGCCATATACAAATTAACTATTATATTATTCATGGGTACACAATTTATTTAGCAATTTGGTTCATTAGCCACTTTATATATAAACAGAAACACACAAAATTTTGAGGTGAAACCCTAGAACAGCCAAGAGTTAAGATATAAAAATGTATCAGTTCAGAAAATTGTGTTTTGAATCAAGATGTGAGGTCTGTGGCAAACACATCCACAGAGGTATTCTCAAATTAAATGGGAAAAGCCCTTCTGGGAGGTTTGTTGGAGCACTGAAATTAGAGAGAAAAGACAATGGTGCAAGGAGAAAGACTGCATCCACCAAGCAATATTTCAAACTCAAGAGGATGATGATCAAATTCTTTCAGGTAAAGCCAAAATAACACAAACCGGGGAAGTGTTTTCACACGAATCTAAGCAAAACCTGCATGTTTCTGCTGTAGTACACGAGAAACTTACATGAAGTCAGGGCACAAGGCCACAGCTAATTCAGTCACACAGAAAAATGGCAAAAGACTCTCACCTATCTACATTTTACTCCTGTTTAGGCCTCAAAACGCCTTTAAAATTTAATGCTTTTGTGCAAAACCAGCTGATCAGGCAGAAAAAAAAATAGAATAATCTCATTTGTATCACTGAAAATATTTCTATGAAAAATATTGATCTATGGAAAGGTTCACTCCTACTATTGGTGCATTAAGAACAACATTAAAATTAGTCATCTAAGCACTCATTGAACCTGCTGCTTCACTAAATGGGGCTTCCTGAAGAGTATTCTATTCCTTGCTTCACCTTTTATGTTGTTTCTTACTCTTCAGCTTCTTTCCTTAACTGAGAAAGGCAATTCATAATGGATTTGCATCATTGGCACTAAATGACATCCTAGGCAGCTGTTCTTCCTTTGGACACTCAGCAACAAATATATTTTTCTTTGTTTCTATTTATTACATATTTATTTCTATTCCCACTGCAGGCTTTTACTTACCATTATGTTCTATACTCACGCGATGTTTCTACAAATAACAAAGAATTTATTATTTTTATTATGCAACCTACATGAAGCTATAGTTACTTTTCACATAATGACTGATAATTCAGAAAAAAAAATAACAAAGGTAGACAGCAAAAATCTTTTATGTAGCACTTTCATTGCTGTAACACCTCATACATAGTAAAGATGGGTATTTCCTACTCCATTATCAAAACAAATGGATCTTAAAACAAGAAAGAAAACTCACAATTTGTCCTCTGTGGTTTAATTTAAAAATAAAAAATAAAACAATCTAACCAACCAATACCTCAAAGTACCTCAACTTAGATGTGGACATTTTTTGGATAAAACATTTGAGAACAATAAATATTCCCTTCCCCCTCTTCTTCTGTATCTGAGAAAGCACCAATACATTCATACATTAGTATGGGTACATAAGAGTTCACATAATCAGCATGTCAGACTATCTCTGACATAGCAGCATCTGAAAAAACAGCTCAAAAAGCTAAGGAAAGCTCAAGATTTTGAAATGTTTACCCAAAAAACTTGGAAAAATTGCTAATAAAGATCATCCCCCAAATTTTGGACACTCTTTTTATTATTTTTCCATTACTCAAGGAGGAGCAACACAGAAATAAGCTGCTGAGGTCAGCAGCTGGCTGCACCCCTCGGGGCCACTGCTCAGGGCACTGACAGGGCCCTCACCACTGCTCAATGACATCGACTGCTCAGGAGAAGCACTTTTTACATCTTCAGCTTCATTTCAACTCTGCTTTATGAGCTGATGTCTTGTGGGCCAATTCTCGGCACGAATAACCTCTGAGAGCTCCGCTGACATTACCAGACCTGTCCTTCACATCTGAATAATTGTCACTGTGCCGTGTTTCCTCCATTACTCCCTTGGTTCAGCATTTTCAGTACCCTGTCATTGTTGGCTGGCACACATGCAGACAACTTTTGGTATGAAGGGTGCAAAAGGCTTTCGTTTTATAGGACCTATGATGGAACACCAAAACTGCAAAAATCCTTTACCTAGCATGCACACTGACTACAACAATTGGAGATTTAAAGCAATATCCCTGGAAAGACAAACCAAAAAGCCATTTCAGTGCATGAGGACATTGTTTGTGTCATCACTAACCCACTAAACCACTAACTGCCATCCTTGAAAAACTAACCAGGAGCAAAACAAGGAGCACTCTAGACCACTCTTCTGTTTACATTTATGCAGACAAAGAAATTATTCCAAAATTGTAAGTAAAACACAACAGAGAGTAAAAACAGTGATCAAAACTAGAGTTGTGGCTTTTGTTTCATTTATGGGAGTGTATTAGTAAGTCCCTTCACTCTTTGATGGTCAAAATAAAACACTGAGCACAAGTAAAACTGCTCTACTGACAATGCAGCTTAGTTTCTGCACAACTGAGTGATGCCATCAAGTGGTCAACAAATGCACCGGTTGTTTTCCAAGTAAGGTTTTTGGGTTAATCTTCATTGAACACGCTGCATTTTGTGTGGAAAAGCTACTGCCATGAGATCAGCCAAAAGCACCCTCCATTGATAATAGTGCATCAATTGAGAGCACTAGTGACAGACAAGAGATGGCCTTGTTTTTCCCAAAGGCAGCTCTGACACTGCTCTCTAGCTCCTCCTAAGAAGGCGAGAGTCTCTGAGAACACAAACAGCTTTATAATGAACTGCTTCAGAGATGGTTTTTGCTATTGGTTTTGCAGTTGGGTAGATCTGGAAGACCACACCAGGAAAGATTGCATAAGGTAGGTATTAAAAGTACTTAAAAACTTTTGAAAACAATTTAGCATTGTGAGTGGTTAGGGATGTGCAAATCCCAGAACTAAAACCTTTTCTAGTTTTCCCTCAGTAACAAAAAGGTCCTTAAACCAACTAAATAGAACTTTGATGGTACTGAAATTCTGCGGAATAACTGTTATTCTGTTTTCTCAACAAAGTTTAACTCCATTACTGAAGATTTTCTTTCAGAATTGTAGTTTGGCATGATATTTAAAAATGTGAATAAGCATTCCTGGTGATTTTGAATAGTGCATGGTTCTACAGAACTACCTATTAATCACAATGGCATCAATACTATTTTAAGGCACTAGGTGGAACCGAATCAGCTTTGACTTTTTTTTTTCTTTCTCCCCTTCAACACTAGTTCTGAGGAAGAATTAACCGCAAACCATCTCAATTATTCACGGGACATAACTGCTTTCTGAACACTACATATTTGATCTCTGTTCTTTGCAAGATCTTCAATAATTATGTTTTCTTTTGCCCTTCAACACAGAAAAAGCTGCACTTTCTCACCCTCTACTTTTTTCACCTGCCTTTCATGACAAATCAATGACATTAGAAGTATTTTTACACCCTCGTTAGCATTCTGCAGGTATGCCTGACTGTGTCACCTCCTTTGGGACTATTTTACTTGTACATGTTGACTATTATTTTAATGTCACCGTGGCTCAGGCTCAGTTTGGGCGCACACAAAAGGGAAACACTCCTCTGCCATGTACGAAAAGCAGTCAAACACGGCAATTCCTGCTAAGATGACAAAAGCTCCCAGTTCTTTGGTGCTGAGGAATGCATTTGCATTTGGAGCAGTATTGCCAACCAAGGAACACATTAGCACTGCTTGCCTATCCAAAGATACCTATGCACAAACAGGGCCAAGAGAAACTTCACTGGGGAGAGGCTTAAACTCTTCCCCTCGGCATCATGCCTTGAGCTGAAAGCAGAAGGGATGAGCAGCAGCCTAAGCCTCTCAACATTGCTTCTGCACTCCGTACAAAAGATTCCTGTTGTTTCCCCAGCACATTAGGAGCACGTGCCACTCGCTGCACACTCCCACTCATGCAGACATTTTAAGCAAACCAAAACACTGACGCACGATCTCCTTTCCAATCTGCCATTGTGCTCAGTAAAACGCCTACTTGAAGACAACAAAGTCAAATAACCCCAAACATCACTCCAAAGCGGCACTTTACATCGCCAGATTTAAAGGAAAACTCTGGGACACATATAATGCTATCAGGGCTGCTGCATTACCAGAAGCAAAATGTTATGAGGCTCAAGGTAAGTTCACAAAAGCTACCATTGTCTCATGCACAGACAGCAAGTTCCATACTCCAATCACCAGCTGCAGAAATGCACAGCCCTAAAATTTACCCTTTTTGTCTGGTCTGTGATTCCCTGCCTCCCCACCACAGCTGTTACTTTACCAGCAAAGGGGATGGCAAGATTACGTAAGGCAGAGGAGACACCAGAAATCCTCACAGCCAGGGAAGCACACTCATGGCGAAGGAGCCAACTTATCTAAACAGCATTCGGTTATTTATGCCAACTGCTGAAAGACTTGTAGTGTTTATGAATCTGGTTGTGACTCAGTATGTATTTATAGCATACATTTATCGACAAGCTTTAAGGGTTGATCTATTGAAAGATCTCTGCAATGTATCACATACATACAACTGCATTCAAAGATTATGCAAATATGCCAAGCCTAGCAACAGTCTAAAGCTGCTATGTCATTTTCTAAAATCAACTTTAAAAGGAACACTTTCTCTTATCCTCACTCACGAAAGACATAACAAATGCCAAAATTATTTTTGCTCATTACTAAGGAGAAGTTCCTGTCCTCACTCAGCACTCGTATTCGTGATACAAAAACCACTTTTCTTGCAGATCTCAAATCCCCCATGACCATCCAGTGCTATAAACTGGGTGGCATTAAAATACTGCAGATCTGCATTCTCCAGTTCTCCTTTTAGCAGTTGCCACAGAATAACTTCAGATACTGTACATAATTTTTTTAACACCTACTAAAGCTACTTCAAATTATTGGAGTACCACTCTGAATTTCTCTCTCCCCTTCTGCTCTGCATAAGACAAATTGGGGAAAACACCAAAACTCACAAAGTGCCAGAAGTTCTCATCTGAATACACGAAATTAGCCAGTTGTTCAAATGTGTTTAACACCTGATAGTTCCCACTGTGAACCTAAGGGCAGATTTTCAAAATGTCTCAACATTTACACGCTTCTTCACCGGAGGCTGCTACAAGACCAGGCCTTTTCTTTTAATGCTTAAATGAATCCTGACCTCCTGAAAGTTGTTCCCATTTTTAACTAAACTTTTTTTTTTTTAACCATGTCAGCCTCTGTCTCTGAGGACAAACAGATAGGACACTGGCGATAACCAGGCCCACTTCATACCAGTACAAATGCCGAAAATTTCTTTAACATCCTATTATTAAGAATTGTTTAAAAATCAGCCTAATTACAACTTGAACCTAATGTTTCTCTCCACATGAAAGTCACTCTATGGTAAACTAATTCAGACTAATCTAGAAAAAAATCACATAGAAAAGATCTGCTTTTAAAACACCTCACATTCCACTGAAATATATTGTTTCACTTAAAGGCTCTACTTTCAGCTGTTACACAATTCCTTCAACTACACCTGATTTCAGGAACTACATTACAGAAAACTGTCAAAGTGGATAGATGACACAGGATAACTCAAGCCCTGCGGCATGATCTATACAGAAATATCATATTACACTGGTTATTAGGTGCCACTTAGCCTTTATTACTAAGAAAGCTTAACTGGCTGTTACATTTTATGTTTCTGCTCATACAATCTCATTACATAACACCTTCAGGTAGCTTTCTTTAGTCACAGGCCAAAACCAAAGTAATTTTGTTCTTTGAATGTGTTCTACAGAAGACCAAGACAGCTACTAGGGCACTGTGGTCAGAGGAGCAGACAGTTACTAAGGCATTATCACGTGGGGACAAGTAAGGAATTCAATATCACACCTTCCTCAATCTGTTTCTACAGGGCTTCTAACACCAATAACCACTGCTTGTGTGGAGACTTAAACACAGATGGAATGAAAATGCTTAAACTAACAAGACAGACCTCATAACAAAGAAGCTAGTGCCTAGTTCCAAGCAGGGCACACAGAGAGATTGGTTTAAGGAAAGGAAAAGATGCACCTCAAATACAGAAGCAGAAAGAGTAGGTCAGAGAAGGTTCCTGTTTTCAAATATCAAATATTTTTACCAGTTAAAAACATTATAAGTTACTTATTAGAAAAGTGAATTTCTAATGTGAAGTACCAGTACAAAGGAGAATTTCTGTTTGTTTATTCACAGGTCACCAGCTTCTCACTAAAGTAATTCATTATTGGGTCATACAGATTTTCTGAGAATATGTATTATGGTTGTATGCTCAAGTCATAAGCCAAGTGGGAAAAAAAAAAAAAAAAAATCAAATGCTAAAGCCACAGCATCTAGAGCCTTCTTGCCATTCTCACACTGTCCCAAGCATTAGGGAATATTACTGTGCGAGAAATACCCAAATTCTAGGACTGATAAAAATCAAGTTACAGCAGGATGCCATAGACAGCAAAGTATCAGCTCAAGAGCCTGGGCATCCTGGCAATAGCCATGGTATTCCCTGCAGGGCTGAGGTGGGCTTGTTTCAGTCGTCACTGTATGCCTGTTGTACTCTGATTTCTTCTCTTTTACTGCACATCATCTTTCTAAAACCACTGTCTCATCCAAAACATATGCTATATAACACCAACTAAACTGTTACATTTTTTTATACAATCTATTCTTTTCTCGTGATCACTGAATTGTTTTCATTACGGGGCTGCAGGGAATCAATACCCAGGCCTGACAGTACATTACCCTCTTGTCTGACTGATAATAACCAGCACAACTGACACTGTGGGCTTTTAAAGTTTCCCAAATCTCTCCAAAAGTGAAGCATTGCTTTTTGAGGTTCAATCTCAAGACACATTGTGAAGGCACAGACTCTGAGAGCTCTAACATTGCAGCCTGGTTCTGCAGACTCAATGGTTACTATTAGCTCTCCCACCTCCCCAATTTACTTCAAACGACCATTTCCTTAAGATCCAATTTCATCAGCATTAGGCCAGAAAATATTTGTTCATTCAAGGATCTCTAACTGTCTAAATGCACACATTTAGAAAACACCTTGCCCATCCCCACATCACCTAAGGTGAGCTCAACACAGCTCTTGATAATTTCCTACAGCATTTATTATATGTACAGAACTATGAACCACTTGCATTTTGGATCTGATTCATCTCAGTAAGTAACTACTTTGAAATCAAACAAATATGCTTCCTCACAGGCTGAAACTATTTTGTGCAACCAGGAAAACTACCTCCTGGATAGACATGTCAGCTGATTTCTCAGGGGGGCTTTTGTCACAGAGGCTCTTTGTTTTCACAGGGTAAGAATATTTTGATGTAGCCCAAATCTACATCTTGAGACTGTGTGTCTGGCAGATGACGACCTTGCACATTTATTAGTCTTGGAAACTCCATGGAGACCACTCTTATTTCTCATATATATATTTAGACTGACAACCATTTCTCAGTTCTGCAAGAGAAAAGTGATGGGTTTTTTTTTTATTATGATAACAGGTTTCCTTAGCTGTAGAGCCCAAGGCACAGGATATTATCCTTGGCCACAGGATAATATCATTAACATAAGGTGTTAATGAAGACCCAGACTGAAACAAGGTTATAATTTGGAGGAAATTTGGCTCCTTGTGCACTTTACACAAGCACATCCAGGTGTAACAAAGGCAGATACCAAATGCTCCTTCCTCACAGCCCTCTCTCGGTGCAGGGTGGCTGCCACATGGCAGACACAAGCTGGACACCCTGGAGACCAAGGCCAGCATCCACTCTAGGGACAAAGTGCTTCCTCTCTTTGCTGAGCTACAGCAAAGCACAGCAAGGGATCAGCATGATCAGACAGTGACTGCTGTGTACGTTTAGGCCTCCATCACACAGAACCTGGACAGGTAGAGAAAAATATTTTTTCTCACTACCACTCCAAGTCCCTTTCAGTCTAAAACACATTTCTGTGAAACATAACAAAAGGCAACATCTCACTTTAGACTTTCCAAGCCCCCTTGGTTCTCTGTGCGGGCAGGAGACTGCACTGTACACTTGTTTATGTTAGGAAAAGAGAGTTCTAAAGGGCAGAAGGGCCTATCATTTTTTCCCAAGCCTAATGATACATTTGATTACCTGCACTGACTACAGCCACTCAGGTAACTCATACAATTAAGTGTCTTTGAGCATCAAAACTGAATGAAAAGTTTTTTGTGAGCAATGACCAAATACATCAGCGAAACTGTCAGAAACACTACAAAACAGAAAGGTAGGTAATGTTTAATTTGTGGACTAATTTTAGAACACATAGAAAAGCATAATGAAATGAAAGGCAATGTTTTCTACCAGGACTCTCAAACACTTTTATCTCTGTTTTGCACTAACTGGAAGACAACTTTCACATTTTGTGAATATACTCTTTCTAATATTCAGCACAAGATGCTCAAAATGCAGCCAGATGAACTGCACCAAGGCCCAGGAGCCAATGCAGACTTCTAATCAGGGACCTGGGCACACACAGAGCCCCATGAGACAAGCAGCTGAAACATCTCCTTGTGCCCCACAATGCGCTGATGCACTGGAAAGCAAGCGTGATCCAAAAAGGGCAGGTATTATTTTGAAGTGACAAGTTTCTTGTCCACTCACCCCTGCTGAAGTCATTTAAATACAAAGCTCTACAAAGCAAAAGATCAACTACAAGAAATTTCACATGAAGAACCTATGCAACTTGTTTTAAACAAAGGTTAAACAATTAAATCTGACCTTGACATTTCAATCCAGGTAATGTCTTTTCTATAATTTATTTTACAACGTAACTTCTTGGGGGAAAAAAAGAAAACAAAAATGCTTTTTTTTTTTTTTTTCATTCCAAAATTGACATCCAGCAGGACTCAGCTGAAGTTCAATGCACCAGCTGCTCCTATCACCCCCAAGCTCTCCCATTCCTGCCTTCCCACTTCACTCAAGACAGGACTCAGGTTGAGCCCTGTGGTTCTGACCCACACTTACCATCACCCCTGAGCAGGAGATCCCAGGTCCCAGCCGCACTTACATAACCAATGCCCTCACCTGACTCTTCATGAGCCCATGTACAGCTTCTCCCCACAAGACAGTCACTTTCCCCAAGGGTCTGAAAGCTAAAAAAAATTGGCAACGGATTGGCCTCTAGAAGCTCCACTTGGGGTGAGCATCAGCTGGCAACTTCTTGCTCCAGTTCTTTGCTATGAAAAGTCTGAGATCTCAAGGGCAAGTTATACAAAGCCTCCAGCAGAAAGCATAAGGCGCTCCTGTACACCTTGGGTACGTGCCAGCTAAGATGGGGACGGAATCTGTCAAACACAATCCCCAATTTCCCTGACTCAGAAACCCTAACCAAAAGTGATAGGCTTTCTCCTTCACCAAGAAAGCCAATGTTTGTTTAGAGGCAGTGAGTGCCACAATAAGCACAACGCTTTATGCCACTTACCCAAATCAGGAGAGACTAAACTTTTGTTATCTTCAGGGTCAATTGGATTTAGCCGGGAAACTCCATTTCTGATCTCGGCACATTTGACAGAAGGCAAGGAGTCACACGGATTAATTTATATAGATAAATGAATGATAGCAAGGTCTAATTTCATTTGTGTAGTCATTTGCTTATTTCTTTTATTTGTGTTCTTCCTGAAGTACTTGCATGAAGCATGCAATCGCATTCTGTTGGAGAGGTTAATACAGCATGAAGAGAAATACACACTTGTCATGTCATTTCAGGCCCTGCACAGCAGAATCACATATTAAATTATTTTTGGCTACTGAAAGCAAAACAGTGCAGATGCTATAAAAAGCAAATGACCAGAAATCTGAATTCCTACAAACTATTTTTAATGTAAATAACTGTCTACCCCTTGTGCAGTCCAGGATCATCTCTCTTCTATTACAAAGTATTATACAAAATAGGTTTTCAGCCATCTGTCACAGTTCCACTGAAAGGCTAAGGGCAAATGTTTTTGAGACAAAATTTTGGGGCCATTTTGTGAACATTTGTTATCCCCCAATTGTTCCTCTGTCAGAGTTCAGTTCTGTACTTGTGTAAGCAACACCTTCACTGAAGGTAAAAACAATACTGAATCTGTCATATTAACTAGCTTGGCTTGTCTAGGCCAGTGTCTTTTCCATATCTGTCACTGACACCACACCAATCTCTCTAAAGCTTGTAAAATCTTTTGCAGGCATACACAAAACCAAATCACTATAAGAGAATATTCTTCAGAATATGATCATGTTCATTGGCTTTTGTGCTGAAGCATGAGGATTTAAATTCTTTATAAATTCTTAATCCTATCAAGTATATTTGTGCATTTTCTAATTATCTGTATAGAGTCTAATCCTTACCAAAAAATTAAAATTAAAAAATCCTACTAAGATCCTAAGCACTCAATACATTAACTGAGTTCACAAAGTTCTTGCTGGTTTTAAGCCTTGACGCTGACACCAATGGAGTTGAAATAAAGTCCCTCTTGCTCTCCCTTTGCATCACCATTTTTCCTCCTCCAATTAGGATTTTTTTTTAATAACAGCTCCAAGTCTCTGTTCTTTTCCACATCTTTAATTAGCTTTTGCTTCCCTTTGAATACTTTAGCATATGATATATATCTTCACAAAAGACAGTCAGCAGAAAGGAAAAAGGAAAACCATGGCATTCCAAACACATTTCCATTGATCTCTCTCCAGTGACACTTTGCCCCTTTCTTCCAATACAGCTGTGAAATTCCTTATTTTCCCACGAGCACAACTTGGCCAGTCTCAGCAGGGAGTTTCAGCTGCCATGACAGTGCCCACTGACCTACTCTTGTTGGAGTCACTGAGTTACTGCCTTCTCCAGTCTGGATGGCTGTCACCCACACATAATGGTTCTTCCCAACTCCAGGCTAGAGATAAGAACATTAAATGCTATTTCTAGTGTAGAACTCGTGGGTCCTTAGCATTAGGTTTTTGCTGGGGTAACCATTTGGGCTCACATACCTTCATGGAGCACTTGAACTACAACAGCTTCCCACCTCCACTCTCTCCAGAACTGCTTAGATATTCTGCTGGCTTCTGCGAGCACTTGCCAGAGCATGATTTTTCCATATGGTAACCCATTGACCTATAATAGTTTTGTCTGAATGCTCTGGAAAAAAAAGTATACCTCAGAGGAAGTGTTTCCACCTTTGGCGAAGATCACATTGTCTTATAACCCCGTGTTTAATTGGGAATTGCTTTGGGAAATCGTGTTGCAGCTTCAGCAAAAGCCACAAGCTGTCTCATAGGATCTGAAAGGTATTGTAACTGTCCTATTTTAATGAAATTGCACTTGCAGCGTTGCAGCAAAACATCTCATACATCTCATTCCAGTCCCCTGAAGAGACAATAAACAAAACCAAAAGAACAGTAAGCTGATTGTTACACTAACCCAGTTTTTTTTAACATTTAGTAGTACAAAATCTTGCCATCTCTGGAAAGACATGAAAAGCCGAACCAACAGAACCTACAAATGGACTTCACATTTTGTCTACGCTGTGCAGTTCTCAGCTGCATGAGCTACCCGTACATGAGCTAGGTCATTTTGAAGTCACACAGAAGGTTTTTCTGTGCTACAGTGCACTGAGCAGTGCAGACAAGCTCGTAAGTGGCACATCTCACAAATGCAAAGTAGGGCAGAAGGTCTGACGTTCTGGGTAAGTCCCACGTGCTCCTGACGCACTCAGTGCAGTTGTTATACTACATGGTTTCCGCCATCAAAATAATCTTGTGAAATATGATTGAATTCAAGATTCAACAGAGATACAGAATCCACTCTAGAAGCCTACACCACTTCCTGAGGAAATGATACAACAACAAAGGAATGATTCTGTGTTGAACTGGATGTAGCTTGCAGTCACCCTTGCTCTGGAATTCACAGGCTGAACATATGAGCTAAAAACGCCTCTACAATATTACAAAATCCTGTACGGAACTTTTCAACAAGGTTTCCACCCCATTATGTGACTGAGATGGAAGGGGATGTTATTCATCCCAATACAAATTTCTCTTTATGCAAATCACCCAGGATTTACTACTTAAAAGTGGAAATGAGGGTTTCTTCTCACAGCTGAGATGCAAGAAACTACCACGTGCTACTTTAGTGTCAGCAGCAGAATCCTTATGACTCATTTCTTTTGCCCTCATAAGACACTTTAAATGGAAACAATATTTCAGGATATACAGATAACCCTTTTAACACAGTGAATGATTTATTATACCACAATGAACTTTTACAGTGCTGTTACTGGCTGTAGAGGAAGCATTATCTTATATTTTACTTGGATCATGACTGTACTAAATTTTCAATTTGAAATATTTGTTGTAGTTCAGTAAAACATGTGCAGATAAATGTATGTCAAATACCTTAGTATTTTACCTCAATACACTACTGAAGAACACTGACTACTTAAACCACTTCTAGGAATAAACTTCAAGGAGACTAAAAACAAACAAACACGACAACAACAAAAACATCAAAGTTTTTTTTTATGAACCAAAGAGCAGAATCATGGACAGAGTTTTCATTTACTGCCTCCACAAGCATCAATTAAAATCACTGAGTTCACATACACCATTGGATAAAACAACAAGCAAAATAATGGATAGAGAGCCTTGCTAGAGTGTCAAGTGCTCCTTTGAAGAGGAGCCTCAGAGTTTGCAGTGCTGATTCTGCTCTGTTTGATCTACCACAGACTAGCTTGCACAAAAGTATTCGCTTACCCCTGACAAAACACTCTTGTGTTTGCATTATCTTTGCTGGACTGTCATAATGCCTGCTCCACTTTAGAACCTCTGAGAGCACAGAGCAGAAATTCAGACTCAATTTATCTTACAGCAGTGGAGACAGGTCTACTATTCAGAGCTGGAATAAGAGACACCAGACTAGAATAAAAACAGGACTTTGTATTAAACTATTTATATATGTATTTGTGCATGTACATGTACATTTTCAAGTCAACTGACTTGCAAAATGCTCTTCTGTGACCCCTAATAATTGACTTATTCTTGGTGGGCTGTACACTCAGACACAATCCAGCTATGAACATCCAAGAGAGACAATGGCACTGTCAACAATTACAGACAAAGAAATTAAACTAATTCCAACAAACCCTGTTAATCCCTCTTTAACAGATAGGTAATATAATGGTTAAATGGTGCCAACTTTTACACTTTTTTTAAACTAGAAAAATTAAACAATACCTGCCTGTCAGATCTTACAGCTAAAAACTAAGAGGCATGCACTACCAAAGAGCATTTCTGTGTGTGAACACAGAAAAGACCATGCCAAAAGGGAATAAGAAACCACCTATCCCAATACTACCTTCCCTTTTTTTTGCCTTAGTAAATTAACAACATGAAGCAGAGCACGTACTGTGTGACCCCTCCTGTCTCTACAGTGACAGCGGTTCCAGCAGCTTAACAGAATTAACCTCAGTTAGAGCTGGCTCCACTTTTGGGAGCGGATGTAGCCTACAAAGGAATTATTCTTGATAAAAATTCTAGATTTTACGTCCTTCATAATTTATTTTTCTTCATACTCTGTGGTAGCAAGCTCTACAATTTAATTGTGCTTTCCATGAAAAAGGACTTATTTAAAAACATGTATGTTTGTTCGACACCCTGCAGATCCCATATTACAACATGCAGATAATTCTTAGCCCCTACTCTTATTTCTCTCATCCCCATTTTTATATTCTACTATTATACTATGATCCTACCTTTTCAGCAATCCAAATCTACTGTGCTTCTCCTCCTGTACAGGCAGCTCCACACCTTTAACTGTTCTTCTTGTCCCTTCTCTACATTTTATCAGTTTTTACTGTGACCTTTAAGAGAGAGGATCATCAGATCTGCACACAGAATCTGAGATACAGTATATATGAAAAATGAGGTTGATTTGGTCTCCATTCCCTTCCTAAAAGTCCCTAAGATTTGTTTGTAATTTCTTACTGTCACCAAGCATTCAAGTAGTGGTTTTTGAGAAATATCCACAATAGAAACAAGATCTCTTTCCTGAATGGTAATAACAGTTTTCAAATTTACTATTGCGTACGTGAACGCATACATATTCTGTGTGTAAACACACACGTAGTATATTGCAGCAGAAAATGTTTCTTGACAGCCCTACAATGCTAAGAAAACAAAATGCCCAGGAAAAAAAAAAACAAACAATCTGTCATATCAGATCTAAATAATTACTGAACCAAATGCATCTTCCCACCGTTTTGTCCACTTCCCCAGAAACGATTATTATTTATAAAAGCAGACAGCCTGAAAAACAGGAGGACACACATCTGGTATTTGGCCAGTGTCCAAACTGAAGTCAAACTCAGGTATGTCCTCGCCAGCTAACAGGCAGATCACATCACAGGCTCTTCCCACCACACGACACGTGTTGCAGGGGGTTGTCACATAGCCAGGAATGTGTCCCTGCTCCCGGACCGCTCCGGGGCAAGCAAGTTGCTGTGTCGGCTGTCACAAAGGCTGCCCAGCGCTGCAGGACTCACGGACAGCCCGGTGCAGAGGACCCCGAGCCCACTGCAGGTGGCTGCGCAGCACAGGAGACTCTGACCTTGAGGTCGCTGCAGGGCAGCGCGGGGAGCAGCCGGAGCGGGCTGGCACAGACCTTCGGCCAGCTGCCTGCAGGGCCACGCGTGGCTGTGCCCGCGCCCACGCTCCCACCCGAGCGCAGCGTTCTCCTCTGCCAGCTCCACGGGCACCTTCAATGCAGCCGCCTGCTCCAAGAGCAAAACCGAAGCACACAGGACAACGGGGATGAACACATCTAATAACAACTACTAGACAGATACACTCAGAGAGCAGGCATCCATGTGTTTGTTAAGAAAAGCGTATATCTTGTGAAAACACAGAACAGTCGAATTTTCACCCTCTCTAGTAACTGCAAATAAATTTGTGCTCCTTCACAAAAGTCTTCCTGTGCTACATGTACATTCATAGTTTTCAGAAAATGTTGGAAACACCTTTACCTGCCTCAGTGAAATCAAAGAGCATATTATGAAGCACCAGAATGTATTTCCTTGACAGGTTTCTATTTGTGTTTTCTGATTGACTGGATGTTTTTTCATTTGCACCCAACTGCGCCCTGCTACATCACCAGCTCCTTTGTTCTGGCCTGCTCATCTGCTGCAATAACTTTTTTGTTTTCCAGTTGGTAATTCCATCTTCTAGCATATATCATCCTGTTTGGCTACTATATTTCATTTTATGAAGTTGCCACTGCAAATTATTTGCACAAACTGAGAGTGATCTCTTTTTATGTTAGCTCTCCCCTGCTCCAGACTTGCTCCAGAAATGCATTGGGCAATGGTGCAGTAAATGGTGGAAAGGAATGGCACAACCACAAACTGAAACAACTGAATTCAAGTGCTGAAGGAGACCACACAAATGGTAATATTTGGCAAAAGTAATATTCATTTCATAAGGCACAGGAAACCAAGCTCATCTTAGCTCCAATCATCTTGGAAAAATATTTCCCTAAACTATTTTATGATCTGCACATGAAGCATAAATCCTCCATTATCCACAGTTAATTCAAAGGAGAGAAAAGAAGAGTGAAATGCTTCATGATTTTTCAAATAACTGAAAAACTACACTGCAGCAGCAAATAACAACAGAACCTGTTCTTAACATCAGAAAGATGCACAATCCTAACAGGATCTAAAGAATGGGCTATATGTAATCTTGTTGTCTTCAATTTCTGCTCATCAATTGAAGCAGTCCTATTAAATGGCCCTTATATGCTCCCTAATTCAAAAAATGCCAAGAAGTTAATTTAATCCTCAAAGCAGATATTATCAGGAGTGTGTCTGGTTCTGTAAACAGATAATGGAAAAAGTAGCATAAATTCAGGAACAGAAAATTTCAGGTTTTTTCCATAACATTAACTTCCTACACTTCCCTACATCTTTTTTGCACATCTTACACATTTTCCAAGCAGCATGAAATTTCATGTTCTAACACAGCTGGAGGCCCGGAAGATAAAAAGTATCCCCAGCCAACTTTTTAACCTTAACCACGTATCACCTTTGCATGGAGGAGGTTAAAACACTTTACTTACGGAAACACTTCTTTATTTGTTTCAGAAGCCCAAATTGCTCCACATTAAAAAGTTTAGGAAAGACAAATTCTCACTCTGAGCACTATGATCTATACATGTGTTTCTTTTTCCCTATTGAAATAGCATCTCAAGAGCACTTGTTGCCCATTAAGGGACAGCCCAATTCATATTGCAAACTGCTGATATGGCTGTACTTACTTCAATGCTATTTCAAGCAGGGTAAGATGGCAAGCAGAATAAAAACACCTTTGTCTTTCAGGGGCTTCATTTGTCAGAGATACCTTATCAACAACAGGCTGAGGCTTTCTGGCTCTATTGCTCACAGAAGACACCTGCCCACAGGGTTACAACAGATGCAACTGCAGGAAAAAGCAGGACAGCAGGACCTGGAGGAGCAGCAGGTAGGGAGAGAGAGGCTGAATTACGGCTCCTAGGCAGGGAAGGACGAAGACTGCATAGGTGATGCCCAGAGGACTTGGGGTCACACAGATTCCAGATGCTGTGCAATAAAACACCCTCGTGCACAGCTGTGCCGTGCCTCACTCCAGAAATCACACAGCTACATTTTTAACTAATGGTGTGTCTTTGCACATGTGTAGCAATCTGTCTCCTATAATATTTAGAAAGTATATTCACAAAATCTTTCATTTTTAAATCTTGATGATGTTAATCGTAGGCAGTGGTTTTCCATCTTTGCAGGAAGGCTTTCCAGTGGAGGGATGGGAGACTGGAAATTCCACAGATGGCAGCACAGCAAGGGTCACCATCACCTTGAAAAGGCTGAGCAGCCCTTGAGGGCCCTGCAAGAGCCTGGGGACAGTTGACTAAAAATTAGGCATGAAAGCTTCTTTTCCTAATTCAGGGAAATGGTATGGAAGTGACAGCAACAATTACAAGATAAATGCACTGTTAAGTGGTCTACAGTGAACAGGAGTGGAATCATAGAATAAATTAGAATGATATTACAAGAAACACTTTGAAAACCAGATTAAACTAGTTTGGCTTGAAAAATCTTTCATCTCAGTATTCAAAAGTTTGTAATATCTGGCATAAGTCTTGCATGAATGATACTTAAAATATATTTTGATCATTTTTTATTATTACACATCATGATCAATATTTAATAATGCTTACATATTGCATATTTTAAATTACTGTTTTAAAATACATATAATATCCCCCCCCAAAAGAAGAATCATTATCCTTGTGCTACTGGGCACACCAGCATACATAAGATTAAAAAAAGCCTAAAATGAGAATGTAATATATCTTGAGGAATCACTCTTCTTAATTCTCAGTCACTCCAACTGCAAGACGCCACTGCCTATTGCAGAGCAGAAATCATCTTATGATCAAATCCACAAATGTATACCTGTGCAAATGAAAATTTACAGCAACATTTCTAGAAGTTTGTAGCTTCAGGTGTGCAATTAGATCACCATAAAAAGCAGCTGATATTGAGGCAGGACATCATCTGCACGTTTTCCAAATGAGATTTTTGCACACAAAGCCTGAAAGCGACAATCTAAGGAGCAGGTGCACTACAAGCCTCTGGAGACATTCCCAGCTCACAAGTGTCCCCAGAGGAATGCACGCCCCGGGCAGCAGCAGCTCGCCCAGTGCAAGCCAGGGGCTGACCGGGCTGCTGTCAGTGCGGAGCTGGCACAAGCACAGCCCCCTGCCTGCGCTCTCCCCAGGGATGCCACACTTCTGCCTGCCTCTTTTCCAACCAAAAATGCACGTTGTAGCCGTGATACCAGGCACAAATTGGAGCAGATCTGGGGAAAGGGCACATGCCATTGCTCTCAGCCTTTTAAACATTAAACACATGGCAGAAAACTGTTAAAAACTACACTTGGGTAGGGGTTGGGAACCTCTGGCTGTTATACACAGGTGGTCAGAAGAGATGGCCAGTGAGGCACTGACGGTATTACAAGATGATCATGGTATGCCCTTTCAGACTTCACAATAGAAATCTTGAACTCAATATGTATATATGCCAGAATAAGCTACATTAAATTTACCACCATGTCAATATGGCAGCTGTCACTGATCACTTGGAAAAATGTAGTAGAGACAATAATAATACAAAAATAATTATAATAATACTTCACCCTTTAAAAACTTGACATCTTTATTTCACTAGCTAGAAATTACAACAATAAACAAAGTTTCACATTTTTAAGGCCAGTAGATTTCATTATAGCCACTAAGTCTGAGGTTCTGTACCATATTGCTATGAAATGTTATCAAATGGCTCTCACATCAAGTCTAGAGCTTCTTCAATTCTCCACATGCTTGGCTTCAGTCATCCAACATTTTATCACTCTTACTGTTTCAGCATGTGTGGTT
Organism: Pardalotus punctatus; assembly: GCA_013400915.1. NCBI lineage: Eukaryota > Metazoa > Chordata > Aves > Passeriformes > Pardalotidae > Pardalotus > Pardalotus punctatus. The sequence goes on along the minus strand of VZTX01003600.1, from coordinate 309,569 downwards.
TGCTCCAGCCTTAGTTTTTCCTGACTTCAGTTTCTCTATTTTGTAAAGACTTTTTCTACATGAGCATGGAGCAACTTGCTACAAGAAACACTGTCTCAAAGTCATTACAGAAAGATTGTCAAACTTCCTTTTTCTGAACTAAGTGAACCTTTTTTAAGTTCTTAGAGCAACAGAAACAGACGTCAGATCAGCCTTGTAGTTCTCAGCACAGCGACTTTCTCATATCCTCCACAAAGCCCACACAACTGAGACAAGCTGTATTTTAAGACTGCTTACTGCAACAGTGGTACTACTGCTGTTAATCAATATTCTGCACCCATATCTGCCACGAATCCTTAAAAGCCTGTGTTTAGAAGTCACAGAAGATAATGACGTATACTGTTTACTAAATCACTATACCACTCTGTGTTATGCAAGTCTGGTACACACCCTGCATTCCTAGAAACTTGAGTTCACGGCACTTAATACGATCACAGGACAGAAGTGCTCTTTGTAATAATAGTAAATAAGTATCAGCCCAAGTTACTAATTTTTACTTAGCATACTTGTAGACACTTCCCGTGTAATTTACCTGAACACTGACCTTTTTTTTACTCCTTAATGATTCCTCCTCCACTGAGATATTTTTAATATCATGTTCATGTTCAAAGAACTCATGTTTGAAGAAACTACAGTTGATTGATACCCTCACAAGACAAAAATCCTAAGCCGGGGGTTAGGCTCAGGTAGGCATCTGAATTATTGAAAACATAAGTCACCGTTTTCCCACTCTATGCCTGCATTTATGCATATCCAGACATCAAATACTGATTCCCTTCATCTTCCAGTACCAGCAGCATCCATCAGTTAGAGGGAAACCATGTAAGTGAGAGAAATGCCAAGCTCAGTTTGCCCATAGTTCAGAAGGGACGTGAACAGAAATTCTAATCCATAGGATGATCAAAGGCCTCCAAAACCTCCGAGGTGAGGTTACATGTTCCTTGAATCACTGCTCAGCAGGTCTGTCTACACTAATTAGGATACAACACCAGAAAAGGTCAACTTCATAAAATACCAAGAGAATTAACACACAGTGACCTTACTACTTCCTTTGATGTGATTACATGTACACTGCCAGAGGAAGAATTCATGGGTTGCATTTTACTCACACCCACTTTTGTCAAACAGCTCTTATAGAAAGTTTTAATCTCAAGATGCATCTACTCAGACAAGAAATTTTACAATTAACTTGAGTTAGTGGCGATGGGGCTTTTTGTTTTATTTTAGTAACAGTTTTTTTGTCTTTTTTTTCACTTGCAGGCTTCATAATGACAAACTGGTTAAGAGGATTTTAAAAAAATAGTTTTACAAATGGCATTTTAGTCTTTAAAGTGACACTTTCATGGATAGCATTACTTTCTTGCAAACAGTGGTCTGCTAGGTGATAAGTCCTGCAAGAACTCTTTGGCAGACTCTTTGGAGAGCAGAACCACACCTCTCTTAGGCAGTGCATTTTAGTGATGTGGGGTGTGGTTTTTGTGGGAGTTGATTGCCTTTTACCTAACAAAGAGGAGCCCCAAAGTAAAGCTTTTTCAACTTTCAATTAATTTAACTAGAAAAGGAAAAAGCTGTTTCCTGAGGTTCACTGTTTTGTTCTGAATTTTGTTATGCATTATTCTTCCCTTCAGCCATGATTCAAATTGTTTTTCAACATTCATCTTCCTATTCTTCATCCTCATTTCTAATAACTCTCAATAGTCTTTTCCATTATTTAACTATTTTCCTCTATATTGGAGATATTCATGGTTCAGTACCTCCATAGAATTTAGTTTATATACTTCATTTTCTGTGCTACTAACAGAGATATTGAACATTAGAACACATATAGCATTATTCCCCAGGCTTTTTCAAAGGCTCCAACTTCATCCATTTGAGATCATTCTTCGTTTACACTTGCCCTGCCAACTCTTAAATCACATGGCAGTATCTCCATCACAGTAAATTTAAATCCATATTTTCAAGTAAAATTTCATGAAGCAGGTTATCATGAAGCATTATTAATGCTTTACCTAAGTCCAAAACCATTACATTTCCTGAATTCCCTTCATTCACCAGATTTGTAACTCTATCAGAAAGGTAATCAAGTTTGATATGCCTTTCACACCATACTTTTAACTTTTCTATTTTCTAGCCAAAATATATTAATCACACTGTACTTGCAAAATACACCATACATGCAAAGCTAAAAAGAAATAATCTTTTTGTGGTAAATCTCATCTCCCATGAAGAAAACTGACCTCTCATTATGATTCAGCACAAACACAAACGCTGGGCAACTAAGGTGCCTTTGATACAATTTGTGCAATTGTATATAGCTCCAAAATCCAAATCACAGAGTTGCATACAATCAGCAATAATACTCGGCTCTGCATCCTGTTAATTCCAGACAACAAAAATGTCCGTTAATCAACAAACACACAGAATCTAGGGGTTTTTCCTTCCAAAGCCAGACATGATAGCTGCTACTGAGGTCAAGCTCTGAAAACTGTGGAAGCAAGACAAATTAGGGATGGCTGTTCTCATCTGCTGGCTTCTCTCATTCTTGGCTCTGAAATGCATGTTGTAATGGCTAGGGAATCACCCTCACTCAGCTTGCACCTGGAGGCTCCTGCATCCACTCAAATTTAGAAATACATACAATTACTTTACAGCATCTATTGTGCGCTACAAAAGCAACAGGCTGCAACCTCTGGACAAAGGCACAGGCCAGCTGCTCCTACGCAGGACTTTCATCAATATATCCCCCACTTCCCTTCTCCATCACGCCAGTAGGGACCACCTCACTTAAAAAAATTAAAGAGTAGCTCCATAAAGAACACAAGCCAAAGATAATTGTTTCCTGAAAGCAACCAGCTTTCCATATAAGCAAACCAAATTGGGCTTCAAGTCCCACCAAGTGAAATGTATCCCCAGATAGGCAGATGACAAGGTACACATTACTGATTCTTCTTGCCAATGAAAATAAAAAAGCAAATTTTTTTATGAGAATACAGTAGCCTTTGTCCAGAGCACTCCGTGCTCTCTGTCCCATTCTGCCCTAGCTGCTTTCTTTGTGATCTCTCTATTCAGGCGCCCTAGCAAGAAGAATTATCTCAGCTCCACCAGTGGACATCACTCCCTTGGGAGAAGTTCATGCTCAAAGAAATGAAAAGTGCATTCAGATGCATCAAGCTCCTCCCTGCAGCACAGTTAGATTTAAAATTTTAAAAAAAATAGAAGCAATATGCTCACTGGCCTTTAAAACAGATTCCTCCTAAACCATGGACAATGAGCCTTGCCTAACTGCAACACAATCAGACCAAGAAAATAACCTATTATAGGATTTTTGTCTGCCCTTACTGCTGTGAATCCTTTGGTGGCAATTCCTCCTGCCATGCTGCTCGGTGGGAGTCACTTGTCCTCTCTGAAGAACTGCTACTGCAGTGCCACAGGGAGAGGTGAGCCACTCCTTGGGGCACCCTGTGACTGGCATTTAGCCTCGCGCAAGGGCTGCCTGCCACTCTACTGACTGAGCCTCCTGCACAGCACGCTCCAGTGAGTGCGAGCGTTCCCGCACTCGGCTCCTGCGCCCCTTGAGCAGAGGGGTCAGGATCCAACGCAGGATGTCAGGCTTCCTTCATCCTCACCAGCTAAACTCGGCATCACCACCAGCCTTTTTCTCTGGCAGCGCCAACACAGCGCACGAACTCTGCGCCAGGGTGCAGCACAGGGTACCTTGTTCTTGGCTTTCAGAAGGGCCTTTAATTGACTACTTCAAATTAGACACCCAAAGTCCTTTTCAAAGCAGAAACACTCAGATCTGGCTCAAGGATACAATTCCATTTCTCTGCTTTTAAAACACTCATCAACAATACCTTTATGTTTTCAAAGTACAGATGATTAAGGAAGAAAACTGCAAAATGTATTTCATGTACTTTGCATTGGTATGCAGATTGACTACAGAGGTAGATCTAGCAGCAAGAAAATCTTTGTAAACACACTGCCAGTCATGAAAATCAAAACATTTTAAAATGATGCACTGGCTGTATTCAGCCAGATCAGTAATATTACAATTAAGGGATTTATATAGTTTAAATAACAATGAGAACCCCTATTAAATGTATACTCAAAACAATTATTATTTTCAAAAGCTTGAGCATCAGCCTCTGCACAGGGCAATCCACATCAGCTGGCTATTGCCAAGCACTTTTGAAAGGTTCAGTATTCAACCAAGGACAAGCTGAATGTAGCTTAAGTCAGAACCATCAGTGGCTACAGAGAAAAACAGGCAATATCCAAAATGAACTGTTGTCTAGCTAGCTTATGTACAAAAGCTGTATTTTAAAAAATAAAACAAGGAAAAACAAGGTTTAGCCATTGAAAAGCTTGGATTTCCTGCAGAGATACAGCACAGATAGTTAGAAAGACAGAACCAAGGGGATGCTGATCAATGCCGTGGTCCCCAGCAGTGCAGTAGCAAAGCAGCACAAACCTCCATCATCTCAGTCTTAATCACAGTTTGGTTCAAGTCGGACTGAGCCAGCCTAACACCTCCTCACTGGCACGCAGCCACTTCTGTGAATGGAGCTGTTGATCTCATTACAGTTTCTAGTAAATTATAGTAGACACATCAATAGCTATCAGCACTACTGTGACATTCTGAAAGGAAGTTAAGGGTTGGAAAGCTCTGGCCCCCAAGCAGCCCTTTTTCCCCCAGAAGAGTTCCCATCACATCAAAGTTGGTAAATCCTGCTAGATAGGGTAATAGCGACAGACACTGACAGATTCAATTCTGTTTTGATGGCAATCCAAAATCTCTATCAGGAAATTAATTCATGCTAAAGAAATAAATCTACTCTCTTTAAGAGGTCACTTTATAATTAATTATGCTCCAGCTTTTAAAGCATTTTGCAGAGCACAGTTCTCTCCAATGTAAGTATCTCACAGGCTGCATTTTATGGCAAATCTGAATAGAGAACTTTAGTCTGGAATGCCAGGAGTGAGACTGCTTTAATATGAAGCTTCAGTAGGTGTTATAACAAGTATTGAAAAAGCAGGTGATAAAATATTACACAGCCTTGAGACAAAAGTTAATGAGACAATAAACAGCAAGAAATTAAGAAGCTGACATGTATTCTGTTCCAGAAGCAGAAATGACACAATCAGCTGCCTCTGAATGCTGCCCTTTACTGTAATGTCCCAGCCCTTGTTCAGACATCTGAATTATCACACCTGGCTTCCCACAGCAGAGCTCCTCAGTGCCCATTCCACAGATCTCTCCAGCCCAGGCACAGCCCAAGAGCACCATGTTCCTGCTCAGGCAGCTCCCTGTGCCCTCCACAGCCCCTGGTGCCTCCAGCACCCTCCAGCAACTCCAGGGACACTCCCAGCACCGCCACCTTCTCCCAGCACCGCCACCTGCTCCCAGCACGGCCACCTTCTCCCAGTACCGCCAGCTGCTCCCAGCACTGCCACCTTCTCCCAGCACCACAGAAGGCACTGCCCATCTCCTCGGGGAATATGGGGGCGTTTCCCTGTGCCGAGGGCTGCGTGCACAGCTCATGGAGAGATTCATCCACACCTAAGCCTTGCTCAGGACTGGCCGTACGCCACGGGAGAGCGGTCCCAGCTCACCTGGGAAGGGGGTTCATGACCAAGCAACAGGTCCTTGCACAGCACACTGGGCAATGCTCCCTATCAAACACTCTCACTCCTCTTCCCCATCACCCTCTTTTGTCTTCACCTCTGCAATCTGGGTTTTTGGTCATCTTTTCACCCCCTCTCCCCCTCACTACTTGCTCCCTAACTCACTCCACTTGGCCAGATCCTCACTTTTTCCTCTCCTCAAAAAAGTTATTTTGCTCCACCTTCCCTGAGAATGATCTGAAATGTTCCTTCTTCTCAGAGATGCACAACTCAAAGCAATTAGCAATCACTCAAGGTTTGATAAGAGTTCAACTTAAATCTTCGAGAATTTCCAGACAGATTGTCTTTCACTGGAATTCCATCTCTCCTTCTCATTATGTTAGACGGTCCTCCCCTGTTTTGCAGGCAAGCAAACTGGAAATAACAAGACCAAAAATATATTTTTCATTCTGTATGACATCCTGACATTTCAGAGCATCTTTTCTAAATCAGTACGAAAGACTAAAGGTCTAAGACTACTAAACCATATTCATTTCACAGCATTACGCAACGGCACGGTAAAATTGTAAATCAAAATCTCCAACATGAACTACTAGCTAAACTAGTTCCAAAAAAAGCATGTCATAATAAAAATAACAAAACAGCATAATATAAATCATAATTATCAGAACCAGAATTTAAAGTTTTTTTCATCAAAATACAAACATTCTCACTACGGATTTTTTGCAAAACTGCATTTATCTTCCACCCCCATTTGACAGGCCAAAAGGCACCGTACCGTTCTGAAAAGCTTTGTGGTTCTGCCCAGATTTCAGGGTACTCTAACCCACCCATAGCATTACAGTCACTGTACATGGAAGATGAGTGTCCTTGACCCCAGCCAAATTAGACCTTTTTACCATACACCTCACCCAGTAGGGCTCGGCATGTCCCAACACTGATTTTCTGAATTTGAATTCAACATCTATTGCAGGTGTGAATGGGTTCCTAGCCAGATTACATCCTTCACAAAAGATTTAAAGAAAAAGAAATATTTTGGTAAGCTATTTGTGTTGATAATGGAAAATTTTTCTGTGAAGGCAGGAGCAATGTAAACAAGAACATCTTGGCAGTGCCCAACCCACACACAAACACCATTTTTTAATACAGCAATTAATTCCAAGTGTCACTTGTTTAGCATTAATTCACACTGAACTACTGCCGCCTGTATGGCACAAGAAAGCAGCAAGCACAAGCCCTGTAACCACATACACCAATCTTTGGGATGGCAGCTGTCCTTGGCCAGGTCAGAGCTCTGATTCCACCACTCTGTCTTACGGCAGGAATGTTTTTCACTGGAGATACAGAGTGCATATGCTGTCAGGCTACAGGATCAGACCACCCCGGAGTTATTTTTGTGAGCAGTATTTAACCTGTACTTACCTAACCATTTAAATAAACAAGGCAGCCAGCTTTTAAATGATGAATCAGAAGTACAAGACTACGTTATTTTAAAAAGGCAATTTAGAACAACTTATAACAATATTAGAAATTCCACTGATTCTGGAAAAAAACAAAACAGCTGCAATATAGAATATATGGTTTCAAAATGTAATTTCAGAAAAATACTAACTATGATCTGAATCTAATTTTATTTTCTATATTCAAATTTGGTTGAATAGATGCTATGAGTATTGTCTATTTAAAAGCCCATACAACAATTTTCTATATACCTCATTTGCAATTCTTCTCTATCATTGAAAATCTGTAGTACTGCAGCTGCAAAGGCTGCTGTATCTGCCTGGCTTTCTGACCATTTGCAATTACACACAAAAATATGTGTGCTGCTCAATTCCTTCAGTTATATTTCTGCCACATTACAGACACTTGTGCTCAGTCCTCCACTCCCTTTCTCACTGTTGGGGCATTAGGTTATGTAATAGGCTGTGATATAACACAGTAATATAAAATATAACCAGATGCAACAGAAAAAAAACCAAACCTATCAGTTTCCAGTGGTGCAAAGGATATTCTCTGGATGATGGTTGTTCTGTCATTACGTGTCCATAGGTCACAATATGTTTGATAAAAATACACAGAAATGTTTTTTAAAAGTTGTTTCACTAACATAACTATAATCTCTTCTGCTCTGCTTTTTTAATCCCTGAAGATTTTTTTAATAAGCCTCTCCCACAAAACTGATTAAAATCCATATCTTTCATATCTTCTGAATACAAGAAGAGCACAAAGAGTAGCTCACCTCCAGTGTTCGTAATTACGCTGAAAGTGCACTTTAACAGACTGTTTCCTTTGATTTATTTATTTCTGGATATCCATGAATGAGCATAGTAGGCCATTAAATGACAATATTTCAGCATCAACAGGAAATCACAGGTATATAATTTACTGGATGAGAATTCCAGTATGGGAAATAACTAAGAAATCACCTATATTGGTGTTATTAATTACAAAGGAAATTACCTTGGTACAATCTTAAATTCCCTTAAAAGCATGAATATTTGCTGCTTATGGTAGGTAAAGCCATAACTCCCCTCCAGTTTCAGGTCTTGGGTCAAAAAATTAACAATCCCATATTAAATTTAACATAAATCATCTGTATTTAAGACTAGAATAAACTTCTCAATGCTGGGCCATCTTAGCTTTCTCTTCAAGCATCTGCAAGTTCTATTCTGGCTCTTTTGCATGAAATCAGTCATTAGAAATTAGGTTTTAACCACATGCTTTGCAGTCCCTGCTTCAGTTTAGCCAACGCCCACAGTGGGGCTGGCTACGGAAAGGGAACTGTCAGGCAGCAGCACAGCCAGAGGGAGAGGAGCAGGGGCTTCTCCCATGTTCTGCTGAGATCTGTAGGAGACTATGAATTAAAATGACAAGGAATGAGCCCTTGCAACACGGAGTGATAACAAAGAAAAACCCTGCCCTTTGCTGTATCTATTCTTTCCCAAGGCCGCCTGAAATCACAATCTCCAAAGAGAAGCTACATGTATAGGAGAAAGTTACCGAAGCCCAGAGTTACAAATCCTCCTGAAGTGCAGAACCAGCGCCTTGCTCCAGAGGAAGATGAATACCCCAGCCGACACTTAGACCTGAATGTACGTGTTGCCGAAACATCAGGGAGACGTGGCAGACGGCACTGAAAACATTCACTCAAAATGCATCATTTACTGCACAATCTCTCTGTATTTATAGCTACAGAAAAACTACAGGGGAGCAAGTTAACATCAGCAGCCTTCCCTGCTGTGGCCTTCCCCTTTGTTCTGCCAGCAGGGCAAATCCAGCGTCTCCCAGCACTCCAGAGAAATGTCACCTCGAAGGGCATCTTTAGAAGGCCTTTTCTTGTGCAGCAAAACAAGCTCATCAAACAGGTATGATTTAACATTAAACTGGAGAAGCCTGAAAACTGTAAATTCTAAGTACATTAAGGAATAAAACAAGATCATAATGCATACTAGGGATTGTTAACTCACACTTTCCTGGTTTAACAACTCAAAAGGATGAAATCTCACAATGGAATCCACTGTTAATTATCTGAAACCAAACAGGAGCTTAATATGGTCCAAGCTGCTCTAGACTTCCAGCATTCCATGTCTAGTTAGGATTGCATGGACCCTAGTATGAATTGCTCTAATCCAAACAGTCTGCAGAATGGGGATTTGTTTCCCTTCTCTGGTTCCAAGGCAAGCCCTTTCAACATCACTGGGGAGACAGAAGAGAGCAGCATTAACACAACTACACACAACAACCTAGTTATCTGCAAAAACCCATACCTTTGCAAATCAAGTAAAGTTTTGGAGATCTGTGGGTAATCTTGAGAGAAGACCACCACACAAACACTTCAACAGTATTTTTCCCATCTCTGACCCCCATCACCAGCTCCCTTACTATCCTCAACAGTGAATTCTGTTGCTTCCTCTGGCTTTGTGCAGGCTAACACCACCAAAAAAAGGACTTTTAAAGATGTTGAATTCATGCACATGAAAATGTCTCTTCTTTTCATGGTTTACAGCTCAATTTTTGATGAAAGAATAGGATTTTGAATAATTCTAACAACTCTAAATCTACACATGAATAACTCATGGACAGGGCTGCCTGACCAGCCATGCCTGTCTCCAGAGAGCAGCTCTGCAGTACCCTGCTGAAGCGTGGGTAGTCATTTCTCACAGGACAACCAGGAAAAAGGGCAAAGTGACCCTCAGCTTTATGACCTTTCCTTATTAATTAAGGGTAAATTCTATCAGGGTTACTCCTGGTAAACCTTTGTAAGAAAAATACAAAAATAAATTTCAGGTGACCTCAAATTCTATACAGTTGTAAAAAAAATATTGCTTTTCATGCTTTATCAAAACTGACAGAAACTTTGAATGGATTCATTTGCAAATAACTGATTTCAAAGTGATTAGTTTGTGATCTTGTTCACAAAGTGAGGTGATAAATACTTGTGCCTTGTTATGGATTGTTGACCTACTGTAGACAGCATTTCCTCAAAGTTATCCACATGACTGCTCCTATTTAACACCTGACTTCTCTTCCGAGACTACCACTGAAGCTGCCAGGGTCACAGGGTTTGTACAGATGTCCCGTAAAAATGAACAAGCAGAACGAAATACCTACCTCCTTTCTTACATGCCACCTAACAGCTTTATAGGGTGTTTAAAATTTGCCTGATGTGATCAAATCAAAACCTCTGACCTAGCGTGGAGGAGATTCTCACTCATTAACAGTCCCCGGCTCCTTAATGGAAAAACATTTTGGTCAGTGCCCTGTTTTTCAAACAGTTCTGTCACGGAGTAGGGTATTTCCACCAATATTATGGGATGCTGAAATAACAACTCAGTGAGGGAGAAACCCAGAAGAAAACAAAGCCAGACTCAATGGGCCCTGCAAAGCAGGCTGCAACTTATGAATAAAATTCTCCACTAATGAGTTTCCAAGTCTCTATAAAATCCCAATATTTGGCAAAAAGCATTCCATTTCCTATTTTGAAATCCTCTGGCATAAACTGTCACGCTTTAATTAAACACAGAATGCAAATCACATCCCCGGGAGATGATGCCTCTAGCTGCCTCTCTCTAAATAAGTCAGTGTGGAAATCAACTACGGCAGCAAAACAGCACCGAGACCAGAGCAACTGTGCACTCCTGGGGCTGAGCTGCCCCAGCGCCACTCCAAGGGGCAACTCCCGAAGAGTTCCTGCAAACACTGATTGCAGACAGGCTCCCTGTTGGCAGGCAGCGAGCTGTCCATCTCTGCTGCTGCCCTCTGACAGGCTGCATTGCTGGCAATCGCAGTGATGAGCTAGGCTGGTCTCACACGCATTTCATTGCCTTCTGCAAGGAAAGAAGGCTCAACTCCAAGGCCTGCTCCACACTGCAGTTCCCAAGGAGAAAGCCCCCACTAAAGCTGGGAAATTATGGGAGCTATCTCACACAGAGAAAAGAGCAGACAACACTTTGTTACCTGCCATTTAAAACTTCCCTTTGAAGACAGCACCCTGTAAGAAGTGTGGTCCTATCAAAAACCAGTTTGTCCAGTCACTGACTCCCTCTCTATTGGGAAACTAAGAAAAATTACAGGCACAATATGGAAACTGAAATCATACTGGCAGAGAAAAATTGTGTACTTCCTAGTACCATATCAGGATATTCAATACATGTTCATTTTCTCTCCCCCTCAAATCTACCAGCTCAGAAAGTCAGACATGTTTTGATAATAAATGAAACCTGGGGATGGGAACAGAACCAAATTGTGTTTAGCTTATCACACATGGAATGAACCATAATTCTTCCAAGGCAGTTTTTAAAAATAAATGATAAATAGATACAGCTCCCACAGAAACAAGATCTGTTATGCACATCTTAGGAAAGTATCTAACAACAGCTAATTCAAATACCAAGGTGTAAATGCATAACACTATTCCCAATACTGGGAATGCACTGTTAAGGACTCCTCTTTGACTTCAAACATGATATATTCAACTTAGGAACTGTGTACTATAGCGGGAAAAATCCTCAAGAGACTTCCTTATGAAAAGAGTTTGTCCAAGCTGAGTGACCGAAGTGAGAAAAGTACAGCTCATCCTACAGCCCACACCATGGGAAAGAGCCAAGCACAGGGTATGCATACATTTTAAAATATGTGAGGCACGGTATTCTATAATGCATTTACTATTTGAATTAAAATGAAGCAAGGAAAATCTACTTCACACCCACATCTTTCTAGACTGATACTCAGAGTCAGTATCCTCTGTTGTAGAGATACAACATGCCTAACTCCCCCACCATTACCATGGATTATTTTTCAAACCCGCATTCTGTAATTAGGGTCCTGCACGAAGTACCTGAATTCCTAAACCTTCAACGTTCTGCAATGTGCCTTTAGATCTCTCAGGGTGGCCAGAACCACGAGGTAATTCCGTGTCTGACTGCCTGCAGCCATTCAGACCCATTCAGTTCAAGCTGTTGGTTAACTTGGTCTCTGCACTGAAACATTTCACTGATGCTGTCAGCATCACCTTGGCAGGGACAGACATGCAGTACCACAGCCGGGAAATGGAGAGTGAGGGAAAGAGGAAGGAAACTCTGGAGGAAGTGTCAATTTCACTAGAAAAATAAACTGATTCCTCTAACAGATACAAAAAGATGAGAAATGTTAGATGTCTTTCATCCTGAGTGGGAGAAATAAAAACCATTTTCAATTAGGTATTGCAAAAGGTTCAAAAGTTGAGGAAATGTCACAAGTACATTCTTTAATAAAAAAATCATGAACATTTATTATTGATGATTCTTAGCAGTAAATATCTTCATCTAAAATTCTTAACTGATAGGGACTTTTCAGAATTTTTTCACAGGGCAGCAAGAGGAATTTCACTCGAGCATCTGTGGCTGTGTGCACCTCCCTTCTCACCGGGGAAAAGATTACACAGTTAAAGTAAAATACAGAGACTCGATGTTTAGACAGGCATGCCTGTGAATGCTAAATAAGGGGGGATGCTCTGAAGCTGGTGAAGTTCTTGGAATTTCCACACTGGCCCTACAGCATAACATCAGCCCAATATTACTGAGCCAGAATAAGAAGACTGGAGTGCCCACGTGTCAGGGCTTTCTTTAATGACTCAGCAATAGAACTATTCTTCAGGCCAAGATTCTTCTCGGGCTAAGAATCAGCAAAACTTGAATTTCTAAAGGTATTAAGTTCTTTTGGTTGTTGTTGGGTTATTTTGGTGGCCCAAATGACGTACCGTGATTGATAGACCAAGGAACTGACTTACTGTGATTCTAAGCAAAAGATTACAGTTTAAATCACAGTGCAGTTACTAATACTGGAAAATATACAAATCTACTTTTCTGCATGTGATTTTTGGGAGATGTTGAGCCTAAAAAGCTGTTCAGGACTTCAGTAAAGTTGCAGATATTTTGCTCCTCAGGGCAGGGGGATGACAGGACAGGACACACAACAGCAACTTCTTCTAGGGACAATAAATTTCAGATCCTCCCCACAAATCCTTTGGCCTTATATACTAAGAATGAAAATCACTTCATGTATTTCATTGGTTTCTTTTTTCTTTCACCTTCATTAAGGTCTCATTTCCCTGGAAAGCAAAAAGAACAACCAATTACTGCAAACCAAAACATTTGCAAATGCTGACGTTCAGGCACTCCACTAGTACAAACAAGGATGTATCTTCTCCAAGAGCATCCAAAATCCCTTTAGGGTGATAAGCAACACAACTTCACTGTAGTGAGTCATCAAAAGAGACCAGTTTCATTTACAAAATATAAATGCTGATTCCAAACTGCCAAACGTACACTACTTTGGGCAAATAAATGCTATTTCCATATTTAACTGGAAAGATTATGTGCTTTTCTAGCAGGTTTTGATCTACTTTAGAATATTCCTAGCTAAAACAAAAGATACCCTACACATGTGCATGCACTTTTTACATAAATGTGGGTTTTTTAAAATTTATTATTATTATTATGCTGTAATAAAACACCTAGACTTATTCTCTTCAAGTATTGAAGACAACTTTGATTAAAACCTAGAAAACGTATTAATGTTAAGTCAGGTCCTGGGGCTCTGTTTTATGCAATTCCCAGCTAAAATCCAAAAGAAAAAGATGGCATGCTGCTTATTAAAGCAATTTACTGTTCAGTTCATTTTCTCTTGGTGATGTACGTATTTATTCACATTGTGCTGTCACGTTATTGAGACCTTATTAGATAATCACTTAAATTTATCTCAGAACAAAATAAAAATAACAATACTTTACTTTGTTTTTATGAATATACACACCTCAAAGCAAAAAAAAAAAAATTAAAAATTGAAGGAATAAAAAGTATTTTCTTCTCTCAAATTTGGCTTTTTTCCCACCTGCTTGCTATTGCAAAATACTTAGCTTCTAATCAAAATAATGAAAGCAGGGTTTCTGTGCTCAGAGGTTTTCATTTGAATAAGCAAGGCAATTTCCATTTCAAATATATGTTCTGCCATGCTTTCACAAAACAATAAAGTGTCATTTCTCATTTAATGCAGATGCCAGGTTATCGAGGTTCTTACACCCCTCCAGAAAAACATAAAACCATCGCAGCTTTCCCACTGCTCAGTACAGCAAGATTCCTCACCCAGCCAGAGGTTTGACTGCAAAGTTTAAATGTAAAGCCTACCCAAATCCTGGTTTCTCTTCATAAGTCTGACTTGGCATAGGATTTTCTAAAGTTGCTGCATCTCAGTTTCTCCTCTCAATTATTTCCTCACTCACTCAGGGGTATTTATGACCTGAAGTTGGACAGACTTGGATATACCCAGACAAAAGATGTCAAGTACTGTTCTTATGGAATCAAGCCATGCACCAGCCTGCATTGTCAGTTACGCAAAGTCTTCTCCACCAGCTCATCTTGTTGGAAGAAATAATGCAGACATTAAAGTGAAACTACAGATCAAAAATATCATGCTGAAGTTCATTTTTTAAAAAAATCTCCTAAGAAAATAACTTCTTTAAACAGCAGAAGCAAGTTGGCAAACAGTGATTGATAAGTCGCTTTGTTTCATGGTGTAAATCTTTAATTTCATTTGCTGCCCTTGTTACTCTGACCCTAGCAATAGTCCATAAATATTTAGGTAGCTTTCGACCAACATGCTTTCAGCTTTTGAATACTAATGCTAGCTGCAGTGAAGAAGAAAAGGAATTGCTGTAATGGTCCACAGAACTAGCTGTGAATATCTAACCTGCTGTTCGTAAGGCATCCTGTTTGCTGGAATTAAAGCAGTCATTACCAGCACACAGGAGCCCGTCACATTCTTAATGAATTGCGAGGCTGCCTTGGGAAAATAACAAATATCTTTACCTGAATAAGCATTAATGTTGTAACAACCAGGAAAAAAATCAATAGCTGTATAAAGCCCAAGGCTAAGAACAGAAAAACAAGACCGACGTGCATACAGATAACCTTACCAGTGAAGAAATCAAAGAGACTCTGGTTTACTCTACATCTCATCATGCTGTCTGACACATTATCAACAACTTTAAAAGTATTCTTTGATATAAGTACAGTCAAGGCCCAGGGACACGACCTTTTACTACCCATATTCCCCCATTCCACAGCACCCCAAGCTTATCAGACTTCAAAGAAAGGGTTTGACAGGACCACTCTCAGCCAAGAGCAGTGTGCAGTGGCGTGGTGAGCCTTCCCCCTGCTCCAGACAGGAGAAATGTAAGCTTGAGAGCCACAGAAATCCCCTGTTCCCCTGCTCAGTGGATGCAGCACCCACGTTCAGCCTCCAAGGGGACAGGGCCATGCAATCCATAAGGAGGTGTTTCCCTGCCAGCTGGCCAGAACTGTCAGACACCTGATGTGGAAGCAATCACTTGCCATTCCCAGCAAAGGGGGGTGCAGAGCTTAAGTAACCATTACTGCTGAAAGAGCCACCATGGAAAAGTTGCCAAAATTCACCTCTACCTCATTCCCAGGTTCTGCTAGAAGCCTCATCTAAGCTTTAATTCATTCTTGCTCCACTACTGAAATTGCCTTAAAAAATATCTTGTTCCACTGCTGTGCTTTCAGAACTGCAGAAGGGAATTGAGAACACTGCAGAACAGCTCTCCTTGCTCTGGAAAGCTCTTATCACTTCATCTTAAAAGTAAAAACTACCCTCCTAGTTTTAGATGCCATCCTTGTGTTTTAATGTGCACGTAGACCTTGCTCCTTAGATTCTCCTTTCCTATGCTCCGATTCTTTCCATAGGGACTATCCCCAGCAAAGAATCAAGTGCCAAGGACTTGCCTATCTTTGATAGCCACTAGAATTCAGTGATAGTGAAACCTCACCTTTTCCTTTTTAATGATTCTGTAGGTAATTCTAAGGCTAAATGGAGCTGGGAATTGGGCTCTGCCTTTCACAGTAGAAGACAAGCAGAGTCTAACATTTGCCTTAAGAGTCACTGGAGCAAACTATGTTGGTGCAGGTCCTCCCAAATCCTCCATTTGCTTTTTCCCTGGACAGAAAACTGAAGTCTCTGGCTGCTAAAAATGGATGAGCAATGGCAAAGCAACAAGTCTAACATTAAATTAACATGTAAAATGAAACTATTTTCTTCACATCATATTAAGAAGCATTTACATACCTGGAAATTACCCTGCAAACATTTTTATTGAGCTCATGTCTGGCCTGTGCTAAAAGGCTCAAAAGTGACTTGGCTTGACTAACCCACACCCCCCCCCCAGCCCCCAGCACATTTCTCAAAAGCAGAATGTATTTGTTTGCAGCTTAAGAAAAGGCATAAAAATCTGCAAATTCACTTTCCAACTCCTCTTCCAAATGGAGTTAGCAGGTTTCTGCAATGTAGGAGATAGGATTGTAGTAATTAGCAAGATGATAATTCCCTGATCTCTCAAGAATTACAGCTTTTTCTCACTTTACACAACTGTTTCCTGTTTAGACTGCATTTTACACAGCTCTCCCAAGCCCACTAGCAGCTGCCCAGCATGCCATAGTGGGGTACCATTTTCTCCTTTGAGTTCTGCCTCATGAAAGGGAGCAAAGCATTCAGTAGAGCTCACAAATGGCGTGGCTGACAATAAAGAAAAGTAGGCTACCTTTACCATAAATTTCAGGCACCACTGAGATAACAAGGACCCACTGAGCAGGGCAAAGAGCACATTAGTAGACTGGAAGTTTCATTTTCCTGTTCAAGTATAGGAGCTCTGTTGTTACTGCTGCTGGATTGCAAGTTCTCTTTTACAGACAGTTTAACATTAAATGTGAACAGCTGTTATTTGCTAGAGAGTTGCTACTAAAAGGATTTTCATTAAAAGATTTTTTTCTTGTGGGATGAAAAATCACTTAGGTACTATTTCTCAGAATACATTGATCCAGCAAAGCACAAGTCCTAAACAGACCAGAGCTGCAGGATCCTAAGAGATATTTTCACAACATAAGCCTCTAATACTTGAGCACAAAATCACCTTCAGTGATCCATCTTCCTTACAGTATTTGCACCTAAAATCAGGGTCTGACACCCACTGTTTTCAAAAGAATAATTCTAATATTAACACTGACATAAGGCTCCAGGGTCTCTAAGATGCAAATTATCAACAGAAACTGAGACTAACATGTAAATAAATGCAACCACTAAAGAAATTGATACAGTAACCAGTAATTACAAGCAAATGAAGCAAATGAATTTGCTTGAATCACAAACAAATGTGACTCTTTAAATACCACCCATTTAACCAGTTTTAAAGGAGATTTAGTGGCACACTGGGAAGAGTTAATAGTGAGAATTTTTTCACCTTGAAGGGCCTAGGAAGATCGAAGACAATAACAGTGTCAAACCATTAATAATGTGTCATTCAAAAACACTCAGCCCAATTGTTTTCAATCTTTGCTTTCAGAAGTAACCAAGTAATTTTCAGGCCCACGCAAAATTCCCAGCAAAGTATCTATAATACAAAACATATCTCCATTCAAAGCAATGCAGCTTTACTGATTTAGGTGCTTGAACCAACCCCATGAAGCAAATACCTAACAAGTGGGTGCACACGCACACCATCAGATATGGCATTTTTAAAAGCAAGTTTGGTCATTCAACATTCAACCCTTCTGAACACGCGTAACATCTCTTAAACTTTCTTTGTGCAAAACCAACAGGGTTTAAAACCCCCCAGAGCATGCAGTCATTTCTCTTATATAAAGATTTTGGTGGTTTGCGGTTGCTAATGAAGACTGAACATCCTTTTAGTGCCATATTCTGAGCACTGAGTTGGCAGAGTGAACTGTAAGGCAAGCCTGCAAGTACTGTTATCCAAAAAACTGTACATGTGACACAAAGAAGTTTATCAGAGGCAGAGGGTCTTTCAAGCCAGTTGCCTTTTACTCACAGTTCTTCAACTTTAGAAACCCAGCAGCACCAGCAGTGTGGGTACAGGATGTATTAAGCACTTAATCAACAACATCAGCTCAGAGGTGTCAGAAGTCTGGCTCAACTAGAAGAGAATCTATATGTGGAAATCCTCACAAAAACCTGCACTTAAAGTACTCCTGCTGGTGCACTACACAGCATGGGCAAGTTGCACAGCTTAGAAGTGCTTCCTTTCAGGTAAGTACTTACGAGGTCTCCTTTGCTTACCTCTAGAGACTTTTAAAGAGAAATTAAGGACTCTAGGACTCTTTTAAAAACGTGTAGAGTTAATCATAACATACTAGCCAGCACAGCCTCTTTCAATAAAACGATACCATTAGCCAATGCTTTAGCTATTGCTAACCCTCTAATAGCTGCTGGGATTTGTCATGACCAGTGCAATGCTACTACTCAGCTTTTCATTTTAGACAGAGCTTTAAGACACTTTGGGGACCTCAAAAACTACACAGCCAACCTCACCAGTGCCTCATGTAGGGCTTAACTAGGTTAGCACCTGTAAACTAGAAAGGGAAAAAGCCAAGTCTGGCAGCCCTGGCTGGTACCTGTGGCTGTCGGACAGATACCTGATCTCCTTACAGCTTCCCTGCCCTCAGTGCTGCATTCCATGGGGCAGGACACTTGACTCTGCTCCCCAGCACACAGGTATCACTGGCACCTGTGTTGTTTACACCTAGAGGTAAATGAACTCACTATGTGGGAGCTGACATTTTTTCAGAGGCTTCTGAGCAAGTCCTGAAAACCTTCCAAAATCTGCCCATTGCCCATGCTAAGGACAACTGATATATCTGTGACAGACACAGTCTTGTGTCATTTGCTCTGCCAGACTGTCCTGGTGCTGCAGTTAAAGAACTGATTGACTAAAAAGTAATCTCAGTTCACATATTTCTCACAAAAACAAGGAGCTCATGGAATTCACTCTTGGTATAAGCCTGATCAGATTATTACATTCAGGGAGGCAATCTTCAAGGATTTTTCTCTATGATAGCTTGGAAAAGAAGTTGTTTCAACCTTTTCCCTTGCCAGCATGAACTTCTAATGAAAGTAAATCAAATTTCCTTCAGACCTCTAAGTACCTGAATGGCCAGTGACAGTCTGAAAAGGTACAGTTCCTCAACCAGTTTTCTTAAAGAGAAGAGCTGCTTTCCCAGCTTATCATTCCTAACCTATCCCCCACCACCAAAACCACCCTGGGAGAACCAGGTTTACTTTGTCTTTATATTCATCAGCTGCATCTCCAAGCTCTCTTTAGCTGCTCTGTTAGGCTTGCACGGCCACAGACTGCGATGTCTTCTTTCCTCATGAGCAGCCTGTTCTCCTTGCCTGCTCGGGGATTTGATCACTGATCCACAGCCAACTATGACTCTTAACAAGGCAAAGAGGGTTTAGATTTATAGTCTGCTCCATATCAGCAGTGGTGACCAGATTCTGTATCAAATACCTCATTAAAAGCAAACAATACAACAACATGCCCAGCAGATTTGTCCCATGCTTAGATGAGGCCAGGCAGACTAACCCCAAGTGTGTAATCCCCAAGGGTGGGATTAGGGTCACTATCAATCCTGTAACTACCGCCTTCTAAATTCAGAGACTTCAGATTGCTCTACCATACTATTTTTTCCCCCAGAAGACCTGTAAAACCTTAGACATCAAATACAGTTTTAGCATCCAAAGCAAAAGTGCTGTAAAAGTCACTTGTGTCAGTAAAGTGACATTGCAATACAAAGTCAATAAAATACTTGCTAGTATGTTTTTAAACTTCTCATCTTTTTTTGCCAGAAGCTCCCTGACTCCACACAGAAAACAACATGACAGTCAGATCAGACACATACACAACATGCATAAAATAAAGGCACCTTCCAGCTACTTTACATTGATACAATACTGCTGAAATGGTGTAGGTAAGTGACCTTCCCAGTTACCTTTCGCATCTGATTTTGCTCATGATTGTGTACACGCAGCTGCTCCAGTCCCTCAAAGGTGTTTTTTCGACTGTGTTTGTCCTTTGTGGTTTTGCACAGTTGCATCACATGGAACAGACACTGTGATCTGCATCTGTGCTCTGCCAGATATGAGACAAGAGGAGCCACAATTCTATTAAACTGATCTTTTATCTGCAAGTTTCCACACACACGGTGCTATAAGATTGTGTTTAAATTCAGCACTTAATTCCCTTAAGTTGGCGTTTAAATTCTTTAAGGTGTGAATGAGGTGTTAACTCCATTGCTGAATTGTTCCCTATAACAGGAATATATTTTTCGAAGTAATTGAATTTCATAATGGGCTAATTCTTGGGGAGTAAGACTTCAGTTAGCCTGAAATATGTTTGAACCAGTAGATTTCAAAGCAGCTGCACCTAAAAGCAAGCATGACACACAAAGTGAGAGAAAAGCATATTGTCAAGGTATTTGACTGAATAAAAGCTGTAAATTATAGATTAAGTAACTACTTTAAAACTCTGCAGAAACAAGTATACAACCAGAAATTGAACCCATATCTTTAGGATACAGATTTGTTTTCAAGCTGAAAAATTAATTAAAAATTTAAAATAATTAATTTCTTTGTTTCATGTATTTGTTTTAGAGTGGGCATGATGAAGGCTGACTTCAAAGCCTGAATTGTTTTTTTTCCCCTTTGGATGATTACTCTTATTAATATTTCCCCATTGTTTTTGTTGAATTTGTTCTAGTATAGACTGAATTTACCCCTGAAAAACAACTTTAATTATTTTGTGCCTGCTTTAACCAAGTTGAGAAATCATTTCATAAGTTTAATGTAATATATTCTCACATCATATGCCTTTACTAGGTGACTACACATGCAGAAAAAGTGTCCAGCCCTATGGAGAAACCTGACAGCCTCCTCTCTGCCTGCAAACTCAAACAAAACCAGTAACAATCTCACAGGGGTAAAAAGAGTTACACTCATGTTTTAAAAGCTGCTTCATGCAACAGCACGGTTAAACCTCACAATTCCAAGGGTTCATGCCTTACATGCACCTGCCTTTTGCTAAAGTTAAACTGATACAAAGCTCAATACAAGTCTTGAATGAAAGGCCATCCTGTGGCACATCTTGATGTTGAGCACAAACACTCCTGTTTAAATTCCTGAATATTAAAATGAAAAATAGTAATTTAGTTTCCACCCTTCAGATGTTTGTATTCAGCTACATAGCCTGGTTTACACTGCCTTTATTTCTAATCTATCTGCATGAGCACAGCTTTCTTGCAGTTCCTGCATAAGAATTTCTGAATAAAGAAACAAGTTGACAGTGATGTTTTCAGATCATGAAAATATTCAAATTGACATCCAGCTACATTTTTCAAAACAGACCTGTAGCTATACCAATGCAAATCACTTCTGTACCCAATCGGTCTATTATCATATTCATACAAGTTATTTGTTTTATAGACTTGAAATCCCTCTGTGGTGGATTTTATTATTTGTTCATTGTTGCATTAGCACTGTTCTGCCCTTGGAAATACCCATGGCATTAGTTGCTGAATCTTTTTCGTGTTATCTATTTCAACAAGAAGAAAACACATTGTTTTTCCTGTCTCTCTTGAAAATAACAATAATATGGGCACAGGAAAGAGGATTTATACAAAACAAGGTGAAGGGGAAGAAGGAAAAACTGAACACTCGGAATAAGATGTTCAGATAAATGACTGAACTTCAAGGTTTTAATTCGCATGTAATGGAAGTCAGAATTTAGATTTCTATCTAGATTTAGAATGAGCCTCATTTGGCAACAAAGGAGTGTTGCGTTCTGCCATGAAATTCACCTCTCCCATAGCTCAACCGAAGACACATTTCAGTGGTTTTGTAGTGAACACCTGATAGAGAACAGGCACCCAGATCACCTTGATGGAGACACGTGACTTTGGGTCAGGCAATAAGTAAGAAAATTTGAGACATAATGAATCCTATTATTTTCATGCAAACACAGGGAAATTTTAGAATTCACTACAAGCTCACAAAAAAAGATATTTTTTTAAAATTTTGATCAGTTCCTTATGATAACAAAGGCTGTTAGAATAAAGGGCTGTTAATCTGCAAACATCAAGTAAAGGTCCCTTAAGGCAGTCAATGTTCAATGGCAAACTCATCTCAATTTTTAAAATGTAAAGACCCTAATAATAAAGTGGAACAAAAAACCAAAAAAAACCCAAAAAGTTTTAGCTATTTTTCTACAATCTTCTCTTTAAAAAATTACCAGAAATCTTCACATCATGAAAACCGATTTAAACACTTCAGGAAGCATTTTCTAGAAACCTTAAACCATGCAAACAAATTACTGAATTTAGCTAACGACATGAATTTTTGTTTTCATGGACAGTTTTAACTTTTAAGACTAATGAAAATCAGCACTAAAGAAGATGTGCCATTCCTTTCAGAGTTCCCTGGTACCTACTACTCCCAAGGAACAAAAACTCCTCTAATGCTAATTCAAAGCACAGAAGCAAACAACCTCTTATTAAATTCAAGTTGTTAATCAAAAGAAATTTGACTCCACAAAATTTCATGGCCACCCTAAACAGAAGGCAGATCAATTCACCTCTTTGAACTGTGAAAGAAAGGTTATGGGCAAAATCCAATCCTCTCAAGTTATCCCTTAGGGCAAATTCTAGTTAATTCCAAAGAGCAACACAGGGGCTGAGGCTGGAAGTCCACACACACACACTCAAGAAGATCAGCAACAGCAACAGCAACAGCAACAGCAAGAGCAGGTTGCTCAGGACCATTAGGGTAGAAAATCTGTGAGAATCACTCTTCAGGATAAAGGACCTCAAGTTTTGGGGAAAAAAGAAAATAACCATTTGATCTAATTCTAGAGACTTTTCAGAGGAAATTCTGTACTGTGTTGCTGTTTTCATTCCCACTAAATTCTAAAACTCCCCTTGTTACGTATTATACAAAACAAACACAACGTTTTTAACAAAAAGCACATTTCTCAGTAGCTATTCACTCACACTGATTATCACACACTATATTGACAAAATCCAGAGAGATTAGGCTTTCCTAATCATTTAACATAATTCTGTTTTCAGAGCAAACCAGACCCCGTTAATCCTTATGTACCTCATGTTTTACACTGTGCAGAGGTCAAAGAGTCAGCTGAAACACTGTACACTATTTTCTCTCTTGGTGGAACATACATGGAAAGGATGATGTTGAAATTGGAAACTCAAGCACACACAGATGAAAATCTCTCTCAGTATCACAGACAGGACTACAATACAATGATTTTATCCATGTTCCAAACTATCTAAATGACATGATATAGAATCAAATTACCAACTAAACACACTAAAACAAAATATTTAAGATGAAACTGGAAAAATTTTGTCAAGCTCTTGAGTGACTACTAACACACAGAACTCTTGCTGGGCAAGATTTAATCCTCAGAAATACAGCTTAGTATTTCCCAGCATGCAATAGCAAATTGGTTTATTTTAATAATCATATCCCCCAAACCAATTCCGGTCAGTAACAAATTTAAAAATTAGAAATCCATTCACATTTTCAGGGAGCCATTGATAGACAGAAGAAAAGCAACTAGAATATGCAAGCCAAAAATAAGGAATGAGAGACATGGGCAAAAAATCAACTGCATAAATGCAAGCTCCAATTGAAAGTCCACATGCTTAGCTCAAAAGGGACATGTGGCTATTTAATAGTCTAGAAGGGGCTTGAGAAGCAGCAAACCATATGTCAGGGGACATGAGTCAGTAGAAGAGTAATTGTCTGTTGAGAGTAATAATGATTGAGACGTTATATCCATGACTTCTCCAATAGAGATTAAATGAGATAGATTCTATGAACAAGAAATTGTACTTTTTGGAGCCTAAAATTCACTTACATACTTGGCTGTTATACTAACCAAGACAATATTGCCATGGTTTAATCTAACCTTGATCATAAATCTCCATCTTCGGCAGAATTTGAAACTGCAGCTTAGACTTAATATGCATGTCCTTAGCTAGGATACAAGGAGATTTTTTCAAGGACATTTCCCAAAATGAATCGTCTTCAGAGAGGAGAAGCTCTTTTCACTTATTGAGCTAGTAAAGATACTTGGAATTTGAAAATACTGCCATTTAGAAGATTATTGTTAGATAACGGATTGAGATGGTGCTTATCACCACTCCAAGTAACATGGGCTGAGCTAACAAAATCTCTGCATGTACATTTTATGCCCTGGTGAACCAAATTTTAGCAAATTCCATAACACGCTGGATAGACCCTACCTTCTTATTTGTAGAGATGTTCCACATCTAGTTCAAAAACATATTTAAGTTTCTAGATTTCAAAGGAATGGTAGTGCTGAAAACTGCAAGTTTGATTCCTTGGGAAACAGTTTGTTTCATAAGGTGCACCTCATTGACTCAGTTCAAATTTAAAACCATATGTATATACGTGGCTCCTGTGTGATATTCACAGAAACTGCTCAAAACTCTTTTGCATCTCCTAACCCAGTCCATACATATGTTTCAACGATTACAGAAATATAATAAAGAGTCTATTTAAAATAATCCGATTTTAAACATATGTTTTATGGCAAAAAATTACTTTTATAGTACAGGTCCAAAGTTAGTGCTGTTACATGTGGTAATTTCAAAATACCAAATGACAGCTCCTCTGTCGTACTGGTCTTGCTATTATTACTGTTTCTAGGGTAACCTACATTCTGCTGGAGACCATACAGTGCAGCTACTGTCTTGAGAGACCTCATGCCTGTACCTCAAACAGATGAATATTTAATGTACTAAAAGACTAGCTCCAATTTACAACTTGGAGGTTTTTTTTTAAAAAAAAAAAAAATCCAAAAGCCCAAATACAAAATAGAACATCAACCTCTACAACCTGTAGGATTCACACCAGAATTTCACAGGAAAAGTCAAGAACAATTTCTGCACCTACCGTATTTTTTCCTCTCCCCCCTTCCTCAGCTTCCCCCACCAGGGGAAAAAAAAAAAAAAAAAAAAAAAAAAAAAAAAAAAAAAATTAAAAAAAAGGACTTTTTAACTTTGGCAAACAAACATCGGATGGCTGTTCTCACNCTTGGTCAGACACCTGGATGCTGTTCCTCACCAGGAGACAAAGAGTTGAGTTTCAATGCAAATAACTAACTGAAGGTGAAGAATCAATTTACAAGCTTGGACTTATCTGTGCCTTCCCTCAGTCAGTTGTGAGCACAGATAACACATACTGGCTTCAGAAGTCTGGACCAAAATGGTTCATGGCCAGTTTAACACAAGCAACAACTCTTAGGGGAAAAAAACCAAACCAAAACCAAAACACAAACAAAAAAGGAAAACCTACAAGTCAGAGATCACTTGGTTGTCAGCTCCTTGAAGCACCAAGCTGGCATTGGCTACTACACAAAACAAACCCATTTGATCTCCCAACAAACAAGATGAAACTAAGCTCAGCCAGAAGCACAAAGACTTCACAAGCCATTATTCAACCCAAATGCACTTCTTTGCAGGACTATGTTCAAGGCATGGCCACTTCACCGTATCTCTTCAGACTGTTCAAGCTGAGCACACTTAAACTGAGTTTATCTCACTGCTAAGAGTAGCATGAAAAGCTACAGATTCCTCCCAAAAGAATGGGGTTACAAACACAATGTGCCCGTGAAACAGCATTGCCGGGCGATAAAACAAAGGAGAAGCAGGTCACTTCCCCCATAAGCAGCCATAGGTTTTGTAAAAGACTTCAGTGTTCTCCAAAATGCTCCTGAAGCAAACGTGAGGTGACTCTGCATGAGAAGAGTTCAGAGAATGGATCAGCAGCACCTCGGGAACTGAAGGAAGATGCTCAAACGCCCTGGTCTGCAGCTGGCTACTCTGCTCATTGCTCACCCAAGTTACACAGCCTGCAGGGCAGCAAATCCTCCAAACCAAATGAGAACATTTGCTTTGCACAATACAGCAGGGAAAAGGAGAAAAAAAGGAAAAAAAGCAGGTGAAATGCAACACCATGGCTCTGCTGCGACTAAGGGACTGCCCAAGTGCTGCTGATGGAGTAGGAGTAACAGCCAAGGCAGGAAACTTTGCTATTTAAAAGACCTGCTTATTAAACACAAATCTAATGTTTTTCAAGAAATTGCTTTGGCCTTGTAGAAAACACTTGCTTTTTTCCTGATGTCTGGCTTTCCATGATAGCTGTAGCACTAAGAAAGCCTTTATTAAAACTGTTCTGCACTGTTCTTTTATCTGTGAGGAAAACAGCAGCCATGGGCACCTAGAAATCAGAAATCACTTCTGCAAGAATTAGGATCCTATACGGTGAGTTCTTCGGCTTCGTCTTCCAAATGCAGTGTGCTAACATGTATGTATACGCTATTCTTAAATTCAAAACTATAGTCAAGGCTAGACATATTATACAAGTTAGAAGAAAAAAAAGAACAAATCTGCTGGTAATTATTTAGCAGAGGCTTAGTTACTATGGTGATGAGTTTCCTATAACTACCACAGTCAGAGACATAGCACCACACATTTTTCACAATGTATCTTTATTTTTCAATTATGTTTAGAACTATCTTTGTCCTGCCCTAATGCTTTTAAAACTGACCAAAGTATAAAAAGCACTTAAATAGACAGATTTGACAGGTGGGAAGTACTGAGTAGAAAGGGGTCATAAAGAAAAAAGATTCTCTGATTTTCTCTAATGTTTTAACAAGTGAATATTAAGCAAATGGAACTACTGAATAAAACATCAACACTGATCTATTAGAAGTAAGTATCAACTGAAATGAAGCACAGGCAAGAGACAGTAGATTTTAATATTGGCTAAAATGAGCATTCATGGTCCTTACAATCGTATGCTCTAAATTTTATTACCAATACTTATTATGACATAGGTATAAATTTGATTTTAAGTTCAAGTCCAATACATAGGCCTGCACTGCATTGAACAGGTGTTGAGGACTAGATTAGCGCTCAAAATCTCTAGAGGTTAGGGAAATTCGAAATTTCATTTGCAACTGGTAGTTTGTAAGCCACATATGACACCATGGGGAGAGATTTCCAGCTGGCCCAAAGGTGGCAGCATCAGCTCTGAACAGCTCTCCTGTCAGTCCTACCCAGTTTGCCATTTCAAAGTCAACACAGGGCTCTGAGCCGGGTTTTCCTAAAGGTTTTGGGTGGGATAGAGATATCTGACTGCCGGTTATGCAGGCAAACTGCCTTCCTAATACCAAAGCAAACTAGAGCCTGAGAAGCAACACTTCTCACCTACCGACCTATCCCCCAACACTTCAGTGCGGCTACTTCCTTGTACAACTTCATTTGCAGAAGTCCTTGACCTTGGTTTTCAAATTCAGACATGGCCAGATAAATTAAATCTGGGGGATTGGGGGTGGGGTTTTCTTTGTTTTTTAACGGTATTGCTTTCATCATTTGCAACCTCACTTTCCACACAGGATGACTCTGGTAGGGTTGTCTGTCAAGGTAGAAGTGCATTGATTGAGCTAAATAAAAACCTCAACACAGTACCTGTCCGCTAGATCACAGTGCAACTGTGTTTTACAGGGGGATGAGCTGTCCTTTACTCGTACCTCCAAGAAAAAGAAATAAAGTAATGAGAAGCAGGGGAAGCTGTTTGCAGAGAGCACAGGGGCCCTGAGCACCCTGAGCTGCAGTTGCCGTGGCTGGGCTGGCAGGATCCGGCCCCAGTTCTAATATTAGAATGGATTATACTCGCTGCACCGACACTCTGCTTTACTCATCTCATTGAGACAGACACTTGGCATCAGAAGCAACATACTAGCTCAAGCATGTGCACATCACCATAACAAACTGGCATATGGCTATTTTCAGAAAATCTGCATTTGGCACACGAGGTGAATAATGTTTCCGGATTCTAGCACGTGACCTTTCTGACACTGGAAGAGGGAACTTTGTCCTAGTCCTCCAACCGAGGGCTGACTGCAACCACCTGGGAACAGTTAAAGGTTTCAAATACTATAACAAACGAGGCTGATTCCCTCCCACTCTCCCTCAATAGTTTGCTAAATTCAAAAGCAATGTGCAAAAATACGTGGTCCTGTTCTCACTGCCTGCAATGACCCGTTCAGTGCATCCTCCTTAGAAAGGTAAGAAATGCTTACATGCATCTTTTTGTAAACAAGGATGAATAATTATTTACTGCTTCTAATTGTTCATGCGTGTGCATGTTGATATCCTTTTAATGGGAGATCATTCTGTTATAATGTAAAAGGCAAAACTACACATATTTAAACAGTGATCACAGAAAGTGTTTTACATTCTCTTGCCATCTCCCAGCTCTGTGTGGTGGAAGGCACCAAGTGCAGCTGACCCATTTATTATCACCGACTTACAGCCTGAGTCCTCTGGACCTTACCTAAATCCTCAATGACAGGACGGCGTCATTGTTACTAACCAACGTCATCACTGGAGTTTTACTGAAGATTCTCAAACATCGGCCTGCTGATATGCTGCTAATTAAAGCTCTTTGCAGATCATTTTAGAGAAGCCAAGAACTCAGCTGATCCAGCTTAGCTCCTACTAGAGCTGGCTTTTCCAGGCAAGCTTGACATTGCATGGTATTGGAACCTTTAAACCGTTTCTGGCTGCTTGGTACATGGAGGACTGTATTTGCCAGGACTCATTTCACTGTTAATTAGAGAACATGACATCTTTTTCTGCATATTGATGTAACTCAGATCAGGAAAGGAAGATTTTAAATCAAAGCTATGAAAACATCCAACATGACAAAGGCACTGGGGGCATTACACTTCCTCTTTCCCCAAACCACAGTCACACTGAGTTTGATGCTAACACAGGCGCAATTTTAGCTGGAACTGACTCTCTTCTCAAGCTGAGAAGACAAAACAGATCCTCTCACTGAAGGGGGGCTCTCAGGTTAGCAGCCAGCTCAGTGAGCTGTGCTACTGAGCACTGCAATTAGGACCATCCAGACGTGAACCTGAAGTGAGGGAGAGGGGAACAGCTCATCCTTTTTCTCATCTAATTAAGTACAGGAAGCATAGCTCCCAGGAGAAGGGCCAGCAATAACAGGGAGCACAGCCTGGGGAAAGCATTATTGAGCCGCCAACTCAGGAAATGGCTATGATTTGGAAGCCAGTTTTACTCAGCTGGACCAAGCTGCCTCCACGACACAGACCAACATGCATTCCAGTCAAAGAAATGCATGAGCTAGCTTAATATTAAGACCTAATTTTTCTTTTATCGTCAATTACCATCATTTTGCATTTTGTGATAAGCAACACATTTTTCCAAATACTCTATGTCCAGGTTATTTGGCCTGTCCCAGGCTTTCCATTTCAAATAAATTCTTAACACTACACAGGTTACTGGTCACAGAAAAAGCTATCAACCCTTCTAAAACCATATCCTCAGTGCACACTGGCATTTTTTGAACTACTTTCCTTATTTATTAAATGCCTCTCTACCAACTCTACTAAGTATTTCCTAATCACTGGTTGTCATTTGTCATTTGTACAACACAAAAATGACACCCTCTTATAAAACAGTCTTTTGCCTGTCTCAGAAATCTGAAAGAACTTTGCCCAAGATTTATCCTTTTATTTAATGCACTGAAACAGAAGTATTTCAAGGGTTGTTTGTCAGTTGAAAGGTTATTTTCCAGAAGTTAAACCAGATCACGTAATTGCAATCTCATTACACTGCTCTTATCAGTCTAAAAGAAAGTTCTACTGATTCAACTTTATCAAAAAACACAACCAAAATAAGAAACGGGGAAAAAAAAAAAAAGAAAACGGCAAAAAAAAAATCAGATTTTTGCCACTTTGCACAGAAGTACTTTTCAGTTCTAAAAAAATGAAGAGAAAAACATTCTACTGCAACCAGCCAGTTCTTGGCTGCTACAACATTTCCAGGCAATGCTGACACCACAGGGGCTTGGGAACAGCCCTGGCTCTGCCATTGTTTGTTGGCTGCACAATCAACAGAGAGCAGTTTCAGGGATCTCTAACGATAACCTCCAGAAAAGTGCTAATTGCCAGCAGTAAGTGAGGGACAGAAAGGCATAGATAAGGAAAGAAATCCAGAAGATATGAGAGAAGCATGGAAAGCACCCAGTGGGCAGGAAACCCATGGCTGGCGAAGTTAAAGCACAGCAGGTACAAGAATGAGCAAGTGTGTCTGGCCCAGCTTTGTTGAAACAGAATTCAAACTGCAAAAGGTGCTATTCCCAAAAGTTCATCCCTGGAAGACATCTCTGTTTCCCCATTGCTGATAAAGCCTCCACTACTTTTACTTAGTCTGATTACCACATCCATCTAACACAAAAGGATATGAGCACAATATTGGCTCCCACAAGACTAAGACAAGAGGAAAAGTTGTTCTAACTCTTTGTATAATTTTCATTTTGTCTTCACTTTGCTGTTTATATCCTTTATTAGTGTTATTAAGGATTAATGAGAATTGAGAAAGACAACTGAAAGTACTCACCTGCATGGAAGTAGCTGTCACAAAATACTGAAATATCTTTTTCTTCCCCTCAGTCTACAACTGACATAACACAACAGGAGAACTACACAGGACAACCAGTTGAGTTTAAACCAGCAGCACAGGTGACACCCAAAGACTTTACAATCTGGTTTGTAAGTGGTCCTGTTAATGGCATTAGACTTTACGCAGGCTTTAAAAAGGCTTCTCCCATTTACAACTCTTATGCTGTACTCACTTCTCTTCCTGCACTATGTCTTAATATTGAAATGGAAAAATTGAACTGGCTTTTAAAGGGATTTATTGTGAAGAAACAAGCACAAGCTAAGCAACCGTAAGATTAACTGTGTGAATATAAAACAAATTCAGCTTCTCTCTCTCTTTTCACATTTTACTTAGAAGAACTGTCATTAAAACAATGTGGAAGAGGGAAACAGTGTCGTTTAAGTATTCAATAAAACCTGAAGAGACAACAGATCTTTATCAGCACATAAGGGCAATATTGAGTCTCCTGACTAACTTACTTAATTAACCTCCTAAGCACACAATTGATATCCAAACGTTTTTAGCTCTGTATTCTGCATTTCTAAAGGTTTCTAAACAATCTACACTGCAATCAACAATAAAGCCACAGCAAGTACAGCTGCTGCATCCTGTGCAATACAGATGCCCTGCATACAGAAATCACTATTACTACCATGTGAAATAAAAGCATGGTTTATTTCAGATATATAACAGTGCTGAGCGAGCCGCAGCGAGCCACTGGCGCCCACTCAGCTTTGTCTTCCTTTGGCTTTCAGTAGACTTTCAGTGTGCCAAACATAAAGTACCTACAGCAAGAATTAAAAAATCTTGCCAGTCCTGAAGAATAACTTCATCTCGCAGCCACATCCCCCTCCTTGCTCACCCCAGCAAACAGCAGCTGGCAGGGAGGGAGCCACACACTGGGGAGCTACAGGAAAAAGGCTGAGAGTGGGGCAAGGGGTTCCCATCACAGACCATGTCCCTTTCGAGTGCAGAAGTTGGGTTTCTTGTCCACACCCTGCATCCATACAGAACGTATACATTCCCATGTTCCTGTGCACACACGCAGGCAAGTCTGTTTTCCTGTCAAATCATTTTTTAAATTGTGCACTCGCTAAGCAAACCTGTGTAAACAATCAAATCCCCAGTGCCAGAAGAGGAAACACCACCCATGTACCAAATGGAGGGAACTGGGATCCTGCCTGGAATAAGCCCAAACCTCCTCCTTCCTTTTCTATATTTATAACGGGTGCTATGTGTAAGAAAAGAAATTAACAATCTGTCAACTTGCTTCTACGCCTTTTGATGCTCAGAGAACTGCAAACAAAATGCAAGCAACCCCTGCCCATTGATTGCTTCAACCCTTGAATTTTCTTGCTTTTTCCCACCATGAATGAGATGGTCATGCAGCAGCTCTCATTTATGCTAGGGCAAACCACAAAATCAGCATCAGGGCTTTCCTGGCATAGCTGCTCTCATGTTAGCTAGCTGTCAGCTATAGAAAAAAAGTAAATCGACAGGGAACTGCTACGCCACATTCCCTGGTAACTCCATCATGGGAGTCTGGAAGAACCACTGTCAGGTTCTGTGTGTGAAACTGTCCTGGAATGCTCCTGTCTTCCAGTTTTATTGTGTATGGGATGCGGGTCTTGTGACTGCTGGCCACAATAGAATTTAGCACATGGCAAGGAAAGCTGGCCATGGTCAGTCCATGCAATTCAGACATTGTCCCTCTGTTCATTTTAAATAGTTTAGACCATGCTCCATACTGGCCCAGTTAGGCTCAGTAACTTCACACGTTTCCAAACCTGTCAAATGACAAACAGAACAAAAACAGCAACTATCTGACAAGTATAAACACTGACACGGACAAAAGAGGGTAATGGGCTAAAATTTCAACTACCAAGCTGACAAATTTATGTCTTTGTAAGCAGTTTAATTCACAAGAGAGAATGTCAGCCCTTAGCCAGCTCACCGAACATCAAAACTAGAAAGTCCATTCAAGACAGTCACAAATATTAAGTCTGTACTAGACTAAAACCCATTTCCTTCTGATTTACCGCATGAAGAACTAAATAGATACACACAGCAAAATACATATGCACATATAACCATATATAAAAGGGATTTTGTAATATATATGTGTACACATACACATAAGCAAAGCAAATAGCTGGAGATGCATTTCATGCACACAAGAAACAAGCTCACCAAGTTCAGCTGGTTCTTCTGGAGAGACAAAGCACAGCCTGTGTAAACTTTTTACTCTGACTCTCCTCTCTGAGCATTTGGTATTCCAGAAAACCATCTACAGACTAGCAATCAGTTTTTATTGGGTTTTGTATCTATTCCAATTCTAAACATGTTACAATATATGACCAAAGACAAGAGGTTTAGGACAAATAAAAAGGGCATCCTTAAACAGGTCAGTTCTGATTCTAGTGCTTGTTTCAGTCCAATAAATTGAAATATTAATTTATCCATTATTTTGAAAATCTGACATGGCAATAATTTGAGCCTGGGTCTAGTCAAAAAGGGCAAAAGTTATTTTCTTGATTTTAGTGCAATCAAAATATGCCAGAGGTCTTTTGAGCAAACAATGAAGGTTGTATAAATTTCTAGGTTGATTTTCACTCTATGATAAACTCAGTTATTTATGTTCTGCTACTATGTCCTTCGTGGGTTCAGAAAAAACTCCTTCATGCATATCCCTTAAATGCCTCATATTCCACAACTGAAAAGTTTGTTCAGCCTGAATTGTGCTTTACATTTTATCATTTTTCATCAAGAACCTTTCCTAAAAGAGAAAAGTCTCTTTCTTCCCACAGAATAATTATGAGGCAGTTAGCTGAAAACCTGGCTCTAACGGACAAAAGAAAAACAAACACACTTTACCTGTTTTCTTTTTTGTTGTTTAAGAAATTACACGGTCTAGCTTAACCCTGCATGGCAACTCTGTATTTGCATAGTTGGTAATCCCAGAGATAATGTTATGGTCTCTCAGGCGTCTCTAGTTTAATGCA
Organism: Pardalotus punctatus; assembly: GCA_013400915.1. Lineage (NCBI taxonomy): Eukaryota > Metazoa > Chordata > Aves > Passeriformes > Pardalotidae > Pardalotus > Pardalotus punctatus. Next base: position 275,983 of record VZTX01003600.1, on the reverse strand, counting down.
AGATATTGGAGAAGAGTATGAATTATCTCTGCAGTGATTTCATGCTGAATTTGCAGTGGTATGTAGCAAACAGAAAAAAAAATGGACACACACACACACACACACAGTATTTTATCATCCTTCCAGAAAATAAATAGCAATAACATTTGTAATATACTCACAGACAAAACCCTAGGCTTAGAAGAAAAGTCTTACAACAAAGTACTTAATGAAGATGGAAAATAGTATAATTTGTGTTGAAACCAAAATGAGCATTTTGTCCCAGACAGTGGGAAAAAAAAGTCATCAGTTATATGAAGCTACAATGAAATCTACAAAAGGTACTCCTTAGTAATTATATTTACCTTAGGTACAAAAACAAGCAACATCAGGTTCTTTGTATCTGATGATTCTGTGCACATACAAAATACTACCGTGTTTAGCCAATATAGGAAAGAAAGTGATATTCAGTGTTTTAGAAACCTGTTTGTGTCTCACTTATAATCAATTTTTCTCTGAAATAAAAGAAAAATATGAATATGCTTTATGCTTCCTCTCCTAGTCTTGTCTCACACACCCCTTTCCTTTCATACCTTTTTATTTAATCCTTTGTTCGGGATGTTTGCTTTATGAGGCAGAATAGATGACAAGGGGAAAAGACACATACAATGCAATGAGCTGTGGCATTGTTTCCACTATTTCATGTGTAATAGAGTCAGTGCTCTCAAGCTCAGAAATCATTTGCAAAATAAACTTGTTTTGGCAACAACCTAAGCTGAGGGGAGAGAAAACAAATGAAATTATTTAATTCATTATTTAAAATTAATTAAAGCTAGCCTGGGATCACAGACACAGTAATACCATTATCAAAAACCTACCACAGAATTCCCGGAATTCTGACTGCGAATTAACTGAGTATGGCTTCACTTCTACAAGCTGGGACATCTTTGGAGCACAGCCTTATCCATTCTGCTTTTAGCTATTTTCCACTTACATTGCTTCACTTAAACATTAGTAACCCAAAACCTGGCCTTGATTCTATCTCTATATATATTTACCTTGGTATGACAGAAATGCAAGTCAGTTGGTGTCACACAATATTAACACAAATTTAGATTACAGCCTGTTTAATGATGCAACTCTGTTAACAAGACTCTTTAGACATTCTTCTCTACATCCTGAAGTAATACATGTCTGAGCAAGTACAGATGCCCAACAGAAAAAGATGTCAAGATAACCAACTCCAAGGACCATGTTCTGCTTCTAAAACATTAGTTTTTAAACACTTCAGGTCACTTACCAACAAAGAATGATATTTTGCAAATTAACAACAGGGGCTTAGACACAAAAATTTTTACTTAATCCATCATGTATTTCTCAGAAAATCAATGAAAATTCACTGACAGAAGCTTTGAATCAAAATTCTCAGGTTAAAGCTCTCAGTTCCTTTATTCACAGAGGAGACAGTGTCCCATGGGAATGCACTATCTAAATACGCTCTCTCTGGTATCTGCAAAGGCCCCTGCTCCACACAGTAATTTAATTCCGATGATCTGTTTTCCAGCCAGGAACACCCACCAAAACTGGGACAATTCAGGAAAATACAGGATGAAAACACTGGATGAACCAGACAGTTGGCTGCAGGAGAAAATACAGACAATGACAAGATGCAAGGGAGAAGTAATATGTTCTCCTTGAGCTCTCCCAAATCAGGGAGGCCGGAGTAGCCACAACAACCACCTCCAGATACTGAAACAGAGGATCTTTGTTACAAGGATTACAAAAAATCTAAACATAAAAAAGCATGGACACTTGGAGTAGTCTGAAAAGTAACCACCCCACTATATAATTTAATTGTGATTTGAAACACCAGTAAAGCCTCCTGCTGATGCCAGTAATGAGATTTAGGCACAGCAGAGCGTAGCACTTCACCTTCCTGTGCCTCAATATATGTCCTACTTTACTGTTGCTCTTCTCTGGTAAAATTTTGGTAAATCCTGGTATTTCTACAAAGAGCTGGCTTTGTTAATTCAGAAAGCATTTTTAAACCTCCTAACATCTCTGGTTTTAATGTTTCTCTGGTACCTGTAACCTAAATTACCAAAGCTCTTACAAGCAGGTAATGTAGAAATGATCTCTCAACTTCCAATTCACCAAGTCATATGTTTACTTTTTACCATATATCTGTAAAGCACAGAAGAAATTTCAAACCTGAAGAAAAGGCCATCTGTAGCAAGAAAGCTTCTATTATCAGCCTATACTTTAAAAAAAAAACCCAAAAAAATTTCCATTAAAATTAAGATTTCTGTCCATTAAACTCATTTGATTATTACTTCAGACAAGTATTCGTGAAGTGGAATCTAATTTTCCTGTTGAATCAATAATGCTGAGATTGATCAACTTCTGTAGTGCTCAAATCCACATCATGGCATTTTTTAAGAGCACAACAGTTTGGAAAACAGCTACTAGCACAGAACCAACACAACATTACATTGCTTTGTGGTTTTGTTGGGTATTTCTCTCCTCTACTTAAATTTGGACTGCTGACTCCAGAAGAAAATCAGGACAACCAACCACACAAATCTTCCATGTGGCTAGGAAGGGCAATAAAGATCATCAAGAGCCAGAATTTTCCTTGTTAATGAAGTACACACAGGCAATTCATAGATGCTCACAATGACAATAAAAATACATTAATAACCTGGAATACTGCTTGGGAATATTTTTTTTTTTTAGTTTATTTTAACACACACACTCACCTGCAGCACAAAATATCACAGGAAAGAAAAGGGAAATAAAAAAAAGATGCAGAAAAGTGTTATTAAAAGGGGTTATTGTTATTAAAAACACTCTGAGGCCTTTCCTGATGGTTACATAAGTACTGTAAAAGCAAGATGTTCTTGGCAATCAGCAGAGCTTCACTGTGCTTGCTACACTGGTTTCATTAACTATTACATCATGCTTAATTTCCATAATTGGCTTCAACTTCACTTTATAAGCTAGTCTAATTTAGTTTTTATGCATATTTTAATTTAATACAGTTTGTTCTTCACTGTAAATCCTTCATGGACCACATATTCATCCTATACTAGCTCACTTAGAGCTCTCCCTAAGAGCAAAACTAAAAGGACAAAGACCACAGTGTCTAGGAAGTGACCTCTTCTTTCAGCTGACAGTTAAAACTCTCATCCAGGCCCCCATCACATGGACATTTGACTAGCAAAACCTTCTCTTTTTGTGCACTCAAGACACAAGGACACACTCCTAAAACCAAAAAAAATTACAGCTCCTAAGAGTTGTATTACTTATATTACTCTCTTCTTTCACTAATCTAGGTCTTTCTACTAATTCGCTTTTCCTCACAAATGAGAACTTTTGGTTTTTTAGCCTTAGCCTTCTTGGCTTCCCTGTATATTTAAATACATTTTCACTCTTTCATCCAGATCCATAGTTAAACATCATCAAATATTCAGGGACTTGGGATTTGGCACATCAGACTCCACAGAGCACCCGCTTCTCCCATTAAAAACACCCTCCACTTGTCCCCAGTTTCACTCTTCAGCTACCCTCAACACACCCATCTGCTCTGCTCTCCTGATTCACATCTCCTCGAGATCTGCTTTTATGCTGACAGCTGTAATGATGAGCTAACAAAGGTCATTCCTTCTTTTATGTACTTTTCCTTCTATGTGCTCCACTTTTACTGAGTAAATTCAGAATGTTTACTGATCTAATACATCCAGTTCTCACCTTCTTTCCCCATCTCTGTTATATGCTGTTTTCAAATGTCTAAAATTAGAGTGATATCTCCTGAGGGAAGAGCACACACTTTGTTAGCTGAAGCCTGACAACTTTGGTAGCACAGCTTTTGCAGATACAACATCATACACAACGCTCTAACATATATAATAAGTGAAAACGTGACGCTAACGTAATACAGAGCCCAACAGACACTTCACAGCCACTGCCTCTCAAAACACAAGCGCACGCTGAAGAAAGCACTGACCTAGAAAGGGAGGCATTATTTGGATGGCTTTGTTACTCACTATGTATCAAACCTTACTCACTTAAAAGACACAGATGCCATCTATGCTGGGGAAATGTTTACTTTACTAACGAGATTAAGTTCAGTAGTTACTCAGAGTGAAATGTGCAGCATAACTAGGCCTCAGCTGCTACATGCATTAAAATAATGGGTACTTGCCCCCTTCTCCAGTGGCCTAAGGAAAACATAGTGGAAGAAACTGCCACATTAAGAAGTAATTCCTATGCACCTCTCTCCATTTAAGTGATGCAGACTCTGATAATGCTCACCAGATTGGGAACAAAAGTCTTGGTCTTTAGTAGGAATTAGATTTTCATGAACCCTTGCACTTTTGAATTTTAAGCTGAAATTGTCAGTAGCTTATTGGCTTTGGCAAAGAAACCAAATATCTAAAAATTAATACCAAAAAGAGAATCTTGTGATGACTAAGAACAAAATTACATTATGTATCAACTTTCAGAAAAAAAAATCTTTATTCTTAGACTGAATGTGATCCAGCCACAACAATTTAATATTCCCCAGTAATCCTCTAAATCTTAGATTTGTACATCACGCAACCGGCAGCACTTCCCAAATCGTTCCGAAAATAAATAGGTCAGGAGTCATATTTATCTGTTAATATGATATTATAAGGCTCAGATTAGGGCAGGGACATTGGGAAACTGGCCACAGAGTCACTCTTTGCCATAAGCCAATAACCCATCAGCAATGACACGCACAGCTGACTGAGCTGGCAGCAGCAGAGCTGTGGCAGGTCTCAGAGCACTCGGGGACCATCCTGGTCTGTCAGCAGAATCCCATAATGATGGGAGATGCAGGGACATTCCACACGCTGTCCCATTGTCCAAATACTTTTTCAAAGAGGGAAAATGAATATTAAGTTTGGTGAATGAGTTCCTATGTAAGATTTTTACTTTACCAATTTTGGTTCTGATAAAACATGTAAGTAGTTTTAAAGGGGTAATTTTGAGCAGGTATGAGCCACACAGTATGGGTCCAGACTTGAAAAACCTTCACTTGCCTAAACATAATTTATCCTTGCCCTCCCCTAAACTAATTAGGGTAAATTTACTCAGTAGCTTTAGGATCAGGGGCCTGATTTACAAGTGGTCAAGAGAACACAAAGAGTTACTGAGCTTTTATAGCAGTTCTAAATTATTTCCCATGACAAGATAATTCTTCTTCCCTGTCTCCTACCTCCTCTCAAGTACTTACTAACCAAAGGTTTGAAGCTGAAGATAATCCACCAAGTAATAGAACCTTAAAGCAGTTTTTTATCCTACTTTCTTTTCTTACTAAACTTTCATAATGCCTAAAGCCCTTCACAAGTCAGTACATATTCTGTTGTGTTTGTCTCAGATGTGAGGGTCCCTAGAGGGAATGGCAGACAACTCTGGAGCAAGAAAGACATTAAATCACAACAGAAATCATCAGAATAGGTTAGATTGCGACTTTCAGGCTATTTCTGTAGCATCAGAGAAACACATCCTATTCCCAATACCAAAGCCCACACCAAAGGGGCTTTCCCCCTCAGATATTTAAGCGCCTTTAAGTAAATTATAGGTACAAAGACTTTAGCCTGCATGCAGTTCAGCAGAGCGGTAATTCCTCAGTCGGTGTTAAGTGGGCTCCTTTCTCATCACCAGCAACAGACTCTGCTCATTGTGGCTTCTGCGCAGCAGGATCTTCCTGTCCCAGATCTTGGCAGAGGGAGCTGCATTCTGACAGGATTTATGCCACTTTTGGAGGAGTTGATGTTCAGCCATTGCAGCACATCAGATACCAAACAGAGCCCTTCGACAAGAAACTTAGAAGCCCCAAAGTCTCTTTTGTGCCACGGAGGCAGGTGCTCTGTTCTAGTGCACGCTTTACCTTTCTTTCTAAATCACAACTATCCTCTTGGCAATGTTGGACACTTTATCTGCTGTCAGTTTTTCAGTGCTTCCAAAAACAGAGATATACTTTATGAGCCAGTAATTTCTTGGGCACAGCACACAAGTCGTTAGAGCGTACAGCACCTTGGGAGATCAGCAGCTACAGGATTTTCTGATTTGCTCAAGGAGACAGTCAGATGACAGTTCCAAACCCCGAGCAAGTAGCAGGGTGCTTCATGCCAAGCTGCTGGACAGGCTCCACGCTGCCTTCGCACAGAGCCCTCCCTGTGCCGCAGGTCAGCCCTAACCTGCTCATCCCTCTGTTCTCACTCCCAGCCTCTCCAAACCTCAGGCAGCCAAGTGAGCCAAGCAGGAGCGAGCTGTGAAGTAGGGCAAGGGAAAACCTGAAAACAACTTCCACTTCCACACAGTGAAATCAAGTACAAAGCAGCTAAAGGGGAAAGGCTGCTGTGCACACTTACGTAGCTGCCAAGGGCCCATTAACCCTCACGCTGTTTTATTAAAAGCAAAAGTAGATTCTCCAGAACTTTTAAGACTCGGAACAGCATTTTTTCCCCCCCACAATAGCTGCTTGCTTTAAGACGATACAAAGTCGAGGCTGGGTTGAGATCTTTCGGTTCAGGTTTTCCTCTCAACCCAGAAAATGAAAAGAACGTAGGAGTAACAGCAGGATTTGGCAGTATGGTGATAAATTAAGTTTTTAAGATTTGCCTTCATAAAATCAGATTGTCCTCACATCTTTTAAGGCAAAGTATTGCTGATGTGTTCTAGCAAAGTGTTTCAATTTTTAAGTTTTTAGTCCTTTACATTGATTTTTTTTAAACATTTTATTGATTCCAAGCCCTACATTTCACTGATTTTAAAGCAACAAAATCTCTGTTTACAATGCATTACATCTGTTGACATAGATTTAATACATCAGTATCACGAAACTACTATTTGGGCCAAACAAGTGTTTCACTCAACCCTAAAGACTTTTTTTTGCTGTTCAAAATCATTAAAGAAATATTTTCATGTTTTGTCAACCTAAAGTCTTTTCTTCCTCCATTTTCAGAATTGCTAAAGTTAGCTAATAATATTTTTAAGACAGTGGCAACATTCATATATTCTGTATATCAATATGCTTTTGTAAAGGAGAGACTTCTACTCAGACTTTCCAGCTTTCTAAAGCAAAGTGTGGCTGGAGTTTTTGTTTGTTTGCACATAAATACCTCCCATAGTCTAACTATGTTTGAGAAAAGCCAGAATTCCACGTGACAAAAGCTGGTAAATGGATTCATTTTACACACTGGGATATCCCTACAGGTCTATGGGTCTATCCTGCTTTTTATCATCAATAACACCAAGAAATTGAAACTTAACTCTTTAAACAAAGCATTTTGAACTTAAGACTCTACAAAATAGTATAAAATTTGAAAGTACACAGATAATTACATACTTTGTACAGTTTAATACTATATATTGAATGTGTGCATTAAGTTAATTGTACAATTATATTATAGAAAACTATCAAGCACAGTACTCAAACCACATTACCTAGAAATTACAGGGAAAGCTATTTGCAATGATCATGGCCTAAAACAGCAGACTACTATTTGGTTACTATTTGGAATTACTGCCTTGGGAGTTATAGCCAAAAGTCAAGAACTGAGGGAATTTCTCCATATAGTGACTTACCTTGTGTCACTAAATGCCCTTTGGGAAAAACATGTAATTGACTCCTCATTATTGAGCAATATTCACTTATAAAATCACCACATGGTTTAATTAATGTTTATAAATTACCCACTGCTTTTGCTTTGCACACATCTCCACAAACACCCCCACAGCTCCACAAACACCCTTGCAAAAAGAAGTTAGTTACACAGCACAGATTGCCTAACCAGGCTTGGTTCAGTCTTGTTTGTATTGTTATATAATCAATTATACGATCCCACTTCCCCCCCACAAGCCTTCCTGGGCCATCCAAGGCACAGAGGAGAAACAGAGCTCACTAAGCAGACTGAATAACAAAGAAAAATACTTTTTATGTCTATCTCTTGTTATCCAGCTTTACCTTCCAAAACAGATGTTTACCAGAATTCTTCTACGCTGCTGGGGTTTTTTACTGCTTGGATGCTTAATAAAATTATGTCACTCATTGAACCCATTCTGCATGCAGAATGGTGAACATACAAACATACAAATCATGTAAAAAAACATTCAAAACGAGTAAAATCAGCCCTGATACGGATCCTCAATATTACCTATGGTATAATCTAGCTCAGCTCCCAGCCATATTTCCCACACCTGTTGAAGATCAGGAGTTCTGCAAAGCAAACAAAAGCATCACAACAAGTCAGATGAAATTAGCAACCTGTAGAAAGTGAGGCTTCGGGAATTTGGTTAGCATTATACTGGAGTTTTCCTACAAATGCACTAAAAAGGCTTCACAGTTTTATCTTTGCAAAAAGTCAATACAAATTATTCCCCCATTCAAACTCAAGGGCTCTTCAGAGATTTTTGTGGTTCAGGGTTCACGGTTGGGTTGTTTAGTTTGCTTGTTTGAGGGGGTTGTTTGGTTTGTTAGTTTCTTGGTTGTCATTTTGTTAAGCTTTTTCTCTTTTCTCTTCCTGCATTTTTTCTCTTTTGAGGAGAAGAGTTGATTTTGTTGGCTTTTTTTCTCCTCCCTTCTGAAGCAGCTAAGAGCTGTTTTAAGCTTTGAAAGAGCAACAAAATTGAGATCTCTTATCTTGGATCTAAATCAAGAAGCTTGTAGATACCAGGAGCGTGATAGTGTCCGAGTTATCAGCCAGAACAACCAAGCCTTGGCAGCCAATATCGAGCTTGCACCGAATCCATGGAACCCAGCCTCTGCCTGATTATTACATATTTGAGCAACTCATTTTGGTTACTGGCATGATAAGGTCACCAGAAGGTGAATCCTGCTCTCATGCTCTCCCACTGCGCAGGTCCCCAAGCCACATTCCGCTTGCTGTCACATCCAACTCGCTGCCAGCACACAGATGATGCTCTTTTTGATGAACAGTCCGAATCTCCCCACAACACATTCCCCTTCCCACATGCCTCACAGAAGGAGATAAAGATACACAGGCAGAAGCCAATTACTTCGGATCAAAAAGAGAGATTACCACAAGAACAAACGGCAGTTAAGATGCTCAAAGTCAGTGAGAACTGGGCACCTAATTCCCATTTGGCACCTCCCGTCACAGCTCAATCACTTCCAATAGTTTTCTTTCAGAAAAAAATATGTACTCTGATGCTCACATTCCACACAATTTCAGCTTAGGGGAAAAAAAAAGTCATGAGACCAAATGTTCTTACAGAATAATTTTTCACACAAAAAAAAATTTTAAAAAACCTCTTCCTGAACAAGTCTACCAATTAAATGTTATTGATACTCACCAAATATGCTGCTTATGGTACGAGACTTCCTTCAAAAGAGGAAATTACTTTCCATCTGAGAGAACAGACTAACTGCGCAAATCCATTTTTCACTGTGTTTTATTTGATGTTTGTTTTTGAAACTTAAACCAAACACTTTAGATATGCCCAACGACTTTTATAACTGGCTACATTTAGAACTCATTCGTTGGCATTCATTCAAATGTGCTTAATACTATAGACACACTTTCTTAAGTGATTACACTTTATGGTGCTTTAGTCTTTGCGGATTGCTAATGGGATACAAACTTTTCCACTCCATTTGGGTAATTACAAACCACTTTCCCCTATGTCCAGGCATGTTCAAATCCTATCTGCTTCCTGGCAAGCAACAAATGAACAGCACAGGATAAAGGACCATGTAGAATAAAAGGGATTTATCTTCCCTTTTTAAGAGGGGAAAGCATGCAGCAAGGTCATTTCCCACAGATCAGCTGGAAATCATCACCCTTTCAGTTGATAGTATTTTTCCTTAACAAGTGACTAAGTCTTAAATGTTTTCAACTTGACACTGTTTTTTTCAAAAGCTAGCACTGAACTCCAGTTCCACATTATGTTTTCTTTGTCTGTTGAGCATCAGTGTTCTTCTTACTACAGAAAAATCCCATTACCTACATCAACATCTCCATCTCATTAAAAGCCATACAGAATTACTCAGTCCCCGTGGATTATTCAAAGCATTCACATAAGCTTCCTTGCTGCTTACTCTGCTGCTTCCACATCCACACTCCTCTGTCCATGGCTATGGCCAACAAGATATTTGGCCATAAGAAAAGGTGCATTTGTCATCTGCAACAAACAGGCCAGGTTCATAAAGCCTTTGCCAAAGCTGGCTTTCTCAGAAACTGCTATTAGAAAAAATCCTGCCTTCCTATGTCACTGCAAAGCCTAACTGAGGAAAAACCTCGTGTTTTTCTATTCTTTAAAAAAAAAAAAAAAAAAAAAAAAAATTCCTTCAGGAAGATATTTCATTTACACCAACTCATTAGCTGCCAAAATTGACCTCTGCTGAAAAACCACCTCTCTCCCTTCCAAATGGCATTTTCATTAAGATGAAATGCTTCTTGAAACCTTTGGAGAATTTGCATTTGGTAGACACAGCACATTGTCATCAAATGGTACACAATTAACCTGAAATTAGAATGAACTACAGAAAAGCAATTAAAGCAAGCTATCAAAGAAATGGAAAAAAAATTTGGTAGCTCTTCAGTGAAGATTTTTTGGAACAAACACAGATGGGCTTGCAACAGGTCTTTCAAAAGAGGTCCAAGACACACCACACAGCACAGTGTAAATCTGTCATTCTAAAAGCTTGCCAGGTAAGTATGTCCTGCCGTGCCAAATTTTGCTGAAGTTTTTCTTTGATGTTCTCTTCAGCATCACCAACCCTTGAACTGGACGAAACTGCATTCCTCTTGCCTCACTGACCCTGACTGGCTAGTGCAAAAACGGACACAACCAGAGGAATGCATTCTCTGGGTTTGCTTTGCAAGGTGGTTTTTTTGTCGGCTTTTTTTTTTTTTT
>VZTX01003600.1:249379-264986 GCA_013400915.1 Pardalotus punctatus | reverse complement strand
TTTTTTTTTTTTAAAGGCAGAAAGCAATTATGGAACCGAGACAGGAAAAAGTCCCCAGGCACTGTCTGGGGGAGGACCGTCAGTAGCAAAGCTCACAGGCTCCTCAGCTCAACAGTTTAATGCAAAGTCCTGACAAGCCACTCGGGTCTTTACTTCACAGTGTTTTGGACTGACTCCTACAGAGCAATAGAATTCAAAGACCAGACTCGCATCATTAGAGATTTCATGGAAACTTGCTTCCCATTCCCTGCCTACAAAGCACCTGATTATTTCCTCAGTGAGTCACAGCCCTAAAGCAGCAAATGATTGTTCTCGATACCAAACAAACACACATGATCTTCTTCAGGCGAACTTACTTCCCAGAGCTGATCTTGAAATCGCCATAAGGGCACTGGCGTCACACCGCTTGTTAAACAGCACGACAAAAGGAGAAAACACAAGATGATGCCGTGACTTTTGTTTGTATTATGATCACTCTCGCCTGTGTCTTGTTTGCAAGAACCAAAGCTCCCCCATTCAACACTGAGTCCCTTCTCTGCATTCTAATGGCCTTCCCTACAGCCACAGCAGCACTCCACCTTAATTCTTCAGCCTGAAGCAACAGGCCCTGGCCATAATGGATAAGCACTGGGGAGAGAGGAAGGAAAAGAAAAGCTCCTTCTCAGAACAATTGGATTGCTGCTGCATTCTGAGGATAGCAAGCACAAAAGGAACCAAGACCTGTTGCTTTGCAAGAGTAGCTCAGTCCTAAGTTCTACACACCTCGGGGTATGCAGCAAACTGAGCCGATGATCTCTATGGTAACCAAACTGCTTTTATTCTTTTTTTTTACCCAGGAGACTCCTTTTAAAATATAGATGCTTAAAGGGCATTTCACAGTCTGGTTTTGAAAATGTGGATGGAAAGAGAAGAGCTTTACTTAGCATTATTTAAACAACAACCAAAAACCTTACTGCATAAGCATGACAACATGTCCCTGGCCCACTCTCCAAAAATAGCCGAACAATTGAATGTCAACAAGTCACAAGAATCCAAAAAACTAACCCTAAGTCACGTGCTTTACAACAATCCTAGGGGAATATTATGTCTGGAAGGATACCCTCCTGAGTCTTGAGTAATTCTGTAGCTTTTATGAATAATCCTAAAATTCAGACCTCAAAGAAACATTGACTATCATTCTTGTGCTTCTCATTAACAGGACATAAACTGGTTTCTTTTCTCTAACCCTTAGTTTCAGAGAACACAACTGAAATGCTAACAGACATTTTAACAGTGGCAGGTAGTATTTTCAGGCTGCCATTATCATAAACAAATACAAGTTTCACAGTCTGAGGAAATTTGTAGTTCATTGAAGGTTGTCCCCACACTGCCTTCCTGCAGGTCACGTCTACACTGCAGCTGATCCCCCTGGAAAATGACATAACCTTCAAATATTGTCAAGTGAACATTGCTCCATGTCCTGCCCTACCACAATAATCTCACCAACCCATCAACCTTTCTTGGGAGACTTGGAAAGCACAGCCCATAATAGTCCTACTCCTGCCTCTCCTAATTGCATCCAAGTCCAAAAGTTTTGAAACATTCTGGGGTTTTTGCACATTTTCTCCACTTGAATTATAAGTGGATCCACCACCTTGCTATGCTTAATGTAATACCATGGAAGTTCCCCAGTTCTTTAATGCAGCACCTGATCATGGATATACATCACCAATACTGTCCTGTACTACTTTATTCTATAGAATAATAAGCAGAAGTTTAGTCAAAATAAGATGCAAATATCACCTTTTGTCTATACAAAATTTTCTAATTAAACCTGTGTATTTTTAAATGGTTTGAATTCTCATTTCTACTGTGTATATTAAAAACTCAGAGCCTACATACTCTAATCAAGACCCAAAATTGAAAAAAAAAAACCAAAAAACCCCAATCGCTTTTCACAAGAAACTGTTTGTACCTCATAATCGGAATCACTGAGGAACTTGTGATTGGGGAACATCTACAATATATGGATTTTAATTTCAAATCATTCTAATAGGCACAGTTTGAAAAATTTACCTCCTCACACCACCCTGCTTAACACAACTCCTTTTTTCTATCCCAGAGTTGTACCATGCTTTAGAGCCACACAACTACTGAGAGTGTTACATTCTGGACTCACAGGCAGGACCCTAAGATTTCTAACTGTTGACTTTCCAGTGTTTTTTAAAAAGCCTCCAGAATAATTACCACCATAACAGATATTGGGTAGAATATGGAATGTCCAAAAGGTTCATCACGCCCTCTACAACCCAGAATGACAACCACAGTGCAGCATTTGTATTTGCTTTTTCTTTTTAAGTACTTTCAGGTGGCAGTTTCCAAAACCAAGGATTCAACCTGTTCTGACACAGACTGGTTCACATGACCTCCATAGCCAGACAGAGGTAAATTACTTCCAAGTCAAACCGGACAGAGCTGGCTCGTGGTTTAGAGTAGAAGAGGAGGAGGGAAGATGTCAGGGGGGTGTTTTGGCTTTTTCAATTGTACACAGGACTATTTTTTCGGTACCTATAGGCAAGGCATTCTCAATTATGCTCTCTGTTGCGGGTATAGTGGAGCATAGCAACAATAATGGAAAAAACATCATGTGAGCTCTACAGATCGCTGAAGGCTGCTCCCAGTTTTCAAAGGGACATAGTCTGTCCATACTTTACGACCCAGGCATTCAGCCCACAGTTATTTGAACACCCTGCCTCCTAGAACAAAGACCAGAAGAAGACTCCATCCATGCAGGTCAACAAGGATGCTGCAGCTGGAAATTAAAAGTGGGGAGGAATGATTCTGTAGTGTTCAAGAGGTTTGAGCCAGTACATTCTCCTTCTCCCATGGCAAACAAAACCACAAAGTGTAGGTTCAAACAATAAATGAGGCATTAAAGATATCCACCTCTTTTCATACAAAATAACATGTTTTCTAAGGACTTGGCTTACTACTTCAACACCCTCTCCCACAATACTTTACTTTAATTCTGGTTGGCTTATCCAGTCACTTGGTAACCTAATACTACTATTTATGTTGTATCATCTAATTTATTTTTTTAATATCTATGCCTGTAATTTGGTATTAATGTTTATATTTAGATTATAAATTCATGATAGAAGGGGCAGAACTGACTACTGCAATTCACAGACCAGTAATAAACCAGTAAATTAACCCATGTAAACACTGAATTTCTGCCAACAGCTTTCAACCTCTCAAATTATTAAGTGTGAATTACAGTAACAAATAGATGAGGTAGGAAGGAAATAATTTTAATAATTACTGAATTATGCACATTAAGAGAAGACTTAGAATCTTAATTAAACTCTGACCCTTTGCTTAAACACTATATAGGCAAGTAAGCAAAAGCATTAGTCAACACAGGCAAAATAAAACGGGTGAGTATTGATAACTGCAGACAGTTCTTAAGCAGACTTCTTCCCTGGACTACATATAAAACTTCTTAAAAAATTAATTGAAATGTTCTATGTGAATGATAGCAGTAGTAAAAAAAATTGCTAATACTTTGATGCAATAAAGAACAGCATTATATATTTTCAAAGTTTCCATGCATCTTGTAATTAAGCAGTAAACTTGTTTATATGCAGAACTCTGTTTGGGATGGCATATAAATATAACAAGGAACAATTTTTCTTCCCTAGTCAGCTATCCCTAATGCTCCCTCAGTACAAGCAACTGCGTGAGACATGGAATTTCATTTACAAAGCAGTTTCTATGCCGCAGTTGTTCAGCATGCAGTGCCACAGGTGCCCTTGGTGCTTTGCAGACAGAAAAGCGGGTCTATAGAATGCAGACGCTGGGAAGTACCTGCTGCCTTGTTTCTGAGTCTGGAAATGCACCTGCAAGTCTGGTTTCTATGATCTACAGCAAATGAAAACTGCACAATTTCCTCATCCCCACAAAGCATCTCAAAACCAGCAATGTTTATCCCCAACACTGGCACACGATCCTGTACAAAAGTTATACATGGAAAATTAGTCACCTCACCAGACCAAACCTCATGGGCACCAGTATAAATCACACAGACAGCAAAGCATTCAGCCAGCCTTCACCAATATGTTTGCAAACACATTTGAGGGTTTTCATTTTATTTATTACCCACAGGCATGAAGCCACAGTNACCTGCTTATCCCTGGTGCCCTGAAAAAAAAAAAAAAAAAAAAAAGGTAGGGGGTGGAGACAGAATGGAAAAGGGGAAAAAGAGGAAAATAGGTGATGGAAACAGGTACAGAAACCATTTGTCCCTTCTTTTCCACTCTACTTCTTGTGTAAAGCAACAGCTACCACACAGTTTCAACTTCCTGAGCTAGGAGGACTTTGCTATTCCTTCCCTAATGGAGATCAGAACCACAGCACAGACCTAATAAATAAATAAAGCCACATCCCAAATATACCTCAGGCTGACCCAGCAACTGAGTAGAACTCTTGAAACATTACCCCTTTCCCAAAGGTATGGTTTTTCAGACTTCCTAAATAAAAAAAGAAGATTAGACAGAGTAGCATTTGATCTTTTTTCTTCTTCTATGTATATTTCTTCGCAAACACTACCAGAAAAAATAATTAGTCTGTGTACATACTGCATCCTGCATACAGGAATTTTATTATACATCCCCACTGGCAGACTAAGTGCACCTGAACAGTAAATGGGGATGTTTCACACTCTCACATGCTGCTCATACAGTGAATTTTCTTCTGCTCCTTAACCAGCACAGGAAAGAAGCAGCAGCTCAGGAATTTTTGTTTGAAAACAGACCTGATCTTCAACCTCTCACCTACAGTTCCTACATTATGCCATACACAAGTCAAACAATAGATGAGCATTAGATTTTGCTGTAGTAACTTAGATTGCCCAGGAGGTGGTCCTGAACCACTGGGGCTGGGGTGATTTTTGAGGGCATTGTAGGGCTGCTAAAACTCAAGAGGATTGGGAGTAAAACCAAGAATTCCCATATTGTTACAATTCCATTCCAGCATCATTCAAAATAACTTCACACAAACAGGGGGATTTTCACCATCATGACTAGACCTTACTTTGAAAAATAATGGAGGGTTTGTTTTAAATGGAAGTTATCTTATTGTGGAAATAAAGATAAAAATGGTAAGCTGGTTACATTGAAAAATAGGACAGTTACAGTGCAATTCCTACCATGAAAACATCTTTCAAATCATTAAGAAGCCTGCTACTTGACAAGACACTGGTAGCCCTAAAGTAGATGCACAGCTGGACAAGCACAAATCCCCTATTTTAAATTGGACTTATCCCTTTGCTAGTCACACAACAGTTTCAATTTCGCGATTCCATTGCCCAGGCACTAAGCGAGTTGGAAATCCTCTCTCACAA
This sequence comes from Pardalotus punctatus, assembly GCA_013400915.1. Lineage (NCBI taxonomy): Eukaryota > Metazoa > Chordata > Aves > Passeriformes > Pardalotidae > Pardalotus > Pardalotus punctatus. Next base: position 259,606 of record VZTX01003600.1, on the reverse strand, counting down.
AGAGCTGAATTCTCTTCTTCAAGTATTGTTATGAAATAAACATATTGATCTCTGAGCCCTTTTAAAGCTGGGAACCAGCTCCATGAAAGGAAACTAAGAGCTGTGCTGGCATGAAATACATTATTCCCCCAAATTTTCCATCAAGTATGCAAGCAGAGAGAAGACTGCATCAGAGAAAGCTAGAGAATGCACACCTATACCCACCTGAGCTGCCTTTGCTCAAATGAGAGCACTTTATGGCTGGGGCAGCAACTCTACCACAGTGGAGCAACCAGCTATATGTGGAAATTAATTACTCACATTAAGAATTACTGTACAGATGTCTACAGGTAGCTTTCTTGGGATGGAAATTCTTATAGACCCTGATTTCAAGTCATAAACCAAAAAGCAATCCATGGAGAGATGCCTGTGGATAAGACCTACCATTACTTCCCACACTTCTCCCTTTAGTTTTAATACATGACAGGCTATTTCACAGAATCTTGGAATCAATTAGGTTGGAAAAGACCTCTGAGATCATTGAGTCCAACCTATGAGCAAACACCACCATGACAACTAGACCACAGCATTAAGTACCACGTCCAGTCTTTCCTTAAAGAGCTGCAGGGATGGTGACTCCATCTCCCTGGGCAGCCCATTCCATTAGTTATTAAAATTACAGTTTCTCATTTTGTATTAAAATTCTTTTTTTAAGCCCCATTTTTAACACCACAGCTATCTACAGTTTCACTACTACCTGTAACATTATGCATGGCAAATTATGTCCTTATAAGGCAAAATAAGCACAAAAAGCATATGGAAAGCTTAATGGAAGAAAAAAATTAAAGCAAGAATAAAGGTGGGGGAAAGGAACTTTAAACAAAGAAATCCCAACTGAAAACATTTGAAACAGCAAGACACTTGTTCCATAACATAACATTTTGTAGTAAAAGCCTGAAAATTTGTAAATATGAATGCTGGATTGTGTTCTAGGTCTTGCATTCTTCAAAGAAAGTATTTATGATGAACACTTACATGTACACATGTCAAGAGCCAGTTTACCTAAAAGAGGCAAGATCCATCTTGCATTAGCAGGTTAGAGAGAGAGAGAGAGAATACGTATGTGTTCAACGCATCATAAAATCCCAGTTCTCATCCAGGATGATTTAGAGCAAGGAAGCACATGATGTCAGCAGATCACCCAAATGTGGAACAGACTGCCTGCTAAATAAAATCTGTTGGGGCTGCTGAACGAAACTAAGTTAATTTGGCAGGTGGACTCCTAACCCAAGTTGCTCTTAATTCACAGACGCTTTTTGCCAGACAAGGGAGTCTTGCTTACAAGGCATTTGCAGGGTACTAGGCTGGAATGCAGATTCAAATATGTTTCATTGTTCCTCAGGAAAATTCCCCAAAGGGTGCACTGCACTGGAAAATAACAGAGCAACATACCATCTGGAAGTTCACAGTAGCATAGATGCAAATAATTAGAGTTCAGAGTTGCAAAGAGAATCCTTCCCCTTTCTCCCACCAGATCTCCACAGTTTTGTTTCTTCTAATTCAGCCAGACACCCGAAAACTTGTGAACAACTGCAACAAGCAAGGTCACCCCTGACAACAAGCAGTCCAAGGCTTTTGGGGCATTTTTGCCCCTAGAGCTTTCAGCCCAGCCCCCCTGCCACCCCACTAGGAGAGCACAGCCCATCTATTTTGAGCACAGAGCTCACACCACTGCACTGAGTGACTTCCTGTCTGCTCATCAGCATGGCCAGAAAGTACAGGAAACCTCAACATGCAACACCAAAGTCACCATCAAAAGCAACCATGTGCCTTACTGAGTTCTCCCAGATGAAGATGGAGGCTCAGGTCTTGGTCAGTGTACTTGGAAATGTACAGTATGTACAGTAAGTACAGACGGGACAAGGAGTCGCATTGTTTCCTTACTGCAAAGCACATTTTTTAACCTGTACAGTGGCACTACAACGTTTACTATATCTAAGGATTTTCCTTCTGACTCCATTAAAGTGGAATTTGAAAAAAAACCAAACAAAACAAAAAAAACTGTGGCCTCATGGTGACTTCAGTGTGCAATTTAAGACGTGATTAGCATCGTCCCAAGGGCTGCACACATGCATATTTGAGCAGCCGGTTTGGTTCACAGCTCCTTAATGACAATGCCTGTGTCTCTGCTGTAGCAGTTATGCAATCATTCCTTTAGCCTGTGACCCGATGACAAGCTGAGATGATGTGAATGAATGTGACAGAGTCCATCCACTCTTTTCTTAATTCTTCTGAGATTACCGAGTACACGCTGGCAGGGTTTCAAAGTAGTAGAACGTAACAATTCAATCCTGGTTTTTCAGATTTACAAATCTTATTGTGTGGTAGGGAAAAAAGAGAGGAATGATGGGTCAAGAGAGCTAGGCTGGAAGCAGTTCTTATGAAAAACTAAACAATTACACTGAATGTTACTTTCAGCAAACATTTGAAATGCCCAGAAAAATAACTTTGGAATTGTTACACTGAAAAATGTGAAAATCATGCTTCTAGTGTGCATGACTTTTTATTTAATTAAAACCAAACACAACAGTTATTGTGCATTAAACAGCAATCTAAAAAGTACTGAAGTTGAAGAACATCACAATAAATAAGTACTGACTTCTGCATATTAACTTGTGCACAATTTTAACAGGCTGAAAATGAAAATGTGTACATTTTCAGCCTCAGAGACCTTTAATAAACTATCATTTCTCTTTTCCACAAACTCCATTTGCAAGATCTGAAGCAGCTCCTATTATTTATTTATTTGACTAGGAATCTCCTTTACCAGTGAGGCTGATGATACCCTAAATCACATTAATGCTCTTGCCACTCCTTTTTCCTACTTTGTACAGAAATCTTTCACCACTGCCCCATCAGCTTCATTACATCCATTCTAAATCCTGTCCAGTAAAGACCAGCTCTGTACTTCAACACCAAAGGTCTACAGGAATAAGGGTATCAGAAGTCTTGCTTCTCAAATCTTAACGTCTACTGCAGAATGAGAACGAGTACAAAAATTCAGGTTTCTTCAAGGCTATGAATCAAATTCAAGTCCAGAAAAATGACCTGGCTGGAATGGGAAAGCAATCAAAAAAGCTCTAACAACAGTCTCTTTTTTGTTTTTCCTTTTTTTAAAAATAAAACAATAATAGAAAGACCCATTAAACTGCAACTGGGAGGGGGGGAAACAATATCTCCTTGTATGAGATATTTAAACAGATCTGAAAGCAGTTGAAAACAGTATTAACAACTCTGTTCGGGAGAGAAAGAGACTTAACAATGACAAAGCAAACTGGATGTTTCATGCCCTGAAGAACCAAAGAATCAGCAACAAAGCTGAAGAAACTTCCCAAGTCCATGACCAGCATTCTACTTGTTCAACTACCCAACCACTTCCCACTACCACCATATTGTAACTGATTAATGCAGTTTATTAAAGGAAGGCCTCGACAGATTAAACTTTCAGAGTGCAACAACAAAGGACAAATACGTATCAAACCAAATACTGTAGAGGACAGCATCTTCCAACTCTCCTGTTGCATGATATTCTGCATCCCAGCATGACACAAATGAAAGCTTTCAAAAACAAGGCAAGAAGCAAAGGCAGGCACAAATGCATTTGGAAATATTCCACTTTTTTTCAGGTCATATCTTGAAAATAAATATATTTTTAGACTATACATATCTAACCACAACTTTTCCACAGCCCCTGGCCTACCAGCATGCTGCTTATTTGAGAACTACTGAAAACCACCTGCCCCATGCAGTCACTCTATTATCACATCCTTTCTCCAGGATAAACATGAAAAAGCCTACAAAGCATATCCTCATCTTATGAGGTGAGTAGCCATACAGTAATGTTTCTCAATTTTGGAGATATAGCCTTCCATCTTACCCAAAGAAGAGTAAGCCAAGCTTTCCAGGTACTTGCATGTTAGCAATTCAGCATTCCCTCACCTGAAATCACGTCTTCCCTGTACAAAAGTAAACAACACAATGTCAATTGGCAGATTTAGGAATAGGTCTATCAATCCAGGAAGGCTTCAATAGAGTCATTCAGAGCTTCACAAAACATCCATTTTCCCAGAATTTCATCATATTGGTTGACCAAAAACACCTTCTGTGAGCAACCAGCTAGCTGGGGAGTTTCCCTCAATGAACTTAAGATAAACTGTGTGCCACGTTGACAGAACTGCTTAGAATTCCTGTTAAGGACAATGCAGCTGCATCAAAAATGCATTTTACTATTTTGCTTCTCTTCCTTTTTTCTTTTCAACACCACACCACTGGCACAGTGCTGTGAAGTATTGTTACAACTATGCTTTTCAGGACATGGATATGTCCTAAAGGGCCTATCACTGATTGCTCTGAATAATACTTTTTAACTGCAAAGAAAAAGATAGAACAGGAAAAAAAGAGGTCACCTAGTGTAAAAAAGAAAAAAAAAAAAAATTCTGAAAATATTTTTGAATCTGATTATTTTGTGATGAAGCTCACAGAGACATCCCTTTGCATGAGTTTTGAGGTCCATCTATAAAGTAGTTTGCCTTTATCTGCCAGACACCATTTCTAATAATTAAACTTCCTGGACTCCTGATTCTACATTCTGCATGGTGACTTCACACTGACATCCTTTCAACATAGATTTTATGATATATTACTGATTCTTTGCATGCTAAGAGGCAACTTTCTGACAGTGAAACTGAATATTGAGCAACACTAACAGCACTCTGCAGCATGGAATTTGCTTTAAAATAAAAAAGGAGGATACGGAATTTAAAAAGAAACAATATGAAAGCTTTTAATGCAGTTGTTTCAGTAAGTTATTTTTGTTTCTGGTGTAGCAGACATGGAAAAACCAGTTAACTTTGACTGCAAAAGTCAGGAAGAACTGCTGTTAGACAATTTTATTCTCTGCATAGGTTCTCAAAGAAAATATTTTCAGATGACAGAAAATGCAAGAGAGCAATAAGCATAAAAAAACCCCAAAAACCAAACATACAAACATGTGTCTTACTTGAGTTTGAAGGGCACCACAGGAGAAACTCACACTGATTTATCCTATTTTCATGGAGCTATGAAGATAAATAGTGAAAGAACAAGCACAAGCAGAGCTCCATCACCTGTTCCACAGAGCTGGAGAAGAGTCAGAGGCTTGCAGGGACAAAACCACTGCGATGCAAATCATTTAACAACAGAGAAGCTGAGAAGTACAGACAATGTACTGAGGGACGTGACTTGGCTCCCGGGGGCTGGGTCTCTATTTGAAAGCCTTACTTCTGAATACAACTTGCAGGGAATGAAATTACCATTTTGAAGAAAGGTAGAGACCGCACTTCTCTTCAAGCATAACCCACAATCTTCCTGGTGGAAGAACTTTCATGCTAAGTTCACTACAAGTTTTAGCTCTAAAAAGACCCTCAAAAAGGCTTCTGAAAGCACAATGATTTTCTGTTCTCTCTGGTATTCTTCCTCACTACAGAACTCTTCACACCTTTGTCAAGAACAGCCTGACACACCATAGCCATCCTTTTGGGCAGAAACAAAAGTACCTAAGATTAATTGGCCACCTTCAGGCACTGAAAGAGATGAGCATTTGAAATAAACATAAGGGTAAGAAAATGAGAAGTAATTAACCTTTCTGGCTCATCTGTCTCCCTGCGCTTGCAACCTGGCATGCAGCTTTGTCACATCAATCAGAAAATATCTGATACAGGTACTGGTACTTTCATCAGGCCAGCACTCTTCAGTGTTCTCTATGAGATGAAAATAAAGCATATTCCTCCTTCTGAACCATCACCAGCATGGATGTGAGAATAGAGACTCTATTTCCAAAAGGCAAAAACCATAAAAAAGTGAATTCTTTGTTAAAGGAAAAGCTTTTGTATCACATTTAAGTAACTGGTACAGGTGCGCATCATTGAAAAGTGCTCTGCAATTGCCATTTTTGAACCAATAGCTTCCATATGAGGTAACAGCATGTTTGGCAATGGGGAACTCTGCTTTTTATCCCACCAAGCACCTAATATTTTAGCTCTAAATCACTCATAACTGGCTGGTTCACTGCAGGAGTAGATTAGATCACCAAAAGAGAGTTTTGAGTGGAAACATGATGAAGACACATCATTGAATAACAGGCTCACAATGAAAACTGAGGCCACTGTTGTGTAAATCATAGAAGAAGGTAAAACAAAAAAACACAAGAAAATTGTGCATTTTTCTGAGCATAATATCAAGATGCAGTCCTGTTGTCTAATCCTTTGGCTTACTGACCTTTCACTTTGTTTTTTCATTGTATCAACAGAAGACGCAGTTCAATAGAAACTACTTGCATATGGCCAACACTTGTTCTAACTAAAAACACATGAAAAAAAGAAAAGCAATAAATTTGTCTCAAGTCATGCTGCTGTGCTGAAGGCACAACCTACTGCACGAGCCCAGTTCTATACAAGCAGACAATTTCTGACCTAGTTACTGTCACCTTCAGTACAGAGGCTGGGGAGGCACATCCACAGCCAGACACATGATCCCTTGGACATTGCGCAGAAGGAACAGGACAGCAGAGTTGATTGGAATAATTAGCAGTTGTGAGTTAAGATCAAGAACTTCCTAGCACAGAAAGTTTTCTTGGAAAACAAAGTCAAAGAGAGACCTGTGAGCTCTGCATAGCCCTCTAGTCCCCTAACAAGCAAGGACTAAAAATCTTCCAACAACTGAACTGAAACTCACTTGTATAAATTATCTTAAACTCTACTCCTATTGTACTGAGACGGAAGTAGAACCTCCTATGGGTGTTTTCAGAGTTCACAACAGAGAAGAATCCTTTTTCTTTAGTCTCCTTTTTATCTTGGATAACAATGACATTGTGAGGTGTATGCAGTGATGTAAACCATAGAATTTCACATACATCCAGACTCCTTCCTCTTTCACTCCCGCCCACTTCCCCCACCACTCCCCAGAGTGACAATCTTTTTCAATTTGTCATATGAAAGCCTGTCAAATGTAAATCTCTTCTCCACCACCATATAATCTCCATTGATGGATGATCAGGAATCCTTACCAACTTACCCAGATAAAGATTCAGAAAAATGAGAGCTTTGCAAACCAACAAAGACTTGACTGATATGAGTTGCACATAATCTCTAGTCATCACGAGCATTAGTTTTCCTGCCCAAAGAAAGCCAGTGATGCTGTACTGGAAAGCACAGCCACAAACCTCGCATGCCTTGCTCCCTTCCTGCAGCGCACACACAAGGGGAAGATCAATGCTGTGCCCACAGTGCAAAAACAACTAGCAACAGCAAGACTGCCAAGCTTTAAAGAGAACCTTGGCAGTACAAATTCTACTTTAAAAAAAGGCTCCTTTTTTTTGTTTTTTGCTATAGGTCAGTAGTTTGAATTCTGTCCAAGTCAACACGGCACAAAGGTTGTTATCTGATGCCTGATCTTGAGGTGCTGAATGATCTCAACTCTGACAGCAGCATCTCACCAACTTTGCTCTCCAGAAGCTACTCTGACATGTCTGGAAGGGGTGATTGCATTGAGCTGCTCTGAGCACAAGCCCACAGCAAAACACCCTCATAAGAACTGTCACCTTTACACCCAGCTCTCCACGGACAAGCTGAAGACTCCAGCAAGTGACCTCATCTCTCCTGCAGCAATTCCCTGAGGAACGAGGCAGCTCATGGACAAAACTTGGAGATTACAGCCTGTATCTGGCTTCAGAGGTTACAATTTTCCCTTTGGTTAATCAAGACCTTTTTACACAAGGCAATAAAAACTAATAAAGCAAAAAATTAACAAGTAACACCTTATACATAAAAGGAAATAGGGCTAGTAGACCTAATAATTGCAAAGAACACATCAGATTTTATTGTTGCAAGAGAGAACAGGCATTTCTATTAAACCAACAGAAGTACACAAAAGGCAAGGATCCCAAGTCTAATTGAGTTGAAACACGTAATCTTCGGTTAGTATTCTACTAATATTTTTGAATATATAACATCCAACGGAGGCAATATTCATCCTAACAGCTCTAGAAATCTAATCCCTGAAAGGATTGACAGGTTTTTACAAGGTTTGTTTACCCCAATGTTTCATTCTGGTCCACTGCTCCAACCCCAGATTTTAAAAAACATAAAGACTATTCTCAGCTCCAAAAAAAATAAATAAAACAAAAAAAAACCCAAAAAAAACCCCAAAAAACAAACCAAACACATTCTGTATTTTTCCATTTACAGGTTACAGCTTTAGCATCATAAACCCCCATGCAATCAGAGATGGGAACTGCCCAATAAGCAGCGATGCTCTCATCTCACTCTGGAAGCTCCCCAGATACGTGATTTACGATCTGGAACATTTTTATAGATCAGAAGGTTGTTTACATCGCTTTTATGAGATGTTTTAAAATTTATAAGTTTTCATTTTCCCCTCCCTTGGAGTCCAGTTATTAGCAAAGAGAGGCTTTATAGGTAGCAGGGAACAAGAAAATGATCAGACTAAAAAACAAACACAAAAAATCTGTAGAATATTTCAACTCCTTCATTCTATAGAAGAATGGGGAATCAACTGGTTTGGCAGGACAGTGCTCAATCTTTCAAGATATATTTGGACACTTCTGAATCCATGTAAAGCCTATGTTATAAAATACGACATCAACATTATAATTTATTCTAAGTATGTAGTTCTAAAAACAACTTTAGAACAAACATTTGATTTAAGAAATAAGTTTTAATTAGTAAGCAAAAATTTATGGAGAATTAGGAATTTCACAAAAATGTCAAACCTCTAGCATTATAAATTTTAATGTCATAAATTACTGCTCACTTCTGCTATCATGCAAAAAAAAATTTTGACTTAGTAATAAAGACCCCACACACAAACCTAAAATACCTTTGTTCCAGTATTTAGAAAGGTTTCTCTCTAATTCTCCCCTTTGTTTGGTATTTGAAATACGTGAACTAAGTGGCTGAGGTTATTTATGGGGAATAGAGGACAAATACCAATGAAGAACTTCAAACAAATATATTTTATACAGCTTAATAAGAATAAAGTGCAACTACAGAGATTCAACTCTGATCAAACCAGCTCGAAGCTACACTGATAGATTACGATCTATGACTTAATCATACATTTTCCTCAGAGGGCTTTACAATTTTTTTCATAAATATTTTACTATTAATAACATGAAATCTCCAGATCATTTTAAGATACTTATCTTGAAGAACAAATCTTTGTAGCTGAAAATTATGCTTTTATCATATTAACTTCCTTGTTTTTTTAAATCTTACCTACCTTTGTTCACTAATGTATTCACCTCTGTTTTGTACAGCATTCATCACTATCTTTTAAAAGTCAAACAAGTATAAAGAAACTAAAAATATCTTGTTTTTAAATAGGTGAAATAGCACTTACTGTAACTATTATCCTAAAAAAACCAAAAACAAACCTGTAGTAACTTATCATTATATTTATCTTTCAAAATAAAGAACTTAAGAACCATTTTTCAGTAAGATGCAGACAAATGTCAGAAGGTATACTTTCAAATTAAATTGAACAGCTTAACCCATGTCATACAACCCTAATCAAGCACAGTATTTTTAAAGGATAGGTTTTCCCAACAAAAGAAAATAATCAGCATTTGGAAAAAATCCTATACAACGTATAAATGTAATTGCATTCTTAATTTCAAAGATAAGCCATTAACATTCACATAAATGGAGTTTTGTGGCAAATGCAAGAGCAGAAAGCTGGACCAACTTTCATATAAGCAAACAGGATACTGGAAGAGCAATCACTATAACATAAGATTTTGAAGAAAATGTTTCAAATTTAGAGCAGAATTTTTAAGAAAAAAAAAAAGTAGAACAGAAGCCAAATCTCTGAGATATATATATATATGTAACAACTACTGTTTCTACTGTTTAAAAGGTCCTGACATACCCAGGTAAGCAATAAGTATGTTGAAAAGAATAATCAGCAAAGCCCAAATATTTACAAGGTAGTCAAACAGCTTTCTAATCACACGGGAATTGGGCTGTGAAGAGCAGATACAGAAAGATGACAATGACAATTTTATTTAGAAATTCAAGGGTTGTTTTCCAAACAAGTTTTCTCCGTTTCGTTAATCCGTGGGTCAACCAGAGTAATACATTAGCCTGGCAAAACTACCTCAAGCAAATCTCTGCATGTTTTGGCTCAAAAAAA
>VZTX01003600.1:237334-249357 GCA_013400915.1 Pardalotus punctatus | reverse complement strand
AAAAAAAAAAAAAAAAAAAAAAGGTAGCTCTTCTCTTTAGTTCATATTAGCAGCAAAACCAAGAGAGAAAAGGGAGGGAATGATAGAGATAACTTTTAAATTGAGTTTGGAGCAAAGTTCAAAACTTTGGATGCAAAACCCCAGTAGTACTTGCTCATTTTCCCACCCTCCTTTTTCATCCTTCTTTCTACCTGCTTCTCCTTTTGTCAGAAAGCTTCACAAGGATTGTTGGACAAACAGCCAGACAGCTCAGAGACATGTGGCTTCTCTTGATTTCACACAAGGTCATGACTTGCATGGCTGCTCAGCAGCTGCACGAATACCCCATGGACTATCCTGGAAAGCACTGTACAAGAGGATTTCAATTTACCAAAACATGTCTCATTCAGTTTAAAGAACAGAAATAGGTTTTAAGCACATAATCCTGTAAAATCATGACCAAAAGGCCCAATTTGTATTATTTACACTCCTTGACCAAAGATGACAATCAGATTTCACAGGTTATTCCCTGCCTTATCAAGAGACATTAATACAATTGGAATAATCATGCACTCAGATATCAGCATGTTCTGTTTGAAGCATGATAAACACTTTTCAGAACAGTAGTCTAAGTACTTAACTCTTTGCAAAGCCAAGATCGTCCACAGCAGCTGCTGAGGGACCACATAAATATAAACACAATGCTGGTAGCACCCAAAAAGCCCCCTCAGACCAGATCAACCAGCAAACTTTGGTATTGGGTTGACTCCCTTGCACAATTCCTGTCAGAGATTTGCCATAGTTGAAAAACTGTGATTATCAGTTCCTCAGTATTCACTCCCCAAGAGCACAGGAGCGATGCAGTGCACTCCAACGTAGCTTCCAATGCTCTATCCAAAACTTAGTGATGCACATAAAGCACCAACTCCAAGTCCAGCCTGCGAGCCCTTTGAACATGTCAGTTCACAGCGTGTAACAGCTGGATGTTTTACATTCAGCTCTGTTCAGCTCATGGGTACTTTATCAAACAATTCAGCATCCAACTCTCCAGCACTCCAAAACATTTGTAATCTGCCTCATATATTGTTCCATGAAACAATAAAGAGCTCAATATCTCTCCCACTGCTTTATGAGAAGGTTAGCCTTTCTCTCCCTTGAATAATACATCAGTACTACTAAAATGCTTATTCCTTGAGCTGCTTCCAAAAAAGTTAAAAACTTCCTTTTCCTCAACCCAGTCCAATACAAAATAAGTAGTAAATAATCTTTATTATACATGCAGACTATTTTTCCAGCTACATTTCCCTTCCAAAGAACAAAATTGTTCTGTTTATGCTTTAACTAATTCCACAGAATCACAGAATTCCATGCCCTCCCTGGACAGCTGTTCCAGTGCTCTGCCACCCTTAATGTAAACAAGTTGTTGCTCATGTCATTCAACATCAAGCGCCACAAAAGGATTCTCTCCCCTCCATCTAGTTCCATGCAAACTGACACACACACAGTTCAAATATAGAAGAGTTGTAAAAAGTTGGTATCAACAACACAGAACTTTGAAGAAACCTAGAAAAAACTTTTAAAGCAGAGCTTTTGTTTCAAGTAATATTGTTCAGTTCTGAAATTAATTTAGCAAGATGATCAAACAAAAACATTAACTCAAGTTATCCTGTCTATATGAATCCGATGTTGCAACCAACCTACAACTTTAACAGAACACACTTCCTAAAATTGACTTTTCTGAAAGCAGGAGTAAATCTTCACTGTTCTGGCGGTTTCAAGGTGCAAGATGAGGCAGGATAGATGAGGGTGGCGTATAACAAGTAGCTCTTTAAGTAGGAAAACTAGTCAGTCATTTCCAATGGACTTGTGTCCTAACAGCAGCCAATTCTGCAATCTAAAGCATAAACTGTTTCAGCAAATACAAGGGCTTCCAGGGCCAAGAAGCAAACAAGACTGTTCACCTGCCTAGAAACTATGTGGTGGTAGAAACAGAGAAGCACCTGCTCCAAGCATGGGAATCCTAACAGAATCCCCCCAAACCAGCCCCTGATTTTGCTCCCCTGTCAAATTCAGCTGAAATTAAACCAGACTACAAGGGAATAAGAAACACACGTAAGCACAAACAAATTTCCCTTGGAAAACAAGACAAAATTGTAAAAATAATATGAAGAAGAGTTTCTCTTAGCTAGAAGCAGCATAAATGACAATATGTGTTTCTGTTTTATAATTACGCTATATTGTGTATGCTAGAAGTTCTCAAAGTTGTCTTAAACGTCACATTTTTATAAATAATTGTGTATGTATACTTAAACATAAAGATCCCTGATTATATGCACATATAAAAGCCAAAGTGAGTTATACTATTCCCCTTTTTGGCTATTCAGCATTATTTAGCCTCTGAAAAAACATAAGCCTGAAAACACTGAGTTATCCAGCTGTCTCATGCAATAAAAAATTTTCAGCAGAAAAAAAAATCCGGAAAGAACCCCTTCAACAAAAGGAATTAAGATTTAATTAATTTGCCAAGGAATCACTTCTCCCTGGTTTACATCTTTAATAATTGGCAGCATCCTATGTTAAGAGACAAAAAAACCTTTTTTTTACTTCTACATAAGAAATGCATCATTTATGACAAGGCTTTATTGTAACTTCCAGTGAGGATACATGGGTTTGTATTTCAATTGACAGTACTTTAATCTAGTGCTCCCTTCCTCGTTTTCCTATTTTTTTAACATACAAATACCTACAAAAACTGCGTATATATGGTTTTTCCAGTATGTTGGATTCCTGTTTCCCCTACAGCAAATAGCTCTTCATCACTGCAAAAAGTATAGTCCAGCCCCACAGCCAAAGGACACCAGGCATGTCAAACCCTAAAAAGCTTTGGCATGCTCTCAAACTAGAAACAGCACACAAAAATCACAATTCATCTTTGTGAATAAATAGTGGCAGGAAAGGAGAAATGGCACACTATCCCCCACAGTCACAATGGCACAACGAGCTCTCAGGAAACAATACATCACCCAGGAGACAGATTAAAAAGAATCCATAAAATGTGATGAAGAGTAAAATTGGATCAGATGAAGGGAAGACGAAAGCGATACATTCACATAACCTTAATTACTGAGTTTGGGGCTTGCCTCACCCTCCCCCCCACCTGCATTTGCTTAATCCTGTGGAATGCAAACTATCACTTTCTTTAAACATTCTTTTAAACAGTCTTAAAAGTGGCACTCAGATTAATCTTCATTATTAAGAACATGACACGTGCAATGCAAATTACAAAGCTGCCCTGTTTTCCACTGTAAGACGGGAGCACAGACTGGGACATGAGGGCTGATTACCAGGGTCTAGAGTCATTCTCCTTCACCTAGTTTAGAAAACATACAGCTGTTTGCAGGCAAAGTGGAAAGGCTCTGTGGGAAATGCTGAAAGCAAAATAACCACCATCCCCATAATCACTTACACAGCTGGCATTTGCCTTGTTCCTGAAAGAGCTGAGATGTTTAAGTCTCATCAAAAGAGATAAAAAGATGTTTCTCCCATCTCAGGAAAATGCCCAGTATGTTTCACTGACTATTCTCTGATGGAGCAGTGCTGTCACCATCATCCCTTGTCCTTTGTGAACAGTGAGAAAGGTGAGATTTTAATTTATCCTTATTAAAAGAATAAAAAGGCAAGTAAAAATAGTTTTATTCAAATAATAAGCACTTCTAATCCTTTAAGTTTGCCTCAACGGATATTTCACACTTCTCCTCCATCCCTCAATTTCAGTCACAAAAACCCCTCCTTCAAAAAAAACCAAACCATTAATTAATTCCCAGGCTTTATCTATTCTAGCAAGTAACTTAAGGCAGGGTGAGGAGATCTTGCACTCTAAAGCAGTGAAGCAGCTGGTGCTGATCACCAAGTGCTCCCAGAATAGGATTACAGGGTTTTACTTGGGACTAGCACTGATCCAGTGCTGTGGGCTAACTGCCCCTTATCAGTTTTAGGAGCACTCCTGGAGAGCATCTTCCTGTCGAATTTAATTTGAAAAAGCCTGGTTTGTGAAGTCTGAAATTGCTTCATGACACAAACCGAAAGGTACTAACTGGAGCAGACTGTTTTCAAAATTAACCTAGTGATTTAAGATCACATCTGCATGTTCACACACTGAAGTCCCTGCTGGGATATCAATTTTTTTGGTGAAGTTCCCCCAAGAAAATGTGCAGAGTATCTTCACTGCGTTAGTACAAGAAATAAAACAATCTCACAGCTCTCACCTGTGCTGAGAAGTACAAAAGAGAGGCTCAGTCCCAGCCGGTCCAAAGGCAGGTACAACACAGGTCCTGCCTTCGCAGCTCCTAACACACTTCAGCTGGCTCTTTAGTGCATGAGCCATTTCTCATCTTTTAAAGCATAAAATCAGCACAAGATGAACTTGCAGAAAGAGCTCAAACTTCTTATGAAGTATATTGCTATCAATCTTAAACATTAGCTTCCATACATAGGTCTCAGCTTCTAAGATCTCTACAAAACGTTACTAACCAATCTCAACTTGATTTGAGAAAATGAAACCTTTTTTTTTTCTAGAAGGCTAAAACAGCTTACACCTTCAGCTTCAGACTAAAACTACTAAATATACTCAGTCTTAAAAGTACTAAGACTGTTATAGGTAAACTTTCAAAAAATTAGCAGGAGCTTCTATATCAACATAGATATATGGCTGACTCATTAAGTGTAAGAAGAAAAAATATGATAAAATTACTTAAAGATAAGATTTAACTCTGAATATTAATTTTAAAATTATTTGACACAGCATGTAGGAAAAAAACCTGCTTGTTTATCCAAGCATGTCATGCCTCAACTTCTGGGCAATTCACAGCTTCTGGTAGCTCAAATCTCTTGTGCTGAAGTCTGTCCAAAAATCCATTGTTAATATCCTGCCCTGGTTGGGCTGTGGAATGCCTGGGTGACACCTAATGCTTACCCCTGAAATTCTGCATAAATCCACCAGCGAAGATGTTGTCATAGAGATCAAAAGTGAAGAAGTGGAGAAAAAGAAGTCTCTAACACACCTGATAATGTTTGAACAATTGCATCCTCCCCACATCCTTACTTGAGGCAGTAAGAAGAAACCCCTGGCTCAGACTGGATTTCAAGTAGCTGAGTTTAACTGAGTTAGTGTCTCATTTTAAGGCTAGAGGAGATACCTCAATTTCTGCTCTCGGTGTGAAGTGGAAATGGATTCAGTTTATTGGGAGCTGAAGGCTTGGCTGGAGTTCCCAAGGGCAGTCTGCAGACCAGTCACCATTTAATTTAATTATTCTCCTCCTTCCCTTCCCAGAGCTACTTAAGGTTGGATTTCAATGGTAGTAAACTTGTCTCATAGAAATAAAAAAAAACAACCTCCTAACAGGCAGCTCCAGTAACCATCCCTGACAATTACACTCATCACTCCTTCCACCCTTCAGGAGAAATGTGTTGTTGGGAGGTGAAGAAACCCGTTCTACCACACCAGAGACAGGTAAGAGCAATATAAACTCCTTCATTATTAGTGGCACTCCAGATAAGAGCTTTCAGAAACGACAGTGATGAAAACTTACGGATGATAAATCAATACTGCACATGAATAGTAAGAAATAAAGTAATCAATGGATTGCAATTATGTATGTACGCCATCAAGACACAAATCACTCATTCAAAGGGTGAGCTAAAATAAAAACCTCTCTCTAGATGAGCTAGTGGGATCAACACTAATCCTTCACAGCTGGAAACGTGCACCCTACAGCACTTCACAGAGCTCAAAGAATACAATCTAAGAGTTCATTTACACACTGGTAGTTTAGGAACACTGAGCTGCCTTTCAGCTGATAGATATCTCACAATTTCTGCAGCCTCTGAAATAAATCCTTATAATTCAAAGTGTGCCATTAGCATTAACAAAAGGTGAAACAGCCCCCCCAAACAAAAGCAAACTGTACCCATGAACATTGATTCAGAAGTCTTTGCAATAAGTTAATGCAAAGAAACTTCTGTTTACTAACAGTTAGCAATTAAAGCCCCAGAGCATACACCTAGTTTCATTTCAAACCCTTGTAATTTGTATGAAAAAGTCTCTAGAAGAAGCAGAATAAAAATGAAGCGCCTGTTAAAATGTAAGAGAGCTGTACCTAATTATAAACCGCAGTAAGATTCAGCTGGTGCTTGAAAAATATTTGGTCTTAGTTTCCTAATACTGGAGGCTTAGAAGTTGCATAGCCAAGCTTTTCCAACCAACCTCATAACTATATATCCTCTAGTTTTCCAGAGGGGATATTGTTACAGAAAGAAAACCATGAATACCAATGGTTGTATTGTCTTGCAATTTGTATTTGTTTCTTACACCAGTACGGTTAGGTTTTGCTCCTCACCTGTTATAGCCACTTTTCACAGGTGCAAATGGTTTCATAAAACCAGCAGGAGAGACTGAATCCATAGAGCGCAGGGTGTAATATCTGCCACCCAGCATAAAAACAGATAAATCCAAAGTAATTTCTAGCATACATCCTTCACAATCTGTCCCATCCACTAGAATTCCGTAAAACACACAAAAAATCTCAATCTCATTCTAGTTTAACAATTAAGAGCCAATGCAAGAACCAAGCTGCCCTAAAATCAATCAATGTGAAAATCTAGTTAATTTTACATTAAAATATTACATGTAATTATCGGACATGCCATGGAATTGCCCTTTTGCAGGCACAATGACCTGTCCATGGTTTCGAGACAGACACCTAACACACATAAATAGCAGGCAAGTAAAAATCCCCTGCCCAAAGGCAGAAGGGGATTTTTACTTAGGTCTGAAACACAGATAAAGTTTTGTCAGTCTTCTAATTTAGGCGTACCTCTTTCCAGCCCAGGTACTTTCTACATCCTAATCTTCTCCCTCTGAGACAGCCCTGGGGAGGATTTATGCCTCACCTATCCCACAAATACAAACAAAGTCTCCTAACATTTACAAAAATACATGCCCACAGTAAGCAGAAGTGACCCACAATAAAGCAAGTAAGCCTTATTTGTTAACCACAGAGATAAGCTACACCATCAACTCCTAAAATGCAGAAATGTGACCCCAGAGCCGTTGTTTGAAGGAGGGAAGGCAGGAGGAGCTTTGGCAAACGACCACCTCTCTGGAGCAGCCTGTGTTCTGCCGCAGCAAGGCCACTTCCACCGCAGGCGCCGTGAATCCCCTTGGCCCCGTGCCCTCCCTGCTGCCCCTGCTCGAGCCTGGTGATCCCGCACCTGCTGTGCGCATGGAGCGCTGCCAAGCCCCCAGTGCCCTCCTTCCTGCCCTACCCATGGTATGGGTAACGCTGCCAGGAATCCTCTAACAAAACACGGCTGGATTCAACGCGTCGGCAAAAAGAATTTAACCCGGGGCTTGACCCGGCTGCTGTTGCAGTCAGTGGTAACTCTCCCGGTTGATTTCAGTGCAACAAGGTCAGTTTTCCTGCTGGGGAGCTGCAATATTCAACAGTGTTCACAAAGGAGAGTGTCAGGAGGAAATAGGCAGGTTTCTGTCCTACAGTGATGGGAGCAATCAGTCTTTACCAGACAGAGTTCAGCCAGAAGAACTGCTGTCAATGCAAAAAACTCTCCTCAACAGAAGAAAGGCTCTTTCTTTAGCCCGAAGAGATGAGTATCCACAGCTTTAAGAGAGGCAGAACTGCAGGGGTTTTCTTACTCACCTGGATAAAGCAGGATCTTGTTTTTTCCTTCGTCATATTCTCCTTAGTCACTGAATCAAAATAATGGACAGAAACACAATAACCACTCATTTGCTTTATAGCATTCCTATAAAATTTCTGTAAAATATTATGGTGGTTTCCTAAACATAATTTTTTCCTCAATACTAGGTTTTAAAGATTTAAGATAATGGAACTTTCACAAAGGAATGGAAACTCCACCTGTAAGTATCTTCACAAGATGAAAGTCTTGATAAATCGATGATGCCAAACAAACACAGGCAATTTTTGCCCTCCGCATCTGAAAGCTCAGATTCTCGAGTTTGTCGGATTCAATAAACATGATCCATTAGATGATGGAGAAAATGAATCCTGCTACATCAAGTAATATAAAAAATTCATTTGAGATGCTGGAATTCATCTCAAAAACATGGCCCTTTTCCAGGGGGAAGCAGTAAAAAGTAACACCGTTTGCTTTAGCACAATAGATACTTCATCTGGGTATGCTGTTTGTGATATGTAGCTAGATATTATTCTAACTCTAAAAACTGAAACCCTTACTGTACTGTCTTCTTACCCACACAAACTAACACAGCCACAAGCATACATAATTTAGTAATTGTGTCAAGAGATTCTGAAAATAATTTTAAAAATAATAAATGTTTTATTTAATTCATAATAAATATATGGGCAAAAGTTCACTTCATGCAGAGTGAGCTTGAGAAAGACATGATGCAGTGGCTGCATCCATCAGCAGCCCAGGGAGACATCAGAAGTTCCAGGTATGAAGTGAGTATTAATTTCTTCTTCACTGTGTAGATATGTAAGTAAAGTCACAGTTCTCTGGCTCAAGAAGTAAATGAAGCAGACAACACTACTAAACCCCTTGAGAGTTATATAAGCACTGCTCTCCCCATTTCATAGAAGGAAAAAATGTATTGAGAAAGAAAAAAACCCACAAAAAAACGTGCTTCAAAGGGGCCTAACTCCAAAAAATAGGCTAAAGGAGAGCAAAGATGGGTAGAGTGAGGTAAGGTTGGTCAGGGCCATGAAGAATGAAACCTGGTTCCTAGCTGTGACCCCGCTCTAAGTGCCTGGCAACTCCTTTAGAAACTTCTGTTGGGGGCTCCTTATCTATAGGAAAATTATCTGCTCTCTGAAGGTACAAGAAGGTCAATTCATTTATATTTGTTAAATGTGCTGGGTTATTTATATTGCAGTGACACAAAATAAGAAGCTTTCTAAGAAACTTTAATGCAGTCATGACAATTATGCTGTATTATTAGTACTATACAACATTTATCCAAAATAGGGTAAAAATCCCTCATGGTATAATTTAAAAGCTCTCTCTGATCCTAAAAGCTCACAGTCTCAAACCTTGATCCAACACACATTTAGAACATGCATTCTAGAGCCTGCACCAACATCCACAAAAAGAGAATGAAAATATCTCATTTTTCTCCTTTCACTGACCTTTCTCTTTTCTTCACCTGAACTTCAGCAGAATCAATACCTTGTAAAAGCAGAACCAATTCTCATAACCACAGATTTTATTCCTCAGACAGCAGTAACATCTTAACATAAATCATTCTAATTGTTCACCATAATAAATATTTTAAATGAATTCTTCATAGACACTACTACTTTTTAAGAACAATTTATGTAAATCATACACAATGGCAAAGGAATATATATTTAAGACTTGAAATTTTAATGCTTGCCTATCAGGTGTCTGGACCCTAGCAACTGGGTTATTGCCCACTCTGCTTGATATTTATCAGTATCTGTGCTCTACAGACATCCAAGACAGTGAGCAGTTTCCCTAGATTTGAGGCAGTAAGATGAAGGAGGGTGGTAGAAAGATGAGGAAAACTATACTTGAAATTTTATGGGTCGTATCACTGCATCAAATACCCTTTATGCCTCCCAGACTGTTCCCTTCCTTCTACACCTGAACAACCTCTTCCCTCTCTCCCAAGGAGGGTACACAGGAATCTGTCTTAGCTCCTGGCATCATAATCTCCAGGTGACATGGAGAGGGAGTGCCCCATCATTATCCATCTGAAACACTCTATACAAGTAGTTTATTTAACACACCTGGTATGAAACATCATTAATAGCAAAGTTTGTATTTCAAAGACTGTCTTCAAATAAGCAGAAAAAACTTAGGTAATCCACGTTTACTTTGGCACTCACTACATCACTGGCACAGGGCACCTAGGGGTCTGAGGACTAAGAATGCAAGATTAAACACAAGCCACAAGAGCGCTGTTACCATGAATGCCATCAAAACCTCTAAATTTGCAGACTGTTTTAAAATGCACCCTCCTTTCTAGCTGCAAATAGCAAAGTCCTGATGTGGTTGCCAAGAAACCAGCACTTGCAATTCACAGAGTTCACGTTTGAGAGATATTTGCACTCACAAACATTTACAAAAGCAAAACTGAAGCAAACCAGAAAATGTGGCATAAATTCCTCTTACGATTTCTCAGTATCACCCTAAAACAAAGCACACCTCCCATCCTCAGACTACTATGCTCTCAAAGAAATGGACTTTGTTCCAAGTGCTTCCCTGAAACATGGAATTGCCTGCCCATGTACTCTGCCACACCCGGCCTTGATGGGTTTCACTGACATCTCCTCATGAATTATAGCGTGGCCACTGGGGTCCTCACCAACATCAAGCTCTCCTAACTCATTGTCCCACTCTGTGGATTGCTGCACTAGTTCGCTGATTAAATCCAGAGTTAATCATGATTATTGTGCTGTAAAGCACCTTGGGAGACATGACATGAAAAGTACTAAAAAATGCAGATGAATTTGATTACGCTGTATCTTCTCAAACCCATTTGTATGTTAAAGACTGTCTTTTATTACATTCACTATTATGTTTCATACAAACTCCAGTCTCAATCCAATTTTCCTGTGCCATTTTTAATTATTAATATTGCTGTTTGCAACCAGAGATTTGACAAGGTTGGGCCCTGTTTGTGCTAGGCCCTGTACAGACATAAAACACATGGTATTTTCCAGTAAAGATCATTCACAAGGTGTAACAGCCAATAAAATACAAGAAAGACAAGATGAAACAACTGTTTCTGATAAACAGAAGGCTGGAAGGAAACCCATGGGTAAATATAACTATTTTTAAAAAAAAAAATTGGTCTCTGCTTTTTAACTTCCCCAAAATATATGTGTTCACCATCTTCAGTCAAGCAATGCTGGTTTATTTTACATATTAATTTGTTTCAGGGGGTTAAGAATCAATAAAATGTGTAGTCAGAAAAGTTACAGGTAGTTCTGAAAACCCAGATCTAAAGATTTAAGATTCCTGCAATTCACCAGGACACTGCTGTGTTTATAGTAGTGCAATGAGTAGAATCTCATTGCAACAGAATACAGACCATACCCTGTGATAGTTTTCTGTTGTTGGAATTCCAGAGAAAAATACTTCACAAAAGGACATCCTAAGATGGTCCCTGACAGTTCAGATGTTCTGGAGGTAGGCTGTAGTTTATTAGGTGATCCTTTGCTGCACTTATACACTCAAACAGATGTGCTTCATCACTTCACCTTTTTTTTTTATATATATTTTTTTGCAATTTTTCATTTATTTTTTATTTTGTCCAGTAGTGGTGTCATTGAAGAGATACAAAAATGAAGAAAGCAGTTACCACGCCAGAAAGGTAAATATCTGTGAAGCACAAATGGCAAAACTGTGAAAATCCTTCAGGAATGAACAGCAGCTCAGAAAGGCTACAAGGCTTCAGAAATGGTGTGACACACCAAGGTTTTCCAAAAGTGCTTTTCAAGACAGTCTCAAAAGGATGAGATCAGATGAGTCTCTCGCCTGTGAACAAAAACCTTTTCCAAGAGGAGCAGATATCAATAGGGACTGCTGCATATCCAACAGCAGATGATGAAACTTCCTTTCCAATACCCACTTGGAAAGAAAGACCAAGACTTGGTATACCAAACCAAGTAATCTAGCCACTGATTCAGAAACATATCTGAGTATAAATTTACATTTTTCCTTCAGGAAATGTTACTTTGTTTAATAGAGAAGAAAAAAAGAAGTAGGAAAAAGCCAGGCTTGTAGCACAACTATGGCCTACTTCAGTAGCATTGACTCTACCAGTTCTTATACCCTGAATCCAAGCATAACATCCAATTCTGATTTAATAAAAGCCCTATTTTTAATGAAAAAAAAGTTCTTTTTCCCTTAAAATTTGTTTGTCACCAGCAGCACATTTCCTTTACCAAAAGATCTAACTATAACCATATTAAGTTGATAGAACAGAAGAACTTACCGGCAGTAAAAAAAAAAAAAAA
>VZTX01003600.1:137601-237208 GCA_013400915.1 Pardalotus punctatus | reverse complement strand
ATTTTAAAAGCATAAAATCCCCTTCTTCCTTATCTGATAAGTCCTGCCCATCTTCATGTATTTAGGTTGTATACTCACAACATTATCCTATTTGTAATCTTAAAACATTTTGGCTTTAAGACCAGCCTCTCTAGGTATCAGTGACAGGCAAGATTCTATCCTGCTAAGGAAGGATTATTGTCTTCCTGTTTCAGAAAGCAAGTGAGGGGGAACCATGAAATAAATTAACACTTGTCTCTAGAAGTCACTGTGACTCCTCTTCTTTTAATTCCTGTTGTTATTAAGGCTTTCATCTAAAGCACAGCAGCAGAAACAGCAGAATAGAAATATAAAGTGATACTGAACAGGCTGGTGCTAGTGATGACCGATGATTTGGATTCATCACCTTTTAGTCACTAGCCAAAGAAAGGAGGAGGAATAGGGGGAAATTGTGTTGTAGTAATTAGAAGTCCAGGTTTATTAGTACAGGCTGGTTTTATGCAGTCTAAAACAGCACTCTGTACCACAAATCAAGAAAGTATGCACACATGCAAAACAAGCAAGAAATTTCTCCATAACTTTTTATATAAATATATGAAGTACAGTAATAAAGCAAAGAGAGATAATTGTATTACTGATTTAACTACTCAGCAGCTATGCCAAGAATGAAGTCAGTTTATTAGATATCTTCTCACACTGGAGTAGCATCCAAATTTCTTTTGTATCATAGAATGTCTTCTTTTAAATTATCAAGGTCACTCTTTAAATAGACTTTTTCTCCCTCTAGTTGTGCCTGTATCAGACTTTAAAGAATATAAAAGGAAATGTGATTTTATTCAGGAGCTCCTAACTACTGTCAAATTTGTCTCTGTTCACTACAAACCAGACATTTGTCAAAGTGAATCAGCAACTGGCCACTTGCTGGCTAAAGAAAGCTGAGTCACTGCTTCTGATCTAACAGCAGTGTCCTACATCACGTTCAGAATACACATCAGTGTGTTGTTTACCAACCTAAGAGGAAAATAAGTTATTGCTGTGAGTCACAGAGGGAAGGGAAAAAACACAGAAATGAAGATGAATGTCTGGAGCCCAGAACAACCGGAAACGATAAACAAAACCCTGACACACAGAGAAGGCAGGAATTGAGTGCCAGGAAAAGACAAATACTGCTATAGATTCAGATGTCTTTCTCTGATAACAACCACAAAGATTAGTGTTTGCTGCCAGCTAAATCACAAAGAAAAATCTTCTACTGTCCTGTACTTCAGCCTGGATTATTAGATTGTATTGAACTGTACAATTAGGCTACTACCAAATTAAGTACAGCAAAAGTTCAACTGCACTTCATACAAATATAAATATGCTAAATTAAAGGGTTTGCTCACTGAAAATCAATAGCGATATAATCATGCATCACTTTAACATTGAAGATGACATGTTTCCTTTCCATTAAAAAACTGCAGATTTGCCATGATTAAAGAATCAAATGAAAAAACATGAACATTTCAGAGCCAGGAAGGAAGGAGCAGCAGTTCTAGCAGACAGATAATCATCACCAAGAAAATGAACTGAGGAAGGAGGGTGTTTCCAGCATATCAACTAAAAAATATAATCAAGAAGAGGATTAAAAGCATGCTTGTTGTGAATGATTCATGAAACATAATTTTTGCTCTTGCCAGGGTAATTAGAAGGCTTTCAGCTCCAGTTCGGAGATCTGGTTTGGGGCATTTTTTATTCTCAAAACTATTCAGCCAGAAGAGTTTCTTCTTCCTTTCAAACATTGGCATCAAGGCAAGAGATGTAGAAATGCAAAACATGCTTTTATCAGTTAATAAGACTCCATGATTTTCAGTTCCCCAATATCAGTCAAGGGACAAGAAAAACTCAGATCACTTCAGGGTGAGCTTCTGAGGAAGCATCCTAAACTACAACTCCATGATACTCTTGGTTGGGAAGGAAACATATGAAAAAGGCAAACAATATGTAATTTTAAAGAATAGCTATAGGGCAAAGCATATCACATTCACTCACAAGCTTTCCTTTTTTCCATCTGACTTTAGTTATAAAAAAAATATAAAAAAGCAAACAAGGCATGATCAAAACTTTACTGCTGACTCTGCTTAATTATACAACTGCTTGGAAATTCATGACAACTCTCAGCACAGAAGTCTGATCTGAGTGCCTGTGGTGGCAGACTATACAAACATTAGGCTTATGAGACAGATCTGTTATTTTTGTGCCCTGTTATGGGCTAATTTATTAGATTAATTTGCATCTTGCATTATGTGTTAATGAATGTCTTACACAGGATAATGCACAAAAATTGTAATGAAAGATGAGGAGCTTTCAGATGTAACATTGTCACTGGAGCTCAGAAAAACAGAAAGCTGATAACAAAATGAATGTCACAGATCTGTTGATGAAGCATGAAAAAGCTTCCTGAATGAACTAACTCAATCTCTTGGGAGAGCAAGAAAATACTTCTTCCTACAACATCAGAAGGTCTGTCTTATTTTTAACTCTTCTCCCAAGTTCTTTATTTTAAAAAGTTTTTGTTGGTAGAGATTGTGTAAGCCTTTTTTCATAAGGTATACACTACTTTCCAATTTCAGACAAATATTTTTTTAATTCTGTAAGTCTGGCCTCAAGAATTTCCCTCATTCATAGGTGTTACAGTAAGTGTTTGTATTACTAAATAGCTCTAAAACATAATTAAACTTTTCACAAAGGTTTTAGGCTTTGTAAAACATGCACTGCTTTATTTTGCAGAGACTGCTGAGCAACAGTCACAGCTTAACCCTTTTCCATGGTCTGGATTCAAAAATGACAGGAACATGAAATATCCTATATTCTCATCAATCACTTCAGCCAAACAGTCACAGATCATTTTCCCATCACTTCTGTAGGGTTTTGGACTCCAGAAAGATTATCCATAACAACCATGTAAGGGGAAGAAAATTTGTCCATTCTCTAATCCTTTAAAATACTGGTTTACTGTGTTCTAAAACAAGATGGTCTGCAAATCCCATTTCCTGGAGCCTTTAGCTAACTGAGGTAAGGAGAGAGGGGTTCAAAATAAGTCTCAATTTTAAGTTATTCCAAGTCAGATGGGCACTAAATGTCACATAATCTTAATTCCTGGCTCCACAATACCCCTTTATTAACACTTTGTTCCTTGGAATTTATCTGTTTGTGTGTCTGAGCACGCACAGAGCCTTCTGGCCAACCCACATTCAGCTGGGTTACATGAAGGTTATTATTTATACTCTCAAAATTTTATGGATTCTGTTATGGCAGCAGAAGAAACAAATAATTTTAGGCAACAAAGTATAATGATCAAGATTTAATGAAACATAGAAAACTCATCAATGTGTTTATTTGACAACACTATTCTTGACCTCAGCAAAATCACATCAGTGACAGGCATAATGCAGATGTACTCTAGAGGTCAGTAATTGAGATTATTTTTAAAGTAATAATAATAAATTTCTTTTTCTGTTTCAAAGCAATGAACAAGAGAAATATCAAGCTTTCATCCTTCCCTGCTCTCTCCCAGAACTGCATGTCTAGCTATGACGGGATGTAGCCACAGTACAACATTCATTCCCTATTTAATAGCAATATAGCAGTCGGGGCTGTTTCCAAGCTGCAAAGCCTCCATGCTCTGAGGTACTCAGAGGTGCATTTTTATGACTGTCACCCCCCTGGCTCTGGGCATGTAACAGCCATGAACTGTGCTGCTGTCCAGGGCAAGGACACACTGCCTTCAGTCAGAGCAGGACAGCTGCAGGGCACAGAGAACAACTGTCCTGACCAATGTTCCGCAGCCAGGTATCTGTGGCAGAACCGGGAGATTCTGGTTGAACTATCGAGTTCGTGAACTTAATAAATGAAGAGGACAGAATGCAAAGGCATGTTTTGTCACTCCACAAAATGTGCTCGGTTTATACACCAGGGGATGTTTATACAACACACTGCAGTACAGTGGGTAGACCCTAGAACTACCCCTACATTAGACTGGGAATATGAAACCAACTTTCCTTAAAGCTCAGTACTCTTGGATATCACCTACAGAGATGAGAGGCAGAGCAGTCTGGACTGCACTGAAATTCATTCTGCCACAGAAATGGCTCCCAGTGTCTAAGAGAGTTTGTTGAAACCCAACCAGTTGGCTTCTACTGCAATCTCAAACAAATTTTGGGGCCAACCTTCCAGCCTGGGACATGGGAACCAAGTTGCCACTTTCTGCTCTGTATCACGCATTTTCCTGCACCTTGGGAAAGCCACAGTCTACCCTGTGTTTCAGTTCCCCAGCTTTAAAACAAGGATACTTTTCTGCTAAGGATAGGAATAGGATTTTTCTGCCTCAGAGGCAAATTTAAATAGATCATAAAAATTCGGGAAGCATTGTGGGCATCCCAGAGAAATACTACTTTGTTTTTCCAGAAATTTCTCCGACTTCTTATTCTCGGTGAAAGACAACTTACCACTGCACATTAAGTCCTTAAATTTACTGTTATTAATCTTTTGCATTCTAAATGTAAATATATTCAATTAAACTTACGGTGGATCTCTCTTTGCGGATAATCTCTCATTCATTTTTCATATAAACAAACTTGAAATTCTTTTTTCCCTCAAGTTACTTATTTGTAGGTTACATGGGCATATGATAACACTTCCTAGTTACAAATGTTAGCCATGCTGACAAAATTGCTAGCAATATTCTGTGCAAAACAAATCCCAAAAAGCAAACCGAAAGAAACTACAGTATGTATTATAGGAAAGAAGGGTAGAACAACTGTCCTATAATAACTACAACAACTCTAATTTGTAGCTGCACTGAAGCGATAGCCTTGATAAATAACTAGAGACCCCTCAGCCTGTGACCTTCCTGCAGTAAGGTCTCGACATTTACTTGCCCTCTCTGATGTGACAGAGCATTGATTAGCTCTTTCTGCTTCCTGTGAACTACAGGGGAATGTGCCACCTTCCTTTTCCAAAGACTTCCTTTGAATGACTCTCTGGAGACTCATTTCTCTCCCCCAGCACTAACAGGAATGTCTACACTATTCCTTTCTGCTCAAAAAATTATAACCTCCACTCATGTGTCTCTCCCACTGTGTCACTGCATTCGTTATACAGCACATCTCTAAATTCTAACACAACAGGATGCTGATCCAGAGAACCTTTGGAAAATGGACTGTCTCTTCTAGCCCTTATAATAAAGCCATCAAGGAGGACAAAGAGATAGATATTGGAAAACAAGTACTGAAAGACGCCTATGTTATCACAGCCAGTGAAATATATATAGGGCACAATAAATCAATCAATGAATGAATAAATGAACAAGTAAATAAAGAATAACTCACAAACTCAATATGGCAGAAAAGAACCAAAGGATGTCCCTTTCAAAATCTGTACCTCTTGGACTTTACTGGGTTCCAGTGGGATAAAACCTTTAATATTTATAAATATTTATAAAGCCTTTATGGTACATCCTTAGAAAGTCTCTTCATTTAAGCACTTAATGATAAGAAAAGCACAAGCAGGAAGAAGTTGATTCTGGTATATTTAAATGAATCCACAATTAATGACTGTATAAAAAATGTGAGGAGTGAAGATTGTGTCATTTTTCATTATTTAATTTCACATATTCTTTCATTTCTTATTATTGCATTGAAGTGAATATTTCCCTTTCTGCAGCAAATCCTTACCCTTGGGATTACACATTTGCGCAATAAATACAGGATTATCTTCACCTACAGGAAATGAGGAGATCATCTTTGTGCCGCATACTTCATGAATGACTTTTTATTGTAATACAGCCTTTTTCCCCCCACTGATGCATGGAGAAAACTGCAGCAATTACTGTCCTTTCTGAATTATTTTTCCTAGTTATGGTCAATCTTTGGAATAAACAGTCGAAGTTGCAGTCTAACCTGGTGGAAAGAACTTTGCAGCCAGAGGAGCTCCATAACAGCTCTCCTGCTTGTGCTGGGGAAGCTTCAAACTCCTAGGTGGAGTGATTTTTGAAGCTGAAGAGCACAGCAGCTGAATAACCTGATCAGGTTTGCATGGCTGGGTCAGTTCACACACACGGACTATTAGTGATTGCACTATATTGAACCTACAGAACGTCTTTGGGGGGATTGAGAATCCTCAGCAGGCAAATAGCAGGGTAGGACCATTTGAACAGTGGCCAGACAATATTGATTTAAACAACGAACATCTGCAATTTGAACTTCTCTGTTTTCAGAGAGACAGGGTGTATTATTTATTAACTGGGGCAAAACCAAACCAAAGCAAAACCAAGATGCACTCCTATCCTAAAACCCTGTGAGGAAGGCAAATATAGAGTGCAAGCAACCTCTGATTCAAAACTCTCCTCACTCTCATCTGTGCTGAGAAATGAGCACCTCACCCTCTAAAACTCACAGGGGATTGTGGAATCTGCAGCCTTTAAAATACTCAAATTTTAATTTGACAAGGTCTTGAGCAAACTTATCTTCACTGCTCTGGGTAAGGGGATTGACAACAGGATCTCCAGAAATTCCTTCACAATAAATTATCTTACCATTCCTTTTACACCTCTTAGAATTAACTCTTCGCTTGGTTGTCTCATCTTAACTAAAGCATTTCAGTTTAAGTTACTACTTGAAAATGCAACCACAGGTCATATTATTCAAGGTTTCTTTTCTTACATCTCTATTTCCATTTCTTTAAAATAAAGAAGTGACCAGGGCTGAAGTGTTTCAAATTACCACTACTCACTAATACAAAGAGAAAGCAATTTCTTAGGGCTAATTTAATGCACTTCTGAATCCTGTAATTTATTTTGATTCTGTGTTCTCTCTTCCTTTCCAGGCTCTCTGCCAAGGATGTTAAAGAGGGTTTTTCTGGCTAGATTTCCAATATTCTTCACAGCTTTTCGTTTTGGGGTTTTTTTGGGGGGGATGGGGGAGAGTTGAAGCCTACAGACATAGGTGGATTCATGGCACAGGGCCAAACTGCAGTCATTAGTGAGGATTAAGCCATGCAAAGCTGGTATTCAAGTAGAGAAAGTAGAGAAAATAACCACCTCTTACTTTAGCAAAGTATACTTTGAGAACAAGGATGTAGACATTTTCTTCTAGGGCAGATACAGGGAACAGTATTTCTTAAGAAAGAAATATTTGTTTCTTCAAGAGTGATCTTATAGAGAGAGATCTTCAAGGGTTCAGGAAGAGACCCGGAGAGTTTTACCTTCACGGCTGCAACTTGTAGTAGACAAAATGCAAAGTATAAATTTTAGGCAATTTTTAAAGAATAGGATCTCAGCCCAAAAACAGGGGCATTATCATCATCTGTAGAGCAGTAAACACTCCAGCCCCATCCCTGGGGCACTACTGAGAGCATGTGGGCTCTGGAGCCAAGGCTGCCCGACCCCAGAGGGTCCCCATGAGAGCATTATGGGCTGGGCATCAGCAGCTGCCTGCCCACTGGGTTAAATGCAAAGCAAGCACGGACAGACACACAGACACAGCAAGGGCACCACTCAAACCTCGTTTTCCACGTCCAAGGTTGTCTGGGAGCACACATCTTCCACAGCTGAGCAGTGATCCACGAAGGGAGGCAGGACAAAGCACTACAGCTACCTCCTGATGGCCTTTGTAGGTGTGCCAGCTAGGGAGGGACGTAAACCTCCACGCAAAAAGACAAATGCTTTCATTCTCAGCATCAAGATGACATCTGATATTCTGTGTCTACAACTGCATGTCTTTCGGTCTGTTTTCTGGCTAGAGAAACTCTTCAGAGACAGTCACTGTCTGTCACAGAAAGCATATTAACCTACAAAATTCAATTACTTGCCACTGGCCCACAGAAAATTTACAGGCGCTCCATTTAACCTCCACGGGATCCAGCCACAGAAACAGTGTAATCAACATTTTTAAAATTGGGTTCAAGTCTTCTTTCTAATACTGGATTAAAGAAGGCAGTTTTTGAGTTAAAAAAATAGAAGAAGAAGAAAAAAAGACAGAAAACGAGAGAATTTCAACACTAATTATCTGACCTCACTTCATATCCAGCATCTGATGCTGTGACAAGTTCTCTGAAAATGCTGGTTTCTCAGTAAAGTGCCTTGAAGGGGAAAGTGAGCCATCACGAATCCTCATCCTTGTGTAATGAAAGCAAGAGACCAAATTTACAATTAGAACATGTCTAAGAAGGCGGATTGTCACCTGCCTAAATCTCCTGATCCAACCAATGCTACTCCTGTTATCACCTTGCTGCTGAAAACAGAAGAGATAAATAGGAAGGACAGATCTCTCAAGATCACATTTAGCAGAGAATGTATTAAAAAGAAATGAGGGTGGTCTATGTTACTTTTTCTAAAGATGGAGATTTCTACTGATTCTAGGCCAGAGTGAGAATAAATGCTCTTCATAGGGTAAAACGCTATCTGAAGCAGAAAATATTCTCATTGATATCTGCACTCCTTTGGTTTTGAAGTTGCCTGATCCATCCAGTGTAACCTGTTTTAGTACTAAAGCATTCTCTACCTCCCATGTACTAATGAATATAAACAGGGAAAAAACTTGGTCCAGAATGGAAAATACAGCATAAGGAAGAAGAATCAATAGAAGAAGAGAACTTATGACTGCTCTCTAAATGAACAAATTACATGATAATTTTTTTTTTTTGGCTCTATCTGATCCTGAAAAGATAGCATCTTTTTTATTTTCTTGAGGTGGAGTAGAAGACAGTTAAAGGACGGTTCAGTGACATCTCCTTTTCAAGGGCATAAGTAGTAATACAGTGCTCTTTGAGACTTACACATTTTTAAAAATATTTAGAACAGTAGTTAATTGCAAGTTGCAGTTAAAAAAGAATGATCACTTAAAAAAGTGAACTGTCAGTAGCATCCTGTATTTGTCAAACATTGTTCTTTCAGTCCTTGATATTGATTAGTATTCCACTTGAAGGAGGAGATAATGAAGTAGATTATTTTTTCTGCAATGCACCTGACACAATCAGAAAAGCTGACACAGAGTGTTTTCCTACTTTCCAATTTGTCTGCCCCACCTATTTTCTTTTCTTTGAAGGCCACGGGGGAGAATGAATGGGAATTAAATTAAGACATTCCAGAAAATAACTGAGAGCAAGGTGCATTTAAATTCTATGCAAGACACAGGAGGGATGAATAATATAAAGCAAAAATCAGACTTTGTACCCTTTGCTAACTATGAAAATACAGAGTTAAAGGTAGTTAAATTGTTTTCTAAGGTTTCCTAGTCAGTGTAAATGCTAATATAGTAAGGCAGATGTTTCACCAAAATAACATCTTTCTCACTTTAGAGGTATTTTTTTTCTGACTACATATGCACACACAAAATCTCAGCCTGTTCATGTATCGAAGATGCCAGAACAAGCGTATAAGTAACTGTGATTGGCAATTTATTCACAGAACAAAAAGCGCACACCAACCATATGCACTTCCTCAGCTGGAAAGCACCTGGGGCTGGATGGCAAGGAGCACCCTTGGTGAGATGCAGGACCACACAGCCTTGAAGAGGCTCAGCCTGTGAATCCTTCTTTCATGTTCCTATTTATGGAGTTGCTGTCCAGCCAAGTGCCATTATGTGGCCATGCACTCCTGGCTTCGCAAAACACTTGTGTATTTAGCCAGCTGCACAGTAAAATAAGCAGCTTTGGCACCTGTAGCAAGAGCCCACCATATTCCCAGCCCAATTCTCCCTTGCAGCAGGGGGATAGGAGTGAGAGATGAGCACAGCAGGACCCTTGCAGGGGCACAGGTGCACTCAGAGAAACAAACAAAGGAACATTCTGGTGTATAGAGCACAAACCAGGAATGTGGCATATAGAAAATGCAAAGGATTAAAATGCACATTAGTCAGCAAAACAGTCAGGGGAACATTGCACTTCTTTGTATCTTTCAGCCTTCCTAATGAGCTGAACTCTGGGCTTTGTTGACCTCAGCCCTGCAGCAGAGGAGAATTTTTTTTGCTAGTGACTGTAGCTGCCTGACTCCCAAACAGAAATAAGACAGAACTTCTTGGGAAAGGGAGCAGAATCCCTAGTTCCCAGCACATGCTTAGTGGAACACAAACCAGAAATATAGAAACGTATTTGCATTTATTTCTTGACCAGTGTACATGTCTTTTGATGAACTTGCAGAGCCAGTATAATCCTGTGCTGGCTCTAGAACCCAGCATTTTTGATATGTCTGAATAACAAATGGCTAAATACTAAATAGCTGGTATAAGCTTTGAGTCAGCCAGGGTGAGAATGGCCCTCCCATCACAGGCCTTGTTTTGCTGTATTAGCACAAGTACCTGCTGTGTGCTCTCCATTTTTAAATTTGCTACCATTTGTGCAGTTCAAGGGATTACCCAATGTTCCCCCACACTTGGGATGTTTGAGTTTCAAACAGAGAAGACAGCCTTTCCTTAGAATTCCCTTGAGCCTTTAAAAGCAGTCTCCTGGCACTATTACAAGGAAAATCTTATTTAAGTGTATTTTTTAGGCTGCTAGATGTACAGAAGACACCTTTAGCTGGTAGGCATTCTGCTTCTAAACACACTGTTTGATGTGTACTGCGACATACCAGCTTTTCAAACCTGCATGTGACACTTGTGTTTATCAGTATTTGAAGAAGCAATCCATGAGAACAAAAGCCTGCCCTGAAAGCAGCTGCTTTATGGTGCTAGTAAATGACTGAGAAGAACATTTGTGTGTCAAGGTTGAGGATAAAAACAGTTCTCAAGCCTGAAGTGCACAATGTTATTCCCGTACTACTACAGTGCTCAGCCCTGATTCTTCTCTTCCCACGGCAGTCTCACACATGCAGAGTCCACTGAATCAGCAGCGCTGCAAGGAGCTGAGCAGCTCCTTCCAGGCAAGGTCTGCAGGGCTTGAGAAACACTGTGAGCATCTTCCCTTTCGGAGGCCTCTCCAAGTCTCATCCATGTTTCACATGACACAGAACAACTGTGAGGGCAGAAGTAGAGAATATCCAACCTGAGCAGGGTTTTTGCCATATCCAGGAACTATCCATAATTCCTCTCCCCAGCCTCTCCTCACCTCTCAGCTTTTCTCCTGGGCGGCTCTGACCTTCATCCCTTTTGGAGAAGTTGGATTTCAGAACTTTTTGAGGTTCGGGAATGTTTAAAGTGAACTTCAAAATCTGATATTGTTGAGAATTGACATAATCCCTTTTACCAGAAGACTGAACAATTAACAACAGCTAACAAGACATTGTATTCTGAAGATGGATTCCTTCTTCTCCCTGTATAAAACTCAAGTAATGTTTTTTAGCTTTTTACAAAATAGTTCTCAAAATCACGTGCTAAATCCCAAGGACTGCGTAAAAGCATAAATGGGTTTCTATTTACCTGACATTCCAAATAAATCTCAGCATACTGGAGCTGCTTAGCTATAAATAACCAACTCCGGCAAATATTTTTTTTCTTTTGTTATCTTCAAACAATGCTCAACTGTCTTTTCCAAACTAAAGAAATTTATAATTTTTTTTTTTTTTTCAGTTTTGCCATCAATTCCTTCACTCCTTTACCCACAGCACCCACTGCACGGTCTGCAAGTAAGTGAGGTACACATTACCAACCCTTGAGAACAGCCAGTGTTTTCTCCAGAGTAACAGTCAAATCACATCCCTTTCAGGTCATTTTACTTGTCAATTATCTTGCAAAATTGCACTTGCATTTTTATTCCTTCTAAAAAGCATTCACATTGTGAAGTATTACATTAATTACACATCAGGCTGTGTTGAATTACTCATGTGGCTGGAACCACATTTGTGTTGTGTTAGAATGTTTCAAAAGTGGGCATGCTGTGTTAAGCTGTACTCTAAAAAAATAGTGAAGTTTCTGAGAAATGTGAAATAATTTTTCATAAAAAGTGTTTTCTTATAAATCTGTATGTTCTAGATTAACTTTCAGATACATTAGAAAGCACATAGGAAAAGCATGGAAAAGAAAAGGCAATGGAATTTAAATATTCTTTAAAAAAAAAAATTCATTTTGTAAGCTAAAAGAGTATTTCACAGAATTCACACTTTACATTTTAAATGCCTACTAAAACATTCCATTATGGATATAGTGTTGCTTCTACAAGACAGAGCCTTTAAAATAAATTGCTAAGAGATAGCTTGAAAAAAAGGGAAAAAAAGAGGGCTTTAAATTCTTCTAAACTGCCAATCAGGACATATAGGCCAAGCAAAAACCTTCATCCTCTTCCCCTTACAATGACTCTGCCTTTGGTGTGCCATCGAAAGGTCCAAAAGTGAGACATGTCAGACTATCATTAAGAAATAGCCATGGGCCTTCAGCCTTTCACACATGAGTAAATTAGGGTAATATACCCTATATTCCAAGTACTTTTGGAATATTGTTCTTTAGGGGGAAAGCCTTCACCAACCACAAGACAGAGCGAGGCATGCAGCGATCAGCCAGCAGCCTGCTGACCACAGGATTCCGATCCTAGCAACACATTTGCTTTATTTTGGCCAATTTAGAATACCAGAGTCTGCTATCCCAGCAAGTGCCTTGCCCAAGGGACAGTTAAATATTCAACCTTAAACAGCCTGACCTTAAATCCCATGTTCATTGAAACAGAAAAGGAGTCCTAAATACCATCAATGGTTAGACAGAATTAGGAGGCTAAATATCTAAATCAGTCTCCTTCTAAAGAAATTCTGTTATGGGCCTGTGTATCTATTCCTGATGGCACCACTTCAACAAAATGACATTTTCAGATCAAAAGGAATTCTTTTACTCATGTTTTTAAGGGGCTATAGAAACACTTGAGCTGCTTGAGCAGAAAACATCCATTTCCATGCTTCCCAGCAAAGTGTGAACTTCTGCAAGAAACCACCTCTTCTGCTTCTTCAGAAAAAAATAAGAGCAACAAGAATTTCTTAAAAAGGAAAAAAGCACCTTTGGAAACAGGAACATAAGTTAGTACCTAACAGTATCTGACAGTTAAGAAAACAGAAAGTCGAACACACCTCTCTGTACTGTAGCATCAGTGCAAAGGGGCATGAATGATCCGTTCTCAGAGTAGTAAATACTGAATACCTGAGCTTATCCAGATACTATTTTCTTTCCTGATTTGGCTTGGGTCAATACCAGCCTTCAATAAAGGCATAAAAACTGACATGAAGGACGCTGAGCATTGTTATCATTATTACTAAAAATCTACTAATCTATTAAATTTAATCTATTAAAAGTAGAACACTACCAGCCTCACTAACCTAATGCAGCAGTCAGTCCAACAGATCATATCCCAGAACCACAACTGCTCCTTATGTCTCACATGACAAATTCTGTTTTCCTTCACTTTTGGCAGAAGCTGGTTTCACAACATCCCTATTTCTCTTGAGGTATATTGGGAACTTGAAAGGAAAGCCAGAAATAGTGGTGTTCCTCCTTGGCAGTTAGCCTCATCCGAAAAAATAGTAAACCACATTTAAATCAGCAAGACATTTATCACATAACACAGTATGCCATTTTTAAATCAGATATCCTGTTGTACTAAGGGTGAACCAAGCCTTCCTACTTAAATGGAGAAATCTTCCTCCAGGGACAGAGCCAGAGTGTGGAACTTGTCCCTTCACCAACTGAGAGCCCCGTGATCAGCTCCCAAACTCCTCAGACTGGGCAAGAGGAGGTTGGGGTACCCACAAATACGAATCACAAAAGCCGTGGGGCTTCTAGAGAGTCCAGGTACAAACTGAATCTACAAAGCATCTCAACTGGGTCACACAGAAAAGAAAGGAGGCCAGAAATGTTCTCTTGTAACTGAACGGATGAGTGATCACATCAGGCCTTGGGTCTGATCCAAACCAGGCAGAGGAACTAGCATTTGATCGGGTTTCCCATCATCTCTGACAAAGTCCTGTGCACGAACAGCGGCAGAAACTTGAACTGAGAGAAACTTTGCGTACAAAAACTTCAGCCCCTCCATGGAGTTAGAAGCCACTTTGGTAGGTCATGAGAACCTTCTTGTTATCTAAATATTTAACTCACTTCTTGTGCTTGGTTCTCAAAATTGTGGCAAAGGAGATTCCCTCAACCTTAAATCAATGTTTTAGGCACAGCTTTTAGGTTCTCTGAACACCTTTACCAGACTGCTGCATTCAAGTAACCTTCATCAGAATACGCATGTGCACCAGGCACAATAATCTTTAATCTCTGACTGACATTAATTTTAACATTGCTAAAATAAAGAGAAAACTTACTAAAGTTTAAGATAATTTAAATTTAAAATAATACTTAATTTGCAAAGAATGAACTTGATTCGTCTTGGGGAATATTTCATGCTCAGTTTTTCACGCTAGGTATTGTTGGGTTTTTCTTCTTTTGGGGGAGAGAGGAAGGGGAAAGCTACAAGAATAAAATGAATCTTCATGACCATAAGGATGTCAGGCATTCCCCATGAAACAATAACATCTGGGGAGTTCCAGCTGGAAAATAATTGTAATATTTGTTCATTGAGGATACAATAGCCGAGTTTAAGAATTAAATATGGCAAGGAGTTATGTTATACTGTTTCCTTTAAAAAAACCAACAAAATAACATTAATAAAAATTGCCAAGAAGAATAAAATTATTTTACTTTTCATAGAGAAAGGATGATATGTAAATTCACTAATTGGAGAATTCATTTCACATGGTTTAGCTCTACAGGACATTCCTGTCTGAAATAACAAATGTTCAAGCACCTAATTACAAATGTTGCTATAAATAAAGTACTTTGGGCAACTATTTTAGTCATTATGCTAAATAACTACAGTAATCATTATACTTTAAACATGCTGAAATGTGGCAAGTATTCAGATTTGGTACTCCTGCATTTTTATTCTGCACGTGGAATAAAGTGCTAACAAATATTTAACTTAGTAAATTGCATTCAGTAATAATTTTTTTTCTTCTAGTGACATATTCATCTCCAATTCCCAATTCATTTCAAGTCACAGTTACTTCACACCAAGCTCCCAACAATAATATCATTATACTGACAGCTCCTATCAATTATTTCTTTTTAGAGCTGTTAATTTTTGTGCTGTAAACATCATCAATAATCACATGGGAAAAAAATTTATTAAAACCCTGATAAGCATTATCTCTCCATTCTGTTTTCTTCTTTCCATCACAGTTGCCACACAGACAGTAAACTCAGCATAAAGTACAAGCAACATTTCAAGTGAAGACCTGCCGCCTCTGCAATTCATATTAAATTTCTGTAGTTGCCTCATCCTTCCCCACCCTCAGGATTTCTCATTTCTGTGCCGAATCCCACTTTGACTTCTAGACAAGGTTAGCAACTAAACTGTAACAAAAATAACACCAGCAAATGTACTGTCATTTGTAAAAGCATTCATCAGTAAATCAATTACTGATTAACAGCGGTGTTTCATACAGCTCCTGCGGCCCTGCACATGATCAGGGGTGGCTGCTCTGGGGCCATGAACCTCTTCTGGACCCTGCTTTACCATTTTTGCAGACATTTCACTCCTTGGAATAGAATTTGAGTTTCTGTGTGGAAATGCAAAAGATTAGAGACTAGAGAAGATACAGAGGCGTGGTTTTCTCTCTGAAAAGCAGGGGAGAGGACCCAGTGCTGTAGCAGCAAGTGGAATTACACCAGTGATGGAGCAAGGCAGCCACCCCAGCACTGCCTGGGCACCGAGACTGACACAGCCCTGGGTCAGGGACAGGGAAGGTCTGCACATTCCAGCTTTGCAGAGTATCTTGGAACAGGTCTCTGCATGAAAAGAAAGAAAGAAAGATATGAAGGCCCAGGTCTGCTAGAACAAGTACACCAAGAGGATGTCGGAATGTAGGAAGATGGCTGTAGGAGACTGGCTGCTCCACAACTGCGGCAAAATTTGACTACAACGTGCTGTGACCATCTGAGGCAATACATTAATTTAAAATTAGCACTCTTGGTATAATGGAAATAATGGAAAAGACGTTTGGGGTGTTTTCTGAACAGCTAAGACAGAGGAATCATGATGGTTTCAAAAAAAGATACTGAATTGTGATGCCTATCCTTAGATCAGTCTGCTACACATTCAGGGGTTCCCCTGGGTATTGCTGTTTCATCCAAATCAAGTCACAAAATAACACCTTTTTTTTTATCTTTTTGACTTTCAGTAAGAGTCACTTCCCACTTGGGTCTTATGGGACTCTGGAGCATGAAGAGCAGCCCACTTGAGACTCAGATAAAACCAAATACTCCTTGAAAATGTGGTTTCAGAATAGGAAAAAATATCCATCAATACTGTTTCTTCTAGATAAGAATTACTCAGGCACTTGGTTCATTTCTGTAGCTTTGTTAGGCTATCAAAGTGACACTGATCTCACATAAATACATCTATACCACACTCATCTTTTAAGAAAGGTCCTAGAAGCCCTTATAATCTGCAGTTCCATATTCCACATCCTTCTTATCTACAAGAGCCTGTCTGCCAAACAGCTAGTATTAAAACAAAAAGCACCAATTTTACACAATTTTAATGTTATCCAAATAATTTGCTTGGTGTTACATTATCTCCCCTTATTTGGTTTTGCATATGTTTAAAGGAATCCATAACAGGTTTTGTTCTACTTAGCTTGTTTTACTTCCTGTTAAAAGAAGTTGGAGAGATTCACCTAAGCAATAACGATCTCAGCTGACAAAAACAAGGGGAAATAAGAATAACCAGCTCCAGATACTCACTTTGCTGCCCAGGTAGCCTATCTGCTGTGTAGTCTTTGATGAGTCTACTACCACAGTCAATATCAGGCAGTCCTTTAACATGGTGTTGGAATGTCAGAGACTTTAGAACATGGGAGGCAGGGTTGGTTCCAGCTTCTTTCTTTTTGGTTTGCTATGCAGCATGCAGTCTCCACTGACTAAGGTGATAAAACCATAAAACATTGTGACAAACTGACGGAATTTTACAAGCTTCCCCAAAGTGCTTTTTCATATTGTTTAAAGCTTTCCAGGGAAAACATGTTGGCAGTATTAGCTGGGCAAGGTACTGACATGCACAGCATTAAAAGGGAGATAATACAGTGCTGTCTGTGCTAAAAAAAGCGTCATTCTACCAGGCTGTAAGCAATCTGCTTCCCTCTGTGTCTTGGATGGCTCAAACGGAGGAGAGTAGCTGCAAGCAGCTCTAAATAGGAGCAAGGAGAAGCATGTGTGATAAACAGCTACTCCTCAAAGCTTTCTCCCCTCTGGTATTTCAATTTTTTCACAACCTCACAGTAGACAAGCACTTTGACAGGGTCCTATTCAGGGCATGTTTGGTTTATATTCCTTCTTCAGGATCTGCACAGCACCTTGTGGTGTTCGATTATCCTCTGCACCAACTGAATTTCTTGCAGCAAAGCCTTTCTTCGTTCTTTCTGGAGCATGCTAAAGCCCTCCAGATGTCGCTTAAGATTCCTTAAGTTACAAAGGGAAGGACAACTTAAAAAAATATGTGACTGGGATAACACATTTCTGCAAATTAGGTGACAACATAAGAAGCAGCTGTATGGGTGGCAGGCTCAGGACATCCTTCCACGAGGCTGCAGTGCTCCAGCTGGGTGAAACACAAGTGTAAATTGTCTGCCTGTATTCCTGCTTTCCTTCACACTGAAATTATACTTGAAGCCAAGTTATAAAATAAAAATAGACAGACCCATGTTCTTTACTGAACTTTTCCTAAACATTGCTATATATTCCAGCTATCGAAATACGTGTTTTTATGATGTCCAAGTGAGGAGCCAAATATGCATCCTAACTCATACTCCAACACTCAATCCATTCTAATGCTCTCTTCTGAACCACTCAGATGTTCACCATCTCACCACCACCACTAAACCAAAATCCTCCTCCAGTCTGGCAATACTTTGGCCTAAACAGTTTAGAACACCATTTGCTTTGTGGCATTTTTCAGCTAATTCAACCTACCATGGCTTCTTCCCACACAAGAGTTATAGAAGGTATAGACAGCAAAGCATTAAATAACTGCTCAACAAAAGCATGCCTTGTATCTCAGATGCATAGAAATGTGGGTATACTATGCCCAAGAGATGCAGAATAAATAAAATAAAATAAAATAAAATAAAATAAAATAAAATAAAATAAAATAAAATAAAATAAAATAAAATAAAATAATTAAGAGATTACAAGTTACAGATTACTGATTTTTTTTTCTTTTGATTTTACTACTATCTGAGAAATATTTTAAATTCTTGACCCATGAAAGTTTATAAGTATCTTCCAAATCCTATAGGCAATAAATCTGCTTTATCACCAGTTTGTGCTCGTGAACAAGCCGATCATTCTTCCAGGTAGAAATTACACATTTTCTGCTACCCATACCCTGACCATGTCACCTGTCTGCTCTTCTCCACACCAGGGGCCATGAAAAAATTCCTACAGAAGAGAGTAAGAACAGGGTGAGCTTGTTCCCTGCTTCAGCCTAATACTCTCAGCTCAGGAAGCGAACAGTTTTCAGACTAGGACCTGATATCGTTTCTATGCATTTAATTACTCTCAGTACTTTTCTCTCTCATTAACTTTTCCAGACATCTCTGTATTGATGTAAAATTTTACCTGCACAGCAACCTGGAGCAAGAAGAGCCATGTTCTCTCATGTGTTTCAAATTTATCACCTACAACTTTCACCAGGGAAAATGAACTTTGTTTACTTCCTGATTAGAACAGAGCTTGTATTAGGCAAAAAGCATTAAGTATGTTGTCTTAATAACCTGTTTGATGACCTATTTCCAGGGAACATTATGGCACCCACTCTGGCAAGAAGATTCTCAAAGAGGATTCCAAATGCCAGAGAACAAATAAAGCTCTCAGAGAGTGATCAGGCAACAATAAGCAGAGAGAAATTTTGACTAGGCTAACATGATGATATGGAGCACTGAAATTTCTGGAAACACAAGCCTAGGTCAGCTCTTAAGAGCTGATGTATGCTTTCCTTCTTTATGCAGCCTAATATAAATAAAGTATAGTGTGTACATATATATACCTACACAAAAACATACAGATCTTCCTGCAGAAAGTAATTTTTGGTGAAAAGTTGCTTTAAGTGTCTCATTTCTGTTTTGATTTTGCTATTTACATCTTTAAACTGACTTTACCATAGGACTAGAAGTTTTGCTTCCTCCCCCCACCACCAAAACAGAAAAATATTTGCAAGAAATCAAGAGTATGATTTTAAAAATTATATGCCTTTAGAAAACATAAATACACTGTAAGTGGAATCATCTACTAGCATGGAAATTACACGTCTGAGAGGAGAAAAAAGCACCTAATGCAAAACATAATAAATGTTTATCTAGAAAAAGCATATGAATATTTGATGCTTGATTCTATTCCTTTTTAAATGATCTCCAACACACCATTTACTTGGGCATGCTACAATTTCTTGGGGTTTTTTTCCAAGCCTCTGTTAGGCCTCCTCATAGTAAAACTTGTGGAGAGAGAGATCTGTCATCTCTTTTGTTGTCCCTGCTCGCTGCAGGGAGGGTTGGGCTACATGAGTTTCAGAGGTCCCTCCCGATCCAGGCTGGTTTATGGTTCTGTGATTGTTGAATGCAGTGTTGTAAATGGCACTGAAACAGGATTTATGCACTCCAAATCACAATCTCCATGCTACAGACAAAGCTAACCTGGCCTGTGTTCCTATACTCTTACATTTTCCATTTCCTAACGATTTTTATTTTCTAGCAATACTCGTTGAAGTATGACATAGGAGACAGGGTTAAGAGCCCATCATAGGTGTGTTGAGTAGTTGAGATATACACTGCTTTTATAGGAAATTTTTCTCATAAAGTTGTTCAGTCCCAGTCCCAAATATTTACTAATAAAGCCATTGGGAAGTGTGTCTTAATTTTAAATAATGAAAACACATGATCCCAAAGCTCAGAAGGAATGACCAAATTAAGGAGAGAACTAGTTAAGCAATTCTCATCTCTGTCAAAAGCTGTGTGCTGCAAGTTGGCATCTGCAGGAAGAGGATGCTCCCTTCTTTTCCACTATCCAGCTCCCATTGCAGAATCTGCAGCGCTTGAAATTACTACATTACCATGAACTTCTCAGTGTCTTTAAATATGATAATAAAAATTAAAAGATGCCTCTGTACTTTGTGAATGTAACTGAAGAAATTATGAATAGTATTCTTCAAATGGGACCTTAGGGTGCAAATTCAGCTCAGCTGTAAGTGCATTTAAGTGTATGGAATAATTCCAAGACTAAATGTGTCCCACTATGCAGAAGGGTGCTTGCTTTATTGAATTAGGAGAATTGAGTGCACTCATCCTGTCCACAGATCCATTAGTCAGTAGTTATGACAGGCCATAAGCAAAATCTATTATTAGCACATTTACTGAAAATGCAGTTTTTCACTTGCACAATCAGTAGCCATGATCTTAAAACTACTAAAAGAACACTGAAGCCTACTGAAAAAAATAATGACCCAGTTTTAATTTCAACTTCAAAAAGGTGATACAGGGTTAAAGAGGGGGATTTTAGAACATGCTAAAATTTAGGAAAATCTCACTAAACCAGTTTATTTCATCAAAGCCAGTTCCATATTTCAGGATAATAAAAAGGAGAAGCTTCCCTGCTGGATCTATGTAAAATTCTCTGTGCCACAGTGCCAAGTGGTGGCCAGGCACTAAAGCAGAATTAACCAATTAGCAAAGTGCTCCATCTGGTACAGCCTGGACTCGCTGTGTCTCCACACCTCACGTTACCATGACAGAAACTTCTAAAGGGACATCTTTAGCAAGAAAGCATCTCATTCTCTGAAACATCTTTCTTTTAATCTTTTCTACACACAAAACCAAACATGGCCACTTTACAGGAAGCCAGAGCATTCAGAGTTGGCCCATTCCCACCAGGAAAGGGCTTTTTTATATAGGCTTTGCTATAAGTCAATTCAAATATTCTTCAGGTCTGAGAAGAATACAATCATATATTCCTTTGAGAAATACAGTGGATCAAGACAAATGGTTTTAAAGTACCAAAGAAAATAGAAACCAAGAGACTTTAACACAAATACATCCAATTTCATATACTCAAGATTTCACTAATTATTTATTGCAAGAAACCAACAGAAGATTCCAGCCAACAGCTCTGGATAATAAACCCTTGTCCTCAGAAGACAGCAGAAGCAAAAGCTTCCTGCAGTGCCAGTTTTGCACTGCTGTCAACTTAGAAAGGTATCCTTATTTCTGAAAAAGTAGATTTATCATTGACACTGACTTTTGTCATTGCTGAAACTGCTAAGCTGCATTTCAATTAATAGAGACAAGCCAGTAACATGGATGAAAAACACAGGGGAGACTGGACTGCTGGCCAAACAAGGTTTCACAATTGCTCTGACTCATGCAGAACCTGAAAAGAAAACCTGGAGATTAAAAACTACAGTGCCTCATCTCTTAAACCACCTATCTCCCTCCCAATTTGCATAATGTGAAACAGAACTCAAAATTAAGCATTCGTGTCTCTTCTGCAAGAACAACAAGCCTATAAATCAAAGTCTCTTCACTGTGTCTGCAATTTGCAACATTTCAGTAGTCTCATCCCCCTCCAAGGATGAGCACAGTTTGTGCTGTGGAATTCAAGAGGATCACTGCAGTGCGGCTCTGGGGAGGACTGCGAGCGGCCAAGGGAGCCGGCAGGAAGGAGGGCACATCCCTCCTTGCACTGACACCTACTCTGGCAAACTGGGAGAGAGAATGCCCCATTCTTAAGATCAGAAACACAACCCAGGCTGGTATGTCAATCTTGTAGCTGTTTCTTTCCTTACTATCCATCATCATCTTTGTACAATCTGCTTTTTCAAAACTAGATTAGCATGGAATCAGGGGAGCAAAGCTTCTGCTACTGTTTTTGTAAACAATCGTTAGAAAATCAAATACCAATGAAATTCCTAAGAGCAACTTGCTCAGAGGTGACAAGATACTGAATTATTTTCATTACTGTATATTAAAATATATAGCAAAATTTATTTATTTGCATAAAAAATCAACTTTAAATATAAAATTCTCAAGCATAAACTGATTTAGCTTTTGAATTAAGTAAATATAAACAGAGACACAGTGTTTTCTTTTCATGACAGAACAGCATTTCTACCATGTTAAGTTTGTACATCTTGCTCATAAAATTTAGTAACAAATGTAACAATGACAAAGCTTTCCCTACTCAAAATCAGAAATACTAGGAAATAACATGCTTGCAATGTTGTGGATATAAACTGTTCACCAGAAACTTGTTTTCTGAAACTATGGGTTTATATGTATGTACATATGTACATGTCTGTGAATGACAGACATTAAATTTTGGAGGCTGGAAGAGCTGTTTCCTGTAGGTTTGTTGGAATAACTTCCTGGGAGAAAAAAACAAACAAACATAGAAACAAAAAAAACCCCAACAAACAAAACAAAAATCAAAACAAAACAAAAAACATGCAGAAAAAAAACAAAGAAGAAATTGGGAAACTCATCTAATACCTCTGCCTGGAAAAATATTTTGGTGATTTAGAAGGTTTTTGAGATGCCTAGAAACAGATACTTTCTGTCCTAGTGATTAGAGCACTTTGCTGGGTCATAG
This sequence comes from Pardalotus punctatus, assembly GCA_013400915.1. Classification (NCBI taxonomy): domain Eukaryota; kingdom Metazoa; phylum Chordata; class Aves; order Passeriformes; family Pardalotidae; genus Pardalotus; species Pardalotus punctatus. The sequence goes on along the minus strand of VZTX01003600.1, from coordinate 214,601 downwards.
GAAGCTCTACAAACTCCACCTTCTCAGGGCACATTCACACACACAAATCAAATTCACCTCTTGCTCTGAGTCCCATGTCCAAGGCTGCTGTCTCATTACTGAGAGCCAATAGGTTCAGGGGGGAGCTTGTCTCTTAAAAACATCACCGAGGAAGAAGGAATAAGGGTTTGGACAATCGTCTTGAAAGGGGAATATAAATTTTTCTGCAGAATCTTGCATTTTCTCTAAAACTTATTTTTAATTTTAGCCCATTCTAGACAAAATTACGGGTATTATTTTAGGGGATGTACACAAGACACCAACACTATACCTGTACTTACTCTTATTATACTTACTCTTTCTAAAAGCTTTATTGTTTTCTGACATATTCTATCAATTTTAGTTTTGTTGTTGTTTTTTCTTTGCCAACAATTCTACAGAAGCGAGGGAAGTAAAAAATTATAATAACTGAAAATAAAGCTTAGATTTCAGTGCAAATTACCAGATTCAGTAAAAGACAGATGCAATCCAAAGAAAGATAAAGAGCTGGGATTACATCTGCTGTGATTTGCCAGATGAATTTATAGTAACTACTGATAAAAGAAAAAGAGTTGTTGGGGAAAGGAATAGATTTAAATCAAAGCCAAAAAGTAGGTCAGTTACTACTTTAGGTATGAAAGTATGCACAATGACAAGAGATGCAGCGCTGCGCTCCCCGAGCCGGCTGTGTCCGTGTGAGAGCAGGGCTCTCTGCAGGGCCAGGGCCGGTCACTTCGCTCCAGGGAGAGGCTGGGGCTGGCGCTGGGGCTGGGGCTGAGCAAAGCAGCAGCACCGCAGCTGCACACAGAGCTCACCTCCTCTCCAGGACAACACCACACACAGCACTTGTCTGTTCCGATCAGAGAAATATATACCAAACCACAGTAAAACCCGTCTCGTATTGGCGATACAGCATTTACCTCTTCTTGGTAAAAAAAACATGTTCACAGAATGGAATGAGGGACAGATGAAGAGTAACAACCCATGAAACTCAAGGTAGCTGGCAAACAGAAAGATCTTCACTGCTGTGTACTAAATGTGTTTGTTAGGAGGATTTCACCATTCAACAAGCAAGTTGGATTCTTTTGCCATAAGCATGGGAATATAGCACCCCTGAGCAATCCTGAAGAAATGGGGAATTCTCTCTACTCCAAAAAAGCCATTGTTGCTTTGGGTTTTTAAAGCATTGTGACTGCATAAATTTGCATTTTTCTAGTGTGCATACAATGCTTCATTTTATAAGATACCAATGACACACTTGAGGGAAAGGGAAAAAAAAAGTCATGGTATTGTTATGAAACACTAAAATGTGCTTTAAAAATACACACACACACACAAAACTGAGTAGCAACACCACATGGACAAGAATATTTCCTGTCAAGCTACATTAAACCCTTTTCAAGGATGCCTGGAAAAATGATATCCAAATATTTTTATTTATGCTCAAACAGCATGAATATACTATTGACATTCTAAAGGCAAATAATTTGTTAAATTATTTGATAAATTTAAAGAGCTGAAGATAACTCAAATAATATTTAGAGGTACTTTAATGACCTTACTCTGAGTTGCACATTGCTCTACAAAGAGAGCCTTGGACAAGTTAGGCTGCACTTTCATCACGCAGACATTTATCCTTTACTGAAGACACACAGAAGAATGCATATGTAAATAGAAATGTCATATGGAGGGCAGACATATGACCATCTGGAAATAAATTGGGACTACCTGGTCATAATCTTTATAACAAAAACATATCCTCTAAGACACTGTCAAAACAATAATACTTCATAAACATACAGAGACTGCAGCAACGCAAATCGTATTTGGCAGGGCTGCCCCAAGGTTTGTTCACCAACACTGCTGTGCTTCTGAACCAGCCTTGACATAACCCTGAAGTTTCAGCCATAGGAAGGAGCATTCAAATGAAAAACGAAAGCGCAAGTCAATTGTGAAAAGCTGCTCTGGAAACACGCTTGCCTGATACACTGGTGCTCAGAAAACAAACCAGGCAAACAAAGGGAGGAGGAGAGGCAAGTGACCAAAACTGAAAACTTTTTGCTGAGAAAATGCTAATTTAACTGAATCAGAACCATTTTGAGGAATATAGCAATGCCACCAAAACTCAGGTGAAGAACACCTATCAGTGCCCACCTATTTCATTTAACAGGGTGCTGGTGCATACAAACCATCTCTGAAAATCTGACAGCATACTCCAAAACCTTGACATCTGGTAAAATTCTCCCCTAAATCAACAGGGCAGAGGAAGAAGGAAAGAATTATTGCTTGTATACCCCATTTTCTGCCCCTTGTATGCCCCTGTTTCAGTTTTGCAAAGAAAAGGAGTTCAACAAGGAAGAGAGAGCAGAATTTATTTCCTGTTTAGCTTCAAATTTGTGCTCCCAAAGACTCACAAAAGTAAAAAAAATATTTTTGCATTAATACAGGTTTTTAGACTCAGCTCCTAAATAATGAATACATTGTTATAATGATTACTATTTGTGGCTGTATAAACTTACTAGTTTTAGAAAATACCCTGAAAGATCACTGAATACTTGCTCCATTCTTGCATAATGCTGTAATTTCTGCAATATCCAATAAGGAATCATTAAACTGAAGTCCTTGATGAAATAAAAAATAAAAACTTGGAAAGAAATTAAGGTCCTTAAGGTTATACTGTATGCTAAGGAAGACATTCGTGTATACACCCACAACTCCTAGGAGAATCAAATTTAAATTCCCATTTTTCTATTTGGAAGAGGAACATAAATACAGGAAAAAACTGAGCATAATAAGCTCAAGAAATAAGCAAACAATCTGAATCCAGGAATTGAGTCTATTTCTATAGCCACATTTCATTAAACTTACAAGGAATAGAAATTGCTGCTGTAATGAATTCTTTGGGTAACACCGAAGAATCAGTTGTTTTGGTTTTTTGGAGGGGAGGATGTTTGCTTTCTCTCATTACACTAACTTGATTTTGTTCATAGATATTTTTATATTACTGAAGTTCCTTGGCAGAACCATTTGAAATACAGTGTCTTTCCATCAACTTCAATACTGTTTGGAATAATCTGTTTGCAAGAACTACGACAGCATACAAATATTTCACAGAGAGCCAGAAGTAACCTTGTTGTGCTTTATATCCAGCACAAAGCACGCATTTATTAAATATCTGTGACCGTGATAGATTTCAACCCCAGCATCCTGCTTTTCCCTCATGAATGAATCTCCATCTCAAGTCCCTGAGGTCTGCAGTCACCTTAAAAGCTCCAGCTGGCAATACTTACTTTAAAGATCTGAAAAGAAAATTCTCCTGTTGCTCTTTGAGCCAAGATATTTTACATATCCAAACTTTACTTCACAGCTGGATATGCCCATGAGTTGCTGATTTCTTCTTACAAGCGTACAAGCAACCCTAAATTATCAAGTCAGTTTTTGCCTTCACAAATCAAGTATGCAACAACAGCATCTCTAACAGTAGAGACTTAAACATGAAAAAGTATCTTTTGACAAGATCCAAGATAAAAATGCACATGCACTTTCATGCAATAAAAAATGTAATTCCTGAATTTTAAAACTTATAATGCATTGTCTAAAAGTTAGAAGCTCACCTAAAATTCAGATTCTCAAAATCCTCACACATAAATTCTGATATGTAAGTCTTGTTTGAAAACCTGAGCCCTCTACTAGAATGACCACCAAGAAAGAAATTAGTAACGGTGTTAGATCTGTGTAATTACACTTTTAAGACCTGTTATAGGTGCTGCTATGTCAGATAGCTCTCTTCACTCTCAGGGAGGGAAAGGTCACATTCCTGTCTTCCAATTTATTAGCACTGTACAAATAAATATTTGAAAAGAGCATGAATATTAGATTGCCTATGCAACACTGGTGCCTTGGGCTTTTTACTACTGAATATATTAAATCTGAACTTTCAAAATCATGTGAAGAAAGGAGGTGAAATCACAAATGTCTTGGGAATATACAAAGGCAGAGGAGAGAAAATTAGATAGTGAGGGACCTTAAAGCAAAAGAAAATCCTTCATTTTTGGCAGTTGATGTGTATTGCATGCATTAGTATGCAACAGTCCCCAGAAACACTAGCTGATGTTACAGTCACCTCATTTTAAGTACTGTTTATAGTAGGGAACAGTCCTAGCTCAGACAACTTAGTGTCTCAACAGGCAAAACAAATTAGCTCCATTTATAGAACTGCATGCCACCCAGAGTCAGAAATAGCACTGCATTAGCACCAAGCTCACAAAAGCAAGGGGAAAGTCACAGCTTGTGTTAACCACATGGTGTATCTATTAAATGGCTTACAATAATTAGTGGTTAGGATTTCTTTTAAATAAATAACAAAAAATAAAAAGGGACTATGTAATGTGAATACATTTCAATAAATCAAGGACACCAGAGAATGTGATCAGCTCTACTGAGCATGCAACTGCATGCTAACCTGGTATCTCTGTATTGGTACGTGGCTCTTCGCAATAGCACCTTAGCATTGTTCAGAATACAACAGAACAGGTACATCCATAACACACACTGCTATCTCCCCCAGGCTTTCAGAGGAGTATCTTTACTTTCCATGGCAGGTGAATTCAGTTGTCCACTTCCAAATTAAGGTAGTTTCTTTAATTCCATTTTTGAGGCAGAAGAAGAGGACAAGAAGAAGGGGAAGACAGAAAAGATGAATTTTAGAACAGGAATTGGCCTTCTTAAGCCCTCTGCCTGTGTGTCTTATCTGTATTCTCTACTACATTTTATGAACTAAATTATAAACCGTTAGTATTCACATACGCATGGCATTTATTGCAAGCTAAACTATTTCTTTAAAACAAGATAATTAAAATTAGTTGTGGTGGGAATGAAATGCCTAAGAAATCTTTCTAAAAATGTTCCCAGAGCTTGCCCTTGGACACAAACTCATGACTGACAATTAAAACACCCTGACTATGCAAAGAATTAGAACACTTTTGTAATTTTCTGACAGCAGTGGCTATTGAATTAAAATGACTCATTATTAGCATTTACCCTTTTGAAGTTATTTCTAATTTGTTTTGAATACTCCAAGAGAAAGTATGTTAGACCAGCCAGAGGTGAGGCTTTCCATAAACTACTTGTCTTTTGACCAGACTAGGAGAGTTCGTAACTAGTAACAACTCCATGGACTCACTCGGTGCAGTGAGATCCTGAGGACTTTTCATTCCCTGGGGAACAAATCCAGTTTCTGAAACAACTGAATGAAGGGACAGCCTTTCACAGCCCCATGGCCTGATGTGACACCATGCACAGCTTCTGCTGTAGCCTTGGTCTCATGCAGAACAGCTGCCTGCCCTGTACGCAAGCCTGAGACATGTGAGCAAAACCTGGAGGACATTACACTGAGCATCATCTGAAATGTGCCCAGCAACCGAGCCAATGTTGATGATTCCGTGTTAAAAGAAATGCAATGATGGATATCTGAAAAAAAGCAAGTGGTTATCAGACTATCCAATGGTTAGAGGGTCATAACCTTTTCTTCAGGAATGCATCATTAATGAAGGTGTGTAACAAGAAGCACAACAGGGCAGAAATCGAACCACAACCTTGGAGGTTTCAGAAATCACAGAACAAGCTTTTATAGCCCCAACACCACAAAAATACACTGTGTGTGTTCTCTTTCACTAACATGTCAGTGGCTAAAGCGGCCCACTTTGAACCAGGGGGAATTTGGACACTAGCCATTATAGAAAGTAAGCTCAGACATTGACTTCTTTTGAAACAGCTCAATTACTTTCCTGTGGCACTGAATTCCTGACAGAAAAAAAAAAATACTTCACTGTAATTGGTTAAGGATGACCATCAGCAAATCACAGTTATTGGGAGACAAACCTTTGCTTTCAAGTACTGAAATCAGCAATACAATGTGTAGAAACAATGTTATGATCATGAAATGTCTCACTTAAAAAAGCTATTTATACAGCTTACTTCTGAACAAATTTTCTTACATAAAGAACAACATGTGAGAGTCCACTACCTTAGAAGCATCACTACAGGACACAGTTTAGTTTCAAACCCTTTAAAGTTCTTGAAGCACATAGCACCAGTTACATTTATTCCTTCACTGTAAATCTCTGGGTGATTAGGCAAACATTGTAGTGCACACTGGATGACAAACAGTATGTTTCACGTCTCATGATGTGGAGAGAGTGAGGAAGAACACATAATCTACTTCTTTATGTCAGTGCTCCCCAAAATATTCCATGGCTGTCCCTGGTGATCCCAAATACAAATGGATCTGAGCAAAAAGAGTGATGGCATATGCCTGTGGCACTTGAGACCACAAAGCTCCCTATCAGTAACACATCTGTCTACCACCACACTTAGGAATTCTTCCTTGATTTAAAAAAAAAGACAGATGGAGCTACTCAAGAGGTGCTAAAAATACCCCAGATATTCCTGAATGGTCAATAATATTGCAGACTGATAACAGGTTTAAATAATCAATAGACACCTCTCACTAGTCCATAAAGCAGAAGAAATCAGTAATAACGTGGGAACTTGAACAGCATTTCACATACAGAGGGAGGCCTTAGCCAGTCTGAAAAGGGTAAAGGAATTCTGAGGACTCCAGGTAACATCAGATCAGAATTGCCTTACAGTTGTCAAAAAACTCAGCAGTGAACATTTCTGATAGGGCAGCATATGTTTAAGTGTAACAAGAAATGATTTTTGAGATTTCACATATTATTCATGCAAAGGTAACTTTCACTTCGTTTTCCTGGAAGATTTTTTGTTGTCAATAAGAACAGATGCACTCTCCTCAAAAGCCTTAAATAACCCAGGAGAGGTATGGGCAAAAATATAACCCCACGTTCTTCAGAGCTCAGCAACAGAGACTTGTATTTATTAAATTAGTTGAGATATTCCCAAAATAAACATGTTATGTGTAGATCTAAAATGCCAAAAAGTGAGAAAGAAAAAGTTTCATGGATAGTATTTTCAATTACTATGAATATTGAATTGCAGAAATCATAAGCTATGAAGTAATTTAATAAAATATTCTGCAAGCTCATTTTTCATTCCTTAAGCTCACCAGAACTTAATCATACTAAATTGTGTGAAAATTCATAGTAAATATCTATGCATATGATTTTATAACTTTCCACATTCCTGATATAATGAAAAAATTACAATTTAGCTTTATGACAAAGAGTCAAGAAATAGTCATTGATGAATAGCTTCTAAGAAGTTCTTTGAAAGTATTAGTGTTTATAAATTGAATGGATAAACATGGGGTTTACAGAATGGAGAAAAGAAAGTTCATTATTTTGTGACTCCTGCTATTATTCTAAATAGTGACAAAAATAGTATATAAATCTAAAAAGCAGGAAAAAACGTTGAGTAAATGTTCAGAATACGAAATAAATGTAATTTGTATTGTCATTATACAGTTAAAAGAAGAGAAAAAGTACTAACAAAAATTTTCAGCTGAGATTATAATGAGTCTGAAATTGATGTGTAGCAGGTGGTCATAAAGCAGGATCATGCAAGATCTGATATATGCTAAAATAAAAAGAACATAAAACATATGTATAATTTGACAGCAATAACTCAATAAATTTTCTCCTAGACTTTGCTTTTTAGTAAAAGATCTTTTTCAGGAAGAATCCTGACTCTGATTTTAGTTCCACATTTATATGAGTACCTTCTTAGGGGAGGTACTTTTCTTACTTCTGTTCAAAATTAATGAAAAACATTGATGAAAAAGATTTCAAAATATGCTAAAAAATAAGCAGTAGGGAGAAAAGCATTGGTATAATAAAAGAACTTGCTTTAGATCTTGTCACTTAAGATTTTATATGATGGGATAAAAAAGGGTTAGTGAGAGTCTAAGGGTCCCTGGGAAGAAACAAAGCATTTCTGAGCTTGACAAGCGATGATAGTAGAAAATGTCAATGGAATTTGGAATAAGCTGTCCACCTGGGAATAGTCTGGGGTTGGTGACTTCATTAGGTGGCCATTCCCTACTGGTGAGAATGATGAGAGGTGGTGCTGTTCAGATATTGAGCTGTGAACCCCGAGTTAATACCGAGGGAAGAGCTGTAATGGCATTTGGCCGCCCAGAGCAAGGCAGGACTGCCCACTTGGAGGCATCCTCCTGCCAGGCCCATTTCAGTTGCACTAACACCTCTTGGGCACCCAGGCTCTCTACCAGAGACACGATTTGTGCCTTAGTTGAAGAGCTCCTGCTATTTTCAGTAGATGCTTCAGATATAGATTTGACCAAGCAGATAAGGAAAAAAGTGAGAGACTTCTTTCAGGATGACATTGCAAAGATAGTGTATTTGAACTACAAAACTGAACACATTTTATGCTGATTTGCACTTTAAATACCTCTCAAGATGGAAAAAAAGGTGCTTTGATTCTTGTACGGTTTTGTTAAAGTGTTTTTTTGAAAAAGCTCAGTTTTCTGTCAATGTGAGAAAGGTCTTTGGCAAGACTTTCTTCCTTCCACATCCTAGATTTTCTTCCCTGATAATGTCAAGGACTGTTCCCTCATATGAGTAAGTGCCGTTGCTCTGGCTGATACGTCTTAGAGCGTGTAAGCTTTGAAACTTAAGACAGCAAAGATCGCGCTCTAACAGAAGTTGTGCTCTCTTGTGAAGAGAGGAGGCAATAAAATCCCTTGCTAAGAAAGACAACTAGAAATTCAGCTCAGTGCAATTTGATTGGAAGGAGAAGCACTTTATCTTTCTGTACAAATTACTGGCTTAGCTGAACTGTGTTTAGTTCAGATGTTAAGAGCATTGCATTAATCCTCTGAACAATTTAAAAGCCCTAAACCCACCAGAACGGACTTCTAAGAAAGCTACCAACAATACTGATAAATAACAATACATATACATGAAGGACGCTGTATTTTTGTCTTAAAATTTTAACTCGGAGCTGGTTTATATTTTTTTATCTGTTTTACGCACACAAAACAAGAAGTCATTTTCCTTTCCTTCCAGTGAGTGAGGTTTGATTTCTTTAGGACAGGAATGAAACACAACCTCTGGGTCCTTGAGCCCTGCAGCACATCCAGTGGGATTGATTCCAGCAATCATTATTTTACACAGCTTGCCAGGCAATTTTTCTGACTATGCCTGACCTGGGGAACTGTGCTGGGACAGGGAAAGATTGGCAGGGAATACTTTGCCTCAAGATCAGGTTCTAGGTGACATGTCTAGATATGTAACACACTGCAATGTTATTTTCCCATCAGTACAATGGAAATCTCCCTCCCAAAAACTAGGAAAGTAAATATTTCTTGAATATATAAGTAATCAAATAGATGCTTTCAATAAATGTTAACTCACCATTACCTGTTCAGTCTTTATTAAGAATTCTGAAAAGCACACATTTTCTCTGTTAAGTGCTGGTCCTGAGAAAGATGCAGTTCTCTTTCTCTTCTTGTCCAAATACTGAAAACTGATTTTTCCCTAGACAATAGTTACTATTTTAAAACATCTAATCACCATCTAAAAACCAAAAACCCAAAAACAAAAACAAAGCATCACTTTTTTCATAAAGGAAAGTATTTATCATCTAAACTCTTCAGAGACTCAAAAAAACCCACAAAGAAACTCACTAAGAATAAATTAAAGAATAAACAAACAACTCCATCAAATTGGCAGCGTGTCCAAACTCACAGCGTGTTATTAAATTAAATCAGTGACATTTAAATGAGTGCACCTGTATGCATACAAAAATAATTTCCTAGTTAATTAGCTCTGCAGCTATGGATGCCCTAATAGGTCAAAAGTACATTAATTATGTCTAAATGAACAGAAATAATTTACAGGTGGCCACAAACCAGGAAATATATCTTAACACTTCAGATTCTTGCACTGGGAGATAAGGTCAGATATTCACTTATCATATTTTCCAGGTGTAGAGAATATCATGGGAGGTGAGATGCTCAGTTATTATTGAGTGCAATTATCCAGAGGGCACAGGACAGACACTCAGACAGGACTGCCCTGGACAGAGGGAGCTGCACGCTACCAGAAATAGGTGCAGCCATGGGCTTTGGGATGCAGCACAGGCAGAAAGGAAGAGAAGGGCACAGAAAAGAGCCAGAGCTGGAAGAAGATGGGGGAGGGCAGCAAAGGATCTGAGAAGAAATCTGAGAGTTTGGTAAACACAGAGAGCTGCAGACATGGTGATAAAACCCTCAATTACTGAAAGAAAAACAACCAACAACCCACACTTAGCAGAAAGGATGCTAAATGTTAATCAAGCATCTGTAGAGCCTTGCACTTGCATTCTGTTAGAGGATCTCTGCAGAGCATGAGCATCTATTTGACCAAAATATATTATCTGAGTTCTATATTTAGAAAGGAGAGTAACATGTTAAAAATTATTGGATGTTCCAAACCTGATCAAGACTGAAATTCAATTTTTGTTTTAATTTAATGGAGGGAATTCATGTCCAAACAAAACATCTGTTTAATCATTCTCCAAAACAAACCTAATTTTTCAACTTTTATTAACTGAAGAAACAATAAACTGGAATAGGAACTTACCCTGAAAGCCCCTGTGAAAAGTCCTGTATATTATTTCTATGTTTTTTTTGTTTTATGAAGAGATGATGACAACAAAAATATGTGGAGTCAGAACATCCATGCACCAAAATGAGGAGGTAGAAGTGAAAGCCCCTGATATTCTGCCAACCTCCGTACTTCCAGGAGGCTTAGAACAAAAAAGCCACCTGTAGCCAGGATCACTAATTCTTAAATAGGAACACAGCTTAGAGAAGAGTCAGTTTTGTGTTGCTCAGTTTTTCTGCAACTTCCAAAACTTGTTTCATGTCTCTATTGCAACAGATGACCTACATGAAACTGCAGAAACTTCCTTTACCTTCAGGAAGGAAGTTTAAAAAGGATGAATAGTACAACAGCTGAAGAACTGGGGAGTATTTCTCAGTAGCAATAACTCAACAACAAAGAGATCTAAGAGCAATTATTTTTGCACAAATATTTTGTTGATTCTCTTTTTGGTAGGTAAAGTACATGCACTTCTTTATATAAAATCAGGTACATTATCAAGTTAACACTGGGACTGTTCAACTACTGTGAGCTGTATTCTTCAGTATCTTTGAAATAAAGGAATTTAATCACAATTTGATATTCTGGTAGTTCATTTCACACTGCAAATTCATCTTCTTCTATTGCTTTACTAAGATTTTTCTCTCTGGGAGAGATACATGTATCAACCATATGAGGAGGGTCAAGTGTGACAAAAACAATCAGATGAATGTTTTCAAAAATTAGTTTGGTTGGGATGAACATAATATTGATTGCATCTTATACTACATTGTCTCAAGGTTGACTGCATGGTTTCTTCATTCAGAATAAATAAATCAAAATTAGAGCAACAAAGCAATTCAAAATTCTCACCATCAAACCACATAAAAATCAGAAGAAATAAAGAAATTTAATTGATCAACCTAAAAACAGTGATTCCAAGGCACTGCATGGAACTGCAATTTCTGCAAACTATTTTGCTTTCCACTGAAAAACAGCACTAGTCACTCAAAAGATGAAGACATAGTCAAACTAACCGCATTAATAAAAACTTGCGTAACACATAATAATAGTCCAATTTCTAAGAGCTTTTTAAAAAAAACTGGAAAACAGTCACTAAAAAGATTAGATTTTAATGAAGATTATTAGCCTTGATAGAACAATCACTTTATTCTACTTTTTTTCCTTTTTCTGTGGATTTTTAGCAAGAAGTAACACTTAAGTACAACCACCGGCATATGAACTGATGTTGCAAAATAACTGAGCAATAGCTTTGTGACCTTCAAAACTCTTGTCTCTCAGGCTAGTGGGAAAATTATAAAGCAGAGTATTTAGTAAATTCAGTTTTGTTAGCTGAATGTAAGGTTCTGCTCCAGAGCAGAAGAATTAGTCAGTGTCTATACTTAACTGTGGACACTACAAGGTCACTGGCACCTCAAAGTGCTGTCACACGCTGACATGTGAAGACTGGCAAGCACATCCCCACTCTCTGATTTTCAGCCAGTTCTGAGACAAAGATAAGCTATTTAATTACAGCAATTTTAGGACAGGAAATGAGGACACCTATCATAACCATTAAAAAACCCCCTCGGATAATTGTATTCTAACTCATTCCTTATAATGAAAACACTGAAAGATGATGGAATTGCCTTGCAAATGGGGAAATTGCTCTAAAAGTAAGTGGCAACCACTGGGGCTCTCACTATGTGTTATGAGATTTTTAATACTGTCAAGTAACTGTAGTAACTATTTTCTTTACTACCCATAAAAGAGCACCTCCAGAGAGGGGTTGAAGAACTGGAACAATACAAGCCCAAGTACTGATGCACAGTCATTAGGCTCCTCTCCAGCACAAAGGTTGTTCCTAAAGGGCTCCCATCCCAGAGCAGAACTGGCCCAGCACAGCAGCACCAGGCAAAGCTACTGTGCATCATGACCAAGACAGAGAGCAAGAGAGCCAGAAACTATAACCTAAATACCAGTGGTTTGTCAAGGGCACATCATCTGCCACATCTGCCTGAGTATTTATTGATTTGCTGAAAACTAAATGTCTCATTTTTTGGAAAAAAAGTGATTCTGCAGTTGTGGCACATACCACACCACACAATTCTATCAAAACCAGCTTCTAGTAATGCATCCCTCGTGAGTGAATGACACAAGCAGTCCTGCCACTCCTCACAGCTATCATCCCCACATCATTATTTTCTAAGTTACAGAAATACTTCAAAAAACAGTCAACATAGAAGTTTTCATGTCACGCCACTGAGAGCTTTCACATTAACTGCAAAGACAGATAGTATATCATGGGGCAAAATGTCTGTTACATTTTTTCCAATGGCACAGTTCAAAGCTTAAGGCTCAATATGGCAGGAGAGGTATGGAGAAAGAAAAGTGAAAGTGTATTTCACAATTTGTTTGTAGGACTCCCATGTTCTCTGCAAATACAGCTTTAAGTACAGAGTTAAACTAATCCCTGCAATTTAAGCCAAAGGCAAGCAACTGAGAAGGGGGAAAGAGGTGCACTATCCTTGGTATTGTTTAGCTCTTCAGGTATTTTATTAAAAAATACTGCTGTTCTCTTTGGAGACAGTTACTGCCAAGCAGGATTTCAAGTGCACAAGGAAATAAAAAGAAGAAATTTTGTTGTTTCACTACAAATGTTTCTCAAATTAGTAGTTCCAGACATGTTTATTCAAGATTCTACTATGGTGTCTGGGGTTTTGTGTCCTAAACACATCTCAGAGAACTTCTGGCTAGAAAGAAACTTAACAGAAGATGGAAGGTGTAATCACCTCTGAAAACAAGTCTTCTCTAAAAGAAGACCATAAAGCAAGCTGCCACACAACCTCTGCATCTATCATAAACATTAAATTACTTTTCAGAGCATAAATATGTTCTTTGATGTCACCAAAATCAGCACACCAAAATGCAACTTACCCAGCAGTAATGCAGCAGTACTATTGAAATGTCCTCCTAATCAATAAAGCAGCAAACAGGCATTTTGGCTGATGTCTCTGGCCATAAGTTCACCTCCCACACACTATTTCTACCCCAGGAGCTGCAACCCAGAGATCAACATCATTTGGTTGCTATCCACCTAGCTGTATCAGCAAATAAAACTAAAATCTATTGCCTCCATTACTTTTCCCCTCCTCATCTACTTTCAAAGAAAGCACCATGAAAGAGAGGCACCCCTTGCCAAAATGCAGGCTCGTATTGTTGCTTTGTGGTAACCAAGCTATGAGAGGCCATTCAGCGTCACAAGAAGCCAGCACATGAACTAACACTATATCCTTGCCGGTCTCGCTGTAGTCCCCCTTCCACCCACAAGCTCACAGGTATTTTAGCACTGTAACATCACTGGAACTCTCCCTACAGTGCATAATGAAGGTGCGTTACGCTGGAAAAGGCTTAAAATATTTGGATTTGTGTCAAACCTCCCAACTTTCCAGATGATTATATGGGTTTAGAGCACAAATGGTATGATTTTGTCACTGCCACACAGCTGTTCCGATACAGAGCAGAGCTGTTGTGGATGCTGGCACTTCAGCCGAGCAGTGGCACAGAGCTCACTGCCCACACAGGATGAGACAGGAAGCAATGACTGCAATAAGCCATCACCACTCTGACCAAGGGGATTCAAAGGAGAGTTGCGAAGAGAAGTACTCTCCTTTTTCCAAGATCTGGGAGACAGCTTGCTCCTTATATCTCCTCAGGAATTTGACGGTAAGGAGAGGCCTAAACCTATATAAGCACATGTGATGTTCTGCTATAAAACTGATTTATGTATTACCAGTGTTGAATTTTAGTTTAGTGCAACAGTCCCCAGTAAAACAGAGAGCGAGTCTTATCCTTTAGTCTTACCCTCTCCACTCCTGTGTAGAAATAAGGAGGCTCATTCCCATGGTTTACAGAAGGGTCTGTCCTTCCCTTGACACCTGCCCTGAATTCTCACTAAGGAAAGTGTGAGTTTAGTCTGTGCACAACAGGGCAAACCAGACCCATACGGGCATCATGTTGCAGTTGCTTGAGGAACCTAACTACTAATTGCTACTTTCAGTGATACCCACTCTTTCCTGTTAATTTTTGTCACCTTGTAAATCTCCAAATGAAGGCCCTGGTAAACGAAGCTCTCCTCAGAGCATCAGCAGCATTCTGACCTGTTCAGGAGCACACAGAGTTTCATATGCAGCTCACCCTGGAGCGCCTTCCCTGGCAGAGTTAGGTAGCTCCAGAGCACCTTGGTACGTTGATTTGGAATTCACTACTGCACAACAAAAAGCACACAGACCATTGAGACACTGGCCCAGCCCACATACTTTCCAAAGAGCCTCTGAACAAGTTCAGAAAAACAAACCAACAAAAAATTCCCAAACTTAGTAAATCTCAGTGCTGAAAGTGTAACAAGGATCATCTTATCTGAAAGATGATACAGACTCTTGAGAATGACAAAATACAGGTCAGGCACACAGCATAAATTGAAAACTCCGTTTTTATATTGTTTTAAATGCAAATACATGAACTTCAATTTTGAGGTCACCCCAAAGAGAATTAAACTCTCTCATTTAACTTTAATTCCAGATTGATCATTAAATAAATAACAATTGCTAACTCTGAAAGATTTCTTCCACATGGACAAAACATCACAAAACTAATATCAAAACTAGAAAAATGAATCATTAACATTTCATTACAAAAAACCCAAAATAGTTGATTACCAAACTCCTGAATTTAAAAAAACAGACAAACAAAAACAAAACAAATAAAACCCAACCAAACCAAAAAAACAAAAACAAAACAACATAAAAAACCACCAAAACAAATAAAAAAACCTCCACTTCCAACAACACATCAGACAGTGCATTAACAAAGGTTTTATTTTCCACATTGCAAATCTAACTTGGAAATAAAACAACCTACAACCTTTGCAAAGCATAGAAGTCAACACAGTCTTTGGATGGCCACGCCATCAAAAGATGCTGCTGAGCAAAAATTGTATGTCATAGTCAAACAGTGATCTCGTCCCAGAAAACCATCCCATACAAGGACAAATGCAATGACTTCAACACATTTCCCAAAAATACCCAGTCAACAACAATAAAATGTAGGTAGAGACAAGTCACAGAGCAAATATAGGATCCTTGGTGCAGAGAGCACAACGAAGGAGAAAGCGATTCAACCAAATTCTGTATAAAAAGAGTACAGAAGAAGAGAAATTTATTTCTCTCAGGCTGTCAAAGATCATACTTTACTAAAGAAAGTGAAAGAAAATAAGAAAGGACAGTGATACAGCAGGAACAGAGGCCCACTTCACAGGAACCTGTTACTACCTGCTACACATCAGGGGTCCCACAACCTGTACCCCCTGCAGGACTGGTCTCTCTCTTCCATGCTTTGGCACTTTCGCTAAGAATGAGCACAGCAACACAGCTCAAGGAAGGAGCAAGGAGAATCGCAGTTTATGTTCTGCAAATTCTCCAGCAAATTTCCACCTGAGATTGCCACACTCTTGAAGTCTTCATGAAAGAACCAGTTTCTAATGTCTAAATGGGAAGGTTATTTTAACAATTTTATGTACAGTTTATTATACACACTTTTAAGTGACAGCAAGGAATTCTAGAGAATATTTTACAATTTGCTTAAAGAATATTAATACTTTTTTATTTTTAAAATTAATCTTGATTAATTTAAACTCCTAGAATTTCCAAAATACTGGGTTTTTTCTATGTTTTTCTGAATCAGCTCTATTTATCTGTGTATTTGATGTTCAGACACCACAGTAACAAATGTATATGGAAAAAAGCAGATATAAAACCGTCATAAGAGAAAAAGCCTAAAGGAAAAAAAGCGTAAGAATAGAGAAGGAATTTGAAGTGACAGGAGAAAGGCCTAATAATAATGAATGTAAGAAAATAGGGAATGGTTTGTCACATTTCAACACATGAGTAGTAGATATCATATTTACACACAACTTGTTTCACTAAATTATTGCATGACCTTGGGCAAAGACTGTTTTAATCCTCTGTGGCATATTTATTCCAGCATCTCTAAAACAGATGTCATTCTTCTGCCTCTGTAAATACTGCTCTCACCTATCTACTAAAAGGCATTACCTAAGATTCTGGCAAGAGCTAAGTCAGATTGGAGTCAACTTTACTCACTATGCCATATGCCATTTCTGGTTGCAGGTCTTCTGCTACTGTTTTACTCTCAAACTTGCAATATGCTATAAAACATGCTGGAGCTCTATCTTTCTCTCCAAAGAAATTAAGAGTTCCATGTCTTAAACATATTCATTCTGTTGGCAGTACTAGTCCAGCATATACAAGTTTCTGATTCTGAGACAACAAAAACGTTCACTCCTGTAAAACAGAAAAATGTCCTAGGATAAGACAAACTGACAGCCAACAATTTCCGAAATCAAAGACAAAAGAACAAAGCCAACCCTATGCCAAGTTAATAAAAGCCTGATTGTGTAGCTTTTTTCAAGTCAAGAGTTCCGTGTTTTAAAAGAACATAAAAACTTTGTTGTTGGTAAAATTAAACCAAAAAATGAGGCACTTGATTTTCCTTTACATTTTGCCCTAAAGAATTATGCCTTGTTTTATCAATTTTTAAACATGAGTTGGCACGAAAACACTATTTCTTCAGTCATACAAAACCAGTTAGAAAAACCAGTTAAACTCAACAACAACAAAAGATTTACCTGCCAAATGGATAATGGGAAGTTAAATGCTTGTGGTATCTCTTACACTGCAATGAAAATTACTTTTGCACCCCCTTAGAATAACCATTTTTGGGTACTCCATGAAACAGGAAAAAGAAATGCTACTGCACCCAGTGAAAACCAGTAATGTGACAGCAGGCCAGAAGCTATCTGGCCTTGACAGAAGAATGCAAAGAACCTCTTCTCTTCAGCCTAATGCAAAGCACAGCAATTATTATTTGTGTTACTGTAACACAAGAACAGGTAAATAGCTTCTTCAGGGATGTGACAAATGCGGCAATCTAAAATTACAAATGTAACCATGAACTCAATTATCCTTCTAACAGCAGTATGAGTACTGGGGAATATTGTTACTAGCCCATTTTATTGGCTGGTGATCCCAAACACAGAAAATCTAAATATATGCACTATATAAATTTGCAAATCTGCTAAGATCTATTTGTTTTCATGAAAAAATGCAAAGAAAAAGACAGGAAAAGTACATCGATTCCTTGTAGCTAGATGATGACAGAAAGAAAGGCAGAGAGGAAATAAAACTGTATATCACACATTGCTGGCAGTGGTTAGAGAAAGAAAATTATATATTGATGTTGCAGGCGTAATAGGGAACAGGAAAAATACACCAAATATCAAAATTTTGCGAAGTTGGTGATAATGGAAGGGACAAGACTGCACGTCCTCCAGGTATATCATACACTGCAACCCAGGGCCTAAGCAGGGTCTCAGGTGGGATGACGTGCAATGTCCCATCCCTGGGACACAGGACAGCCATGGGCGCCCAGGAGCAACCAGGCTCTGCTCTGCTCACCTCCCACTCTCCTTGGGACAAAGGTGTCACCACTCTGTCATTTTCTTCCTTACAGTAACTGAAGGCTTCACCTCTCCCCTTCTGCCCAGCTCCCAGGTTGCC
Organism: Pardalotus punctatus; assembly: GCA_013400915.1. Classification (NCBI taxonomy): domain Eukaryota; kingdom Metazoa; phylum Chordata; class Aves; order Passeriformes; family Pardalotidae; genus Pardalotus; species Pardalotus punctatus. The sequence goes on along the minus strand of VZTX01003600.1, from coordinate 196,387 downwards.
ATCTGGAGCAGGCAATTTCTTCTGGCATCAGTCATCACATTCCCATGCTCCTAATTACTTGCCCTAACCTGGGCTCTGACTAGAACACGGCCCTGCCTTCAAAGCAGCCACACAGCATGGGGGATGCTCCCACCGCTCTCCCTGAGGCTCCGTGTCCTCACACACTGGAACAAGGCAAGGCAGTCACTTCCAGGGCGGCTGTCACGCAGTGAGTGACGCAGCCCCTGCGGGCAGCAGGGACTGCAGGCCACCAGCACAGCATATGGCCTGCTCCTCAGGGCCCTGCGGCTGTCACTGCTGCTCTCACAGTGCCCCGCTCATCTGCCACTGCCACTGCCGGGGTATTGGTGGGAAGCACACACAGTGAGCACAACGCAGCAGAGGCCCCATGCCGACCTGGAGGTGTCAGAGGACACAGCTGACACGTCTCCTGCTCTACCTGTCACATCAGCAGGGTCACAGCACTCGTGTAGCTGTGCCTCACCCTGACAGAGCCAGTTGAGAGAGCGACTTTGGGCTCTTAGCCTTCCCTGAGCTCCTGAGTTAACAGGGACAGGGAATAAGACTGGCTGCAATAAGATAAAGCCAATCAGCTTCTGTCAGTGGGCTCTTACCTCTCGAATAAAAAGATTCTGCGATCCCATTGACCTAACAAATACAGCCTTATTGGTTAATCTCCCCCTTTCTTTCCCTTTTTTTACCCTCCACTGTTCTTTCAGTTGCACACCCTGTAAGAGGATATATCCCAACTGGCAATCCCGCTCCCACCTGGGAAGTCACTACATCCAGTTCACTGGAAAGCCCAATTCAAAACCGCAAATGTGCAATGCATACATTCAGCAATCAGCAGTGAGAGTTTCCACACTAAGACACCATTTAACAGGCATTTGCAAAACTGCTTTTTGTGGCCTAAGCATGTATCTGGAGTGAAGAACAAGGCCACAGAGAGGAAAAAGCAGAGATACTATGTGAGAAAAAAGGCTAGAAACATCTATTACATAAATAATGAATGCTAACCAGCTACAGTGGAGGGCTGCAGTAATGAAGGGGAAGAAAGGAAGTGCAGCTTAACTGGTTCAATTTGTTATCCTTCAGGATTTAACAGTATGCTAATCACAGTATGTTAATGATAGATAAATATTAAACATTAAACAGCCATAAAACATTTAGTTCTCATGCAATGGCTAATATGTATCAAGAATATATTTGTTCCTATTTGATTTATTTTGCAATTTACTATTAAATTAATATAAAATACCTAGTTCTACACATTCATACACTGTAATTTAGTGGTGTTTAACTCTACTCCAGGTATTGTCATTATTAAGAAGTTAACACTGCCTAGCAGTTATCTTATGCTTAAAATATTTGTACTTGATTTTTCAGTTTCCTAAAACAGAATTAAGTAAGCTCAAATGTTGCTGTCAACCAGCCCTCCACATATCCCACTGAACAAAAAAGGTTCTATGGAAAGCCTGGGTTCTTGGTTCTATGGAAAAATTAGGGAAATATGGGTTCCATGGAAAAATTAGGATACAATCATGTAATCTAAAAATTTAACAAAATTATTCAGCACAACCATCTAAATGCATGTCAACAAACCATAAATCTGGCAGTGTTTTAGTTCCAACTGCTAAATTCTACAGAAATTACCATTAAAAAGAACATCTACCAAGACAGGAGGCTTTATTCTGGACAATTGTTTCCACATTTCACCACACAGGATCTCGCACCTGGGCTTGCTCTAGCCTACATAGTATCAGTCAAGAAGCATTTGCTATCAATTGCAGCTGTTACACCCACTTTGACCATGAGGAATTCATTAGTGTCCTTTCTCATCCATATGTGAAGCAGAGCCATAACATAACTTTGCACTTCTTTCACAGAAAAGTAATTTGTAAGTGTTTCAAGATCATTTCTCTATATATTCAAGGGAAATGGAGAGTGAAAAGTAAACAAGACCATTATAAATCAATCAGCCACAAGTATTTCATCCTATCAAGTTTTCAGTTGTTATCAGATTTTGCAAGGCCCACTTTGAGACCTCTATTTCTTGCTGTTTTACTCTCGCTAACTTCTCAAAGTAAAACAATGACCTTTACTTCAGGGTCAGCAGTCCTTTTGATTCTATCACACCAATGATTTCTTCGGACTGTTAAAAGAAAGCTAACCTCTATTTTAAGGACTCTGTGCTACAGTGTTTAAAAAAACCAACCAACCAAAACAAACAGAAATACTCAAACCCTCACAGACCCACGAGTTAGTATTTATTGCCTCTTTTTTCGAGCTGATATATTCCTTAAGGCTGCTGACAAATTTTTTTACTGGTCCTACGATACATGGCAAAAAGGGACATAAACAGAACAAACTGCTTTCTGGGTTCTCTTTGTAAATAGACTTTTTTATTGGCTGGTTGTTGTCAACTATTTCTACCAAAAGACCAAAAGGTAAAGACAGAACTTTGAGAGAAGTGAAAGGAACAAGTTTATCTGAAGTATGACACAAAAGATAAGGTTTCCTGTCAAACTACACATTTTTGAGAGGTGGGTACCACAATGAATGCACCCACTGTACTTTTAGTTACTCACACTCTAAGAGGATATATATCCCAATATGCAATCCTGCTCCAACCAGTGAAGTCAGTACATCCAATTTACTTTTACTTTTGTGCTTCAGAAATGTATGTAGGAATTGAATGGCCCAGATTAATAATATTGTTCTCCTCCATGGCCTCTTTTCAAGATGAAGAAACCTGTGTCTTGTTTCAGACTTACCCACCCTCCACAGGCTTCCACAGGACAGCTACTCCTGGCCCTGAGGTTCACTCAAAGAGGTTCTAAACATCATATCTTGAAGATGGGCTGACATGAAAACATTTTTAACTATCAAAGTGCTAAATGCAAAGTTCTTTCCCAAGCTGGAACTCGCCACTTCGTTTAATTGTTAACGTTAATTTTGCTCTTATTTATATCTGATCTCTTTCAAAAGATCTTAAGAATAATGGCCTTTTTAACACCATCTCCTGAGAAATCTCCCTTCTGTTGATGCAGAAGACCAAAGCTTTTCCTTTTGCTGCTAACATGATTATAGAAGTAGTTCTCGTCATCCTTAATGTTTCTTGCTAAACACATTTAATTTTGAGACTCAGTTTTCTAAGTACCTCTCTATAAATCTGTGTTACTTTTTTATAGCTGTTCTTAGTAAACTAACTAATTTTCTCTTCCACATAAAACCAGTGGGGAGTTCATGATTCAGTCAAGTTAGTCTTTAATAATCTTCCTCTGCTATCTTTCTTCCACACATGGATAATTTTGAATTATGCTGTTAATGTCATCTATTTGAAAGCAGGTCACCTTACTTTCTGCTTTCCTTAAACTGTCCCCCCAGGAGATCTTGAAGTTTTATATGTCTGCCTTCTTAAAAGCCCTTGTTTCCATGTTCCTCCAGCAGTTCTCACCCAACCTAACTTCCTCAGCACTGGATTTTTCTGGATCAGATTGAAGGCTGTTGGAATAATTTCCATTTTTGCACTGTCCCTATCAATAAACAAGTACTTGTCAGTTAATGAACCTGATGAATTCTAAGACTTTACTGAGCATCCACTAATTTTCTGCCCCCTATAACACCTCCTTATTTAAGCTTCACAATCTACCTAACCTTAAATTCTGTGTCAATATAAAATCATTTATTAAAAACCATCTCACCAGATCCCTGATTTCATGATCTTTTGTAAATTATCAAAATCCAAGAATTTTCTCCTTATGGTGCAGCATTATGGTTTTTGGCCTTTATACATTTGTTCAGGTTGTGGGCATTTTGCTCATGCTCTCCTTTAACCTCTGTTTCAAGCTTTTTTAAATGCTAATCCAGTCAGCATATATAAAAAACTGAAATCTCTTCAATCAAATGCTCCATATATCATGTGCCCATCTTTCACACCCATAGATCTATCTACCCAGTCTACTTGGCCAGTAATTTTGCAGATATCAGGGAAAAAAGAATCTGTTTAAACATATCCAAATTTCATTGTGTATTTTCCACAAGACGCAGTCTACTAGACTAGCATATGAAAGAAAGCAATTAGTTAGGATCTTAATAAATTAAAACAGCAATCCCACTAGAAATATTATGTCATTAGCAGAAATCACTTTTTCAAGTGAAAATAATCATGACAGAACCACTTAAGAATACAGACAGAAAAAAACATTTACCAGGAAGTTTACTTGATTATTCAAGTAATTAATGAGTTTGAGGATGCTGTATCTGAATTTATACTACCTAGAAACAGAAATTAAAGTGAAGTTAATCCAACAGATAGTTCTAAATATTCACTAGATGTGGATATTAACATGCATGCAGGAACTATTCCAGTGCACTCTGAAGTTTACAGATTAAGGATATGAAGGCTGTTCTCATTATCACTGATGGATGTGGCCAACAATGAGTCTTTTTTACAATTCTGAATATTGTCACCAGGGCCTACTTGTTGCACATGCAAAAGATACTACAGGAATAAAGCACAGAGTTGAAAGCATCCCAAATGTCCTGAGCAGCATCACAACTGAGCAGCTTCCAAAGTGAAAAGAGCAATCAGTAGGGATGGCAAAGCCCAGGAATGACAGACACAATTACCTCCTGATACATTTCAGACTTTTGAGTTTTCTGGTTCAGATGAATGTTGGAATGGAGTTACCCGACCTTCTTTTTTAAGTGATCAACTTTCTTATGCCAATGTTTTCCTCGGGTGGATGGAAGTTTCTCCTGGTAAATGTCTAGTTTCTCTTCTTCAAACAGATAATAATTTACAGGTAATTATGTATCTACACCCTTATTCTTCTTTTTAAGCTGAAATACCATACTCTCAAGTTAAAGTCTATATTGTAATTAAGGACAGCAAACAAGAAACCTCAAGATCAATGTTTCATCATAGAATCAATCAAGTAAAAAAGAGCAAAAATAACAGAAAGAAAGAAGATCCCATTACATCACACTAAGAAAAATAAAGACAGGATCTATAATGAAGATCACATTATAAAAGAGGACCTCAAGTTTATTTTTGCAGTAAATCTATTTGGCTCAGTCAGAACATTACATATAGGATGCATTTAGAAAAAAATATCTCTAAAACCAACTTTGAAACAATGCTGGTTTTCAAATCTACCTTTGAATCTAGAAATTAAAATAGTTTTTTATACAAATTTCTGACCCTAAATGATAAATTTTCTCCATAAAGGTAACAGCTAGTGAAAGAGAAAGTTAAGAGGGAAAGTCAACTGGGTGCTTTCAGAAATCTTGTTTTCTTAAACAAAATCTTCTGGCATCACAATAGCTCCCCAGAATACATATACATAGCATGATAAAATAAATCTATGCAGAACGGTCTCCAGCCCTTGCTTGCAGCCAAGCAGAATAGATCTGAGAAAAGAAGTCTCTTCATAAAGCAGTAACAGGGAAGAATAATGGGGGGAAATGGAAAGCGAGAAAAAGAGGCAACCGATTTTTTTATTCTATTTTTACTCCAGCTTTGTGCCCTACTGCAATGAAGGACTGCTGAAGTATTTCAATCAAAATCAGTGCTCAGACCCATTCTTTTTCCTGAGGTACAGTCTTGAGTGTGGAACTTTGCTCAAGATCCCTTTTCAGTTTGAACTGACTCATTCTGGTTCCTTGTATTCTCTAGTATAATTGAACTATGAAGTGAAGGGCTACCATTCCATGTGAAATTAATAAAGGTAAAAGAAGGAAAACAACACTGCTCCAGATGGCCTACCAGAGCTGCAGACAAAATACGTGGGGATGCTTATAAAATTAAATTAAGAACGAACTGACTGCATGTACAATAACAGTAAAACAACTTTGCCTATTCCAGCACAGGAACCTCACAACAAGAGGCTTCAATACACAAATTGCAACTCAAGAGCCAGGTGTGTGTTTATGAGCTCTGGGCCCTTGAAATATGATAAATTCACCATGGGAAATAAAGAAAAGTAGCTTTGGAGAAAGTTTGCTTTTTCTTCCAGCACTCATATGCCAGCAGCACCAAACCTTCCCTTCTCCCTCTCTCCTCCTCTCACTTCCCTTGGCAATTCATCAGCCTTTATGGACCATTTCAATGCTTCACAAAGTCGGGTCTCGACTTGTAGTCAAATGAAGTCTCTGCATACAGGATCTGCAGGAGCACCTGTTCCAGCAATGTGCAACTTTGTGAGGATGTTTGGGCAGATAAGAAGCACCAATGAAAATATTTCTCCTGTTCCCACAGTAAAAGAAGGATGGGCTCTCATTCCATTTATGACATGAATAAAGGTTTGGGGAAAATGAAGTGTCTGGTATCCTTTGTTACCATGGTGACCACCCCCTTTGGAAGGCCAACTGATTTCAGCTTGTTGACAGAATGATTTGTACCTGAGTTTCAGGGAAGTGTGATGTTCATCATATTTTGACTGAAACAGCTCATTTTTAGTTTTGCCTTTTGCCTTGTCTTTGACTTACAGAACAATATGGCTAAAACATGAGGAAATCTGTTGATGTTATTTACTGTTCCGAAGCCCCTGGCACTAGCAAACAAAGAGGAATGCTGTTCAGCACCAAAAATGTCTTCACTGGTTAGCATGAAATGCCGTATCACTTGGCCCCACAGGACCAAGGGGGAGGCAGTTTTAGATGCATTGTACATTACAGTCTGTCTGCAGTGAAAGATTCTGCATCTTGGCTTCAAGTGCTCAGCCAGAATATAGAGTGCACAAGTTCAGCTACAGATAATAACTGGAAGCTGTATGCTTGCAACATTATCCCACAGAGGGGAGAAAACAAGGAAGTACTAAAAATCATTTTTATTCAACTAAGCACCATCTGAAATTCACAGCTGCTTCTGTAACAGAGTAACACCTGGTGCACAGGGACAGCACACTGCAGTCCGTCTGACCGGGTACTGTGTGCTGCAGAGAAGGGCTACCCAGCTGGGGCAGTACCAAGCCTGGTACTCAAAGGACTCCAGGAACAGCAGGAGTTTAAATATTTTAAGGCAGCAAAAGCAGTTGCTGTTACCAAGAGAAGTCCTGCTTTCCTCTTGTCCCAAACATTCCACCTAGTCCACGACACTCCGAGCTTTTGTGCCAGCATGGCTGTTTGTGTGGCTGCAGCTTCATCCGGATCCCAAGGCGGAAATAAAGTCCAAAGCAAAAAGGTTCATCGTGGCTATGGAGGTATGAAAAGGATGAGGAGCTAAATTGGTGCCAATGCCAACCAAAAGCTCTCTTACCTCCCTTAAACGTGTTTCCAGGTTTGCAGCTTTAATTGGATATTTAATATGTGAGCTTTTACAGCATTTGAATGCTGAAAGAAATTGCTACCAGAACTTTAGAATATTTTGTGCAATATGAATTTCTTAGTTTTCTATTTATGCCACAGTATCATAATTCTGTTTTCTTTGACATTTATTAACAGGAATGTTATATTAAAGCAACGCAATCATCGAGAACTCTGAAGTTTGTGAAGAGCTATTGCTGATCCCTCAAGCTGGTCATCTGTTTCTCTTCCAGGTATTGCAGTCAACATTCTGGAAAGTATTACAGTGCCAAGTAAAGAAGATTCATTCTGGTGCAGCATTTCCACAGCAAGAGATCATACCTGAAAGACTTAGCAGGTGTTTGGCCACCACCAAACCACCTGTAGTTAAAGTATCTTGTTAACTGTGAAACTATGAAGTACCAAGCAAACTCTGCACGTTAACATGCAGATTTCTGAGATTTATTATTTTAGGTGTTGATTGGTTTTGGTCAGAAGCCAGACTTCTCAGAATACTTTACAAGGTTCAGTGAGTCTCACTGGAAAAGAACTTTTGGATCCAGAACCAAGACTGGAAAACGTGTACGGCAAAGAACAGTTATTAGCCCAGTGTCTGTGTAACTCATCGGACTACAGGAAGACTGTGCTAATGTTTCTGTTCTATCACTCCAAAACCAAAAGTGACTGCCTTCACTTTTTTTACAGATTAAATCTTCTTTCTCAATTTTCTGGGAGCAAAAGTCCCACACAAACATTCATTTTGGCACAAAATAGGAGTTTTCAGAATCAGAAACTTTTGCAGTGCCAAGAACAGTAACAAACTGAGAGGAAGTTCAACTTATGCTGGAGTGAACGCTGTCAAAATCACACTGCTATCCAGACAAGCGACCACAATATATCCATCACAACTATTCCACATGGTAGAAAACTATCTTAAAGTGTACAGAGGATAACTGAAGAGGATTCTGAAATATAAAAGTAAATTCAGATTAAATATTTTGGAATCCCCACACAAGCTCATTTGCAACAAGGCTAAAATATAGAAGCCAGCATTCAGAGTGTACCCAATTAACATTCACAGATGCATAGCAAGACTTCTCCTAAGAAGCCCTAAGGTTTTTTAAAACCAGGCAATAGATGAGAATTGAAGCAGATAGATGTATGGTGTCCAGAGAAGGGCACTAAAATCCATCATTTAAAATAAGGTTCTGCTTCCACTTACTCCTGAGCATGCCAATGCTCCAGCCTCATTGCACTTGAAAGTAAACCCTCCAAAAGAGATAATTAGAACAGTAGCTCGATATTTATCATGGAGATGCCATTCCCCAGCATGTGAGCTGCGTTTACTCTACACTAATACTGAGCATAAATTTTATCTTTTATTGATTTATAAATATTTCATACTATGTAAAATATTGTCAGATTATAATTCTCTCTCCATAAAATGGCAAGCAAACGTCCAGCCATCTGTTTGGCTAATGAGAACAATCACCCAGGCTACTTTTCAAGCATAACGCAGCCCAGTTTGAAACTGCTTTCAGTGTAAGCACCTGTTCATACATATCAATTAAAATGATAATTACTCCGTTAGTGAATATAATCAAAACAAAATAGTTACAGCTCTATTGTTTACCAATTAAGACTGCAGAGTTCACTGGTGATATATTTCTGGGCTCATTTTTTTTTCTTCCTTACCCATTCTAAGACTGGATCAATTTCACACCAATTTAAGGCAATATCTGTTTCAGTATTTGCGAACTTACATTTAGCAAGCAGCAAAGCCACAAATACTCTCCTGGAAGGTGCCTCTCTTTATGATACATCATGCTGACACACCTTCCCATGAAAAAGACACTTCTCCCATGAAAGAGAGGGCCACTCTTTCCAAGTTGAACAAGTGAATGATGGAGATAAACAGGAATGGGAATTCTGCTGTTTTTACAGAGTTCCTACTACTCTGGGTAGTAGGGTAAATGTCAGATTTTTCTTTTCTTTTACTAACTATTATTAACAATTAACAATGAACTCATTATACAAATTGGATTATGATAGTTTTTTATAGCAGACGTGTTTAAGTGCGCTTAACCTCATCACAGAAGGTTTTCTCAGGAATCTTATGTATCCCTTCCACAAAATGCAATGCTACTGTTCATGCGCCCATCATTGCCAGTTTTGTTCAAAATTGCTCTCAATGTAGAACAAATTCTTCATCTCTGCTAGTGTTTGCTATTTCCCAAAATCTTTCTTCAGTATGACTGTACCTAGACATGGGCCCATGCTCCTGTGTGGCAACCAGAGTTATTTTAGATTATCTCATTGGTATGATCCCCTTGCTACTTTTCACCGCAGTGAATGCTGTTCTCTGTTTTTGACATGCTGGAGATTCACTGTGCCACTCCCAGCTCTGATAGGTACTGAGTTTCAAAGCCTCCTGTTGGTTGAAAACCGAACAGTTTATCCTCCAACAGTCACAATCTCCCGAGACATTCCTTCCACTATATGGGAAGCGCTATATGGGTACCCTATAAAGTCAGTGGGGATGAACACAGTGAAACCTTTTCACAGTAAAAACACATCCTTTAGTTAATAATTTCAGTTGTTTTCTATGCTGAAATCAAATCACACCTTCCAAATCATCCAACTCCTATATGTATTTCCTAAAATGGGTTTCAGGTATTGCTGGAAATATATTTCTTCCCCAGCTGAACCTACTTTAGTGTTGATAGAGCTAATTGATGTTGAGAATGTAATTGCCGTGAATATGGATTCTAACTTCTATATTAGTTTAATTCATTTTAATGTACACAGAAAAGGGAGCTCTTCAAAACAATACACTATATATTATGTTAATGGATTTAGCCATTGACATAAGCAAGAATTGCATAAAGAAAGAAATGTAAATCCAGGTATTACACGTATAATCACCTTGATGCATGAGCTCCCAGAGCAATGCTTGTGCATGTGTAAGGCATTCTCATGTTGAAACTGCTTTTTTGTGCACACTGGAAAGTGAAATTTGTTCATTCCCTCTAACAAGCTGAGAAGCAGCTTCGTGTTCCTATGAAACAGACCTCTGATTCTCATTCTGTCCCTCATAAACTTCCTCCAAGGCCCTGTTCTCCCTCCCTTCTTAGGCTCTAACCTCATCAGTGTACAAGTCAGTACTGGAACTGAATTCAGGGGGCCTCATTCCACAAAGGTTAAATGAGTTAACACATGAGGTGACTTCTCTAACAACTGTGGCTACAGCAAATTTATGCTGGAACATGTGTGGATCAGGAAAGTTTGCTATTCACATCTGCTCTTGTCTTTGTTACCAAATGGAACTCAGTACATCTATCAAGAAAACTATTTTCTAGTTTATGGCTATACAGTTATCTTTTCCTCCAGGGAAATTCACCTCAAGAATTACGATGCAAAAAGAACATTTATATTTTATATACTGTCCTGTGACGAGCAACAGTGTAAAAGACAACATACTCTGCCCATAGATACTTTTCCATAGTTCTCTGAAATGTGGATGTTTGGTACAATAGATACTAAATATTTTTCTTCCTCCTGTTACACACACAATCCATCAAAAGTTGACATCAATAAACATGACTATGTTAACCAATTGCAACACTTCCCAAGATAGGAGAAGCACCTGAAAACTGACAGTGATTTCAATATTAGCTTTGACTGAGATAAATTCTGACATGGCTTCCACCATATATATAATTCTCTAAAGACTGTGATAGACAGAACCCATTTTATGTCCTCAGAGCACCAAGTGCACCCTGTCATTTTGAAAGATTTGTCAGCCTGAAGTCACCCTGAGCCATCATGACAAAAAAAGCAATTGTTTAGAGTACAAGAAACCTGGAATGAAAGAAAATTGATTTTTAAAATGGATCATATATACTTAGTGAATTTTATTTAAGAATTGAGAATGTTCCCTAATGTGTTTCCACATAAATAATTATTCTCTGACTAAATAACTACAGGAATAAGCTACCTTTTTTGCACAAAGCTGTCATTAAAAATGCAGCAGGTAACTGTGGTCATATGGTGGACAAAGAAAACATTCCCTTGCTCTAGACTTAATAATTAAATTGTCACTTTTTTGTGCAAGTCTTGCAGAAATCGTAAAACTTCATTGTAAAAGCATTCATACCACTTTAGACTCACAGAGATGCATGAAAAATTTCCATCTGGTCTCACTGATTTTTCTGTCCATTCCTCCTATTTCAACTTGCATTTCCAATTTCCTGGTTACCCACAGATTTTGTAATTGCCTTTTAATCAACCATATGAACTACGTACTTGACATTCTATTTTTACTAGTTCCTGGTCTCTCTGTAGCTATCTTGGGGTATTTCAATCCTGTCAAATTTCAGATCAGCTTTCATTCAAAAGCAGCATAGGTAACATCAAATTGCATTACTGACATTAATAAACTATTTCTGAAACTCACATAAAGAAAACATAGCTGTCAGGGTCCTAACAGTCAGTGAGCATATTGAAAACTCCATCATCAGCTTCAAAGTACTTTGGATTTTCTCCTAGATACTATCAACACCATTTTGAGCTTGACATGTCAAGTATTTTTTGTAGCCATCTGAGAAAGCTTCATCATGATAAGCATTTGTAAAAAAAAGCCTTGTTTTATTATAAAATAAGAAATATTATATGGCAAATTCAGCTTTGCTACGGAAAAATATAAAAGAACTTTATTAACATTATTTGAGAGTTCATAATGGAACTGAAAACACAGGTTGAAAAACATTTCTTTGCTTTTCCACTAGAAGAAAATGGCTGAGATGCATTGTCCTAAAATAGACAATACGGATAAATTCAATGACTGGCAGTGATGGATAACACCAACTCATCCAGAGCTCACCTTCGGATATTGCTTCTACCACTGAGCTGAGCATTCCTAACCAGAACATACCCGTGGTATTTAAATGGCCACATATTGCTGCTCCCTCTGGAGCTGTTCCACCTGCAGTCTGGCTGCTAGGATGCAGTGGGTAAGAGGAAGAGAGGGGAAGAAAAGAAGACAGGAGAAAATCATCAGCCTTGGTGCTTTCCTCCTTCCTCATACTTTCAGCTTTGGAAGTAAAAGGACAGAAAACATGGTTTGTATCCTCGTAGTCAACACGGATCCTTCCTTGTGACCTTCCAAGACCACAGCTCCCTGTGATAGCTCCTACTGTGAGAGGGAAGCAGAAGGTCCGCACTGCATCATCCTGGGGAGGCCAGCGTACCGCGAGAATGACAGCAGAGTCACGGCCTTAAGGCTTTTCCTCTACTCTGCTACAACCCTCACGGCTCTCTCCGACTCTGCTTGGTTGTCTGTGGCTCTCAGCCACAGCTTGAGCTCTTCATACGGCCACATTCAAGAAGAAATACAACTTGCTACAACCTCATCCTTCTTTCTATTCTTCCAGAGGGACTTGCCTCCTTCCTGAGAATTCGCTGAAGCCATGATGTTGCCTTTCTGCCTGCTTTTTCAGAGAATTACCTTTAATGCCTTTCTTACTAGAACTTCACCACGTTCAATTTACTGTTTCTCAATTAAGAGCCCACCTAGATTCATGTAATGTGTATCAACAGTGTAGCCTGGTGCCCACACACTCATCACCGAGTGTAAACAATGTAGCTTTATATTGTTGCCCACACTCTGATGAGTAAAGTCATCTGCAAGGAAACTGTATGGAGACTGTTGTGGGAAACAGTGTATCACCACATGGAGTGCAGAAAGGAACAGCTGGCAAGAGGAAATCCCAAATGTCCCTTCCACCCCTCGCTCACTTGCTTCCCTGAGAACTTACACAGACCCAACTGCTTCAGATGCCTAGGCTCAGGGTTGCTCCACAGCCACTGCAGAGACAAAACATCACAAATAATAAATTGCTGTCTGGCTACTTTGGCTTTCCTGACATAGTCCTGATCAGTGCTTTCAGATGGAGGTAAGGAAATCAGTCCCAGATCCCGTGCTTATAATGGACCAGTTCAGGGGTACTCCAAAGCAGCCGTTTTAACTGTGCATATGTGTATGCAGTGGCAGATCCCTAGAAACAGCAGAACACTAAACGCTGAATCAAATACCTGAAAGCTGCTCATAAAGTATGTCCTGAAAACATCAATGGACAAAAGTTCAACAAATCTTGTTTCAGAAAACATTAAAATGTGCTAAAGACAAAAAATAACTGATACATCAAATACCATTTTCTGTGTTTTTAGTTTATGAATAGTAAATAAAGCAATTAATTTCTCAGAAAATAAAACTCTGCTGCAACCCTTATGCATGTGTTCTAGCAGTGCCTTTTATTGAATTCCACAGATGTAATGAAGTGTGTCATTCATTTGTTCTCCGTTATGGTATTTCAGTCAAACATAAACAGCTTTCAGACTTCATTTGCAATAAAGATACTTTGAGCCAAGTAATTTGCTAACTTCAGAGCAATAGCTTGAGAGGTCTTCACAGGAATTTGACTTTTCTTCCATGTATTTACAAAGCTATACACATGCACAAACGTAGGTAAGCTCTAATTTATCACGGCACTAACACAGAGTAAGTTGACAGATTCTTTCCCCCTACATACACTGTGATATGTGATGCCTTCGTGGCATGTTCCTCCTGTTCCTGGTAGTTTGTAATATATTTAATCATGCCTCTGATTCAGCTGTGCTCAGTGGTTTCCATTTCATTTGTACAGTTGGAAAATGTGTGCTGCTGGCAGTTACGCGGAAGAGTTTGCTACAGTGAATGACCAAAATGGAGAAGAGGGGAAGGGCATAAAGAGTGGTACTGGAGTACATAATTTAATTCTTATGTTTTAATAATCAACTCCAGAAATCCAGCCTATCAAGGAAAGTCCCTTTTGTGTTATAAGTGATGTGGCCTGACTGTGGTAGAATTCAGCTCAGCCATCATCTGCCTGAAAAAGTCCATTTATAAATGGGGTGGTGATTGCAAAATGAATCCCTGGAAACATTTTTTCAGAGAGGAGGCTATTGACAAGGCAGTACTGCAGAAAGAATGGACTGTGACGAGAATTATCTGTCACAAGATAACTCACTGCAAGGTCAAATGTTGACCTTGCTCTGATGAGGCAAAAGAGGCTCTCGGCAGGCAATAGAAGAGGAGTTGTTTGAAAGTGGCATTGGGCCAGATCAGCTTCCTTTAGAAGACTGCAAGCAACTGTTGCTGCTTTCTGAAAGGATTAGCTACCAACACAGGACAGTTAGAACCTTTTCGGGGGGCTCACCCTGATGTGCCAAAAGTCAGGATTTTCCCATCTCTTGCCTATTGCATTTTCTTCTCATGACCTCAGGGAAGTCCGCTCTGAACATTTTCTATTAGAAAAAGGCCTGCATCTCATACCAAGAATAAATCACCCAGGAACAATACAAATATGAGTCACCAGAATAATTAAGAGATCAGCCATTAAGTATGCAGAGCATGCCTAAGATGAATTGGAAATGCTACCTCATTCGTCTTCACAGCCTGCTAACCAGAACTTCCAGAGTTCCTTTCCTAAGTTTATTTGAAGTCCTGCACCATGACCTGAAGCAATGTATATTCTGGATTCTCCACAGACAGAGGGGTGTAAAGTTTTGCCCTGTGGCCTCCTGAAGGCCTCTGCTGCTACACAAGTACTGCAGCAGCCCAAGAGAACCCGCTAAGAGACGCTAATTTCAGTGAGACATTCGGCCTTCAGCAACGAGTAACTCAGTGAGTCACTTACTTCTGTCCTTCGCCTCCTTGAGAGGGAAATCACACAGTGCCGGGAAATGAAGAATTATATTCAAAAATCCCTGTCAAGGCCCACAGCTGCTACACATCTGTCTATCTGCTATCCCATCTTTAGCAGGACTAGAAAATTTTTAACCTTTTACTGGGCTCTCAGTTACAAAATTAATAATGCATTTGCAACATCAAAAATCAACTTCTAAAATTATGGTCTGTGCCTTTGATTACAGCCTTCTTCCATCTGGATAATAAAGGCAGTGATTTTTGGGTTTTAAGTGAAGTTTCGAGTTGTTAATTAAATATTTACTACTGCTAAAGCCCTACTTCTTAAAATGTAGAAGACTTTAAGATACAAAAGATCTCCTTTAATCTGTATCTATTTCTGTACTTCTCACATAGTGTGCAGCTTTTTAATTCTCTGGTTTAACCTAATTGCACATCGTAAGTTAAATGCTTAGACAAAACATTGCATAACTATTGGCCAGGGAAAAATCCTAAAATTTAGTCTCTGAATCTGAAAAAGCAAAGTGTGATGTGAAAAAGAAATTGAATGAGATTTCCTCATGTTTAAAAAAAAAACAAAAAGAAAAAGTGAATGCTATTGAAACAAGACTTGTCTGATTAGCAACAATTCAACTGATTGAATTCAATTACTCCTGTTTGGAGGAGGGGGATTGTATTTCAATATAATTTCATTTTTAGATGAATTTGCTCTGGTCTTCCTTTATATTTTCCCCCACTAAATTTAACATGGATGTCATCACATCATAACTGTAATTACAGGTTTCAGTTGAGAGATGACATATAATTAGATGTAATTATGCTCATTATGTAAAAGTAACACTATAAATTAAACATACAGAAAACCAACAAAGAAAAAATAAAATCACATGGGAAAAAAGAAATTGAACAAATCCATGAGGTAATCAACTCAAAAACAGAAAAGGAAACTGATAAAGTAAAAAAATCCATCCACTAATGTAAATATCTCTTTTTACCCCTCTTTGTAATGTCACGTTATTTAATGTAAGTTTGGGGTTTTTTCTTAAAATACTTGCAAGAATAGGACCAGATCATACGTCTTATTAGGCCTTAGATTAAAAGCATATAGAATATGAATCCCTCTCCTTTCCAAAATGGAAGCCCTTTTATTAAGCAGGCAGTAAAAATCCCTGGACTTATTCACCACTGGTATGGAGAACCAGCACACTTCTCCTTTAGCCATTACACTTCATCCTCTTTTACTGCACTGCAGATTGTACCCCCGCTCTCCTGTATTTGCTATAATCGTTCAGGTTCAGGCTAACTGTGGAAGTAAATGTAGCTGTCTGGCTTCACGCAACAGACGCCAAGAGCTTAAAGCTACTCCCTCTGGAAGTGGCAGTAATACTCCTGAGGTAAATCACACAGAAGACTCGCACAAAATTAGGGGACATTAGGAGATGCTCCACTGTATCCACAGGGAGTTCGGTCCGGCTCAGAGAATCTGGTCTAGAAACCACAAGAACATACTGGCTTTGCATTGGATCATTTAGTACTTTACCACTGTGATCAGAAGCTTGCAAAAGAAATTTGGGCTTGCTCTTTACTATCTCTTCTGGGCAGTGACTGGAAAGTATGAACAGGTTCTGTCTCTCATTGCTGGCATTGTCAGTTCTATTGACAGGGTGAGGTACAGAACTCGGTACTTAATCAGACAAGCAAAGGGAGGATAGATTCTCAAGTGTTACTAGTTTAAAATTTGGGTAACTCTCCATTCCTAAACCTATGGCTGTATTCTGTTCCTACAGGTCTTAAAAACTGTAAGAACTGTTTTTTAAAAGCTTAGCCACTCACATTTTATGGGGGCTTAGCTAACTGTGAAAGTACCATTTGATTTAATGGCTGAACTTTTGCAAGGTTAGATGAAGGATTTTTCCCTGTCTGTGTCTACAGGAGATGCCAAACACTCTCCAGCTCTTAGGAATTACAGGTGATCAGATGCTCAGTCTTCAGGCAGTAGCTTCAGTAGCAGCAGGGGCTGCTCACTATATTTCTGCAGGTGACTGATCCCGCAGTCTTTCCTAGAGGATTCAACCTATAATACTTGCGAATTCTCTCTTGTTAGCTTTAGTAGAAGTTTCAGACACCTGGATATTATTACATTCTGTATCATTTAAATAAACAAAAGCTGTATCCCATAAAAAATTAATTATGCGAACATTTTATAACCATTCTCAGGGACTCTGAGGCAGAAGCCAAGGCCTATAGGTAACATTTGCTTCCAAGACCAAAATGTGCAAGTTATGATTTTGTGGCAGCATATGGGAGGCTGTTGGTAAAGTAGCAGATGCATGTTAAAAATCCAATATGGGCTGGAGAAAAACATTTGTTATTTCCCATAGAATAATTCATCATATGCTCATAGACAGAATATCCACAGGGCTCTGCTCACCAAGGAAATGGCAACCATTTCGTACTGCAGGCCCATACTATACACATGATAGAAGGCAGAACCTGGAATGGCTGTTGTTCAAGTGTACCTTGATATCTTCGAAGGCTGACAGCTTTTAGGACAAAATATAAGTAACCAGTCACGCCATTTGTTCCTATTGCCCTACACAAAAAAAGAAGCTTTACCAGCAATGTGTGTTTCAAGCAGATTTCATCAAGAACACTTTTGCACAGTATATTGCTGAACTTGGATCTCTGAAAACTGTATATACTAAAAAGAGAAAAGTATTTGCCTAAATGAAGACTTTACCATTGCTTGTATCTATGCATGAAGTCTGAATAAATAAAAAATGAAAGCTTTATCTAGAAAAAAAACAAAGTTGTTAGAAGATAAAACCTTAATCACATGTTCTAGAAGCCAGCTGATATTTAAAGCCCAGTCTGAACTCAGATTTAATAGAAACAAGAATAGTTGACCACTTAGTCATACCCATAAAAAGCTTGCATGAATACTCTTAGTTCAAATTAAACCATACATGATAATTCATGCTAAAATCCACCTATCAAGCACATACACATTTTATATTTTAAAAAGGCCTGGCCGGTAAACTTGTGGCGCTTGACCAGTTAAGCAAAAATCACCAAGATCACTGTGATTCTGTTCTGCCTGAGCAGAAAGAGCTATTAGGTTGCTGAGTAAACAGTTACCCTGTTCCTCCTACCTGCACACTTGTTTCCTGTACTTATTCTCAGCTTTATTTCTTCTTTCGTGCCAGCACCCACACTTGAATCAGCCCACCCACTTTTCATCTGCCAAGCAATCAGCCGTCGCTCCTTAGATCTTACAGCTCTTTGGCAAAGACTCCCTGCACTGTTCTCCGAGGATACGCTCATCCTTCCCTCTGCACAGTGAGCCAGTGTCACGTATGTATTTACAAATGCTGTAGTAGAAAGCTTAGAGCAGCAGCTCCAAATGGAATAAAACCATGTCCATGCAAGAGTGAAGAATAAATGGAACATGCAGTGCTGCCTAAGGAGTGCCATCATTTTTTCCACCTCCACTCCTCCTCAGAGAGCAAGATCTAGCTGGGGATTTATCATGTGCATAATACGGAGCAAGAAAGACAGGATAATGAAATTACATTTGAAAACGGAAGATGATTTGGAAACCAGGAGAGATAAATTGTACACCTGATTCTACACCCAACATTGCTATCTGTCTTTGGTAGAGAGTATCAATTGAGCTAACATCACCTTCTTAGGATACATTCACTTCATCAAAAGGTTTCTAGGAAGGAAGAGAAAAATCCCCAGACTCTGACTCCTCAGAATTTTCAACTAAGGCTCAAAAGCGAAAGGGTATCTTGGAAGAAGGTAAAGTAGAGTGAGTACAGACAGTAAAGAGCTCAGCAGTGGCAGGTACCTCTGCTACTGTGATTTTTGAGAAACAGGAAAATGTGAGGTCCTTATCTTCTGTAGTGTGCTGGAATCATTCTGTAAAGCCAAAAAAACTAATGCTCTCCAGTTAAGCAGATAATATACCAGATTCCCTTCACAAAAAAGTGAAGGCGAGCAATTGCAATAAGGCCTCAATTACAACAATCAAGCATCTCATCTTATGTGCTAACTTAAATTCTCAGAGGCCAGCCACAAATCTTTAAAGGAACATCACACACCAGCAGCACTATCTAAACAAGAGTTCAACAACAAAAGACGTTGATAGGTACCAGAGCAATTGAGTTATTGATGGCTAGCAATTCATAAAATTCTTTTTAACAAGACTACCATACCAATCATGTTACTTGTACTTAAACTCACCTTCCACAGACCATCTAGTGAACTCAATTAGCACAATCATAGACAACTTCAAATACTGAAATTACTTTATACAAGTGTTCCTTTTTACAAATGGCCATTTTTCAAGAGGCCTTTGTCTTCTGAGTCTCTCGTGTAGCTGAAAGTCTGCTCTGCAGCTGACTTTCTGAGAGAAAGAAACTGAGAAGATGCCACACATGCAATTAAAGGTGACAATATTTCCATAAATTCTCCTGACAAAATAGAGGGTATTCTCACTCAAAGAAAACCAGGAACTAGCTCATGGCATGTCCCATTCCCACTGTACTAGACACTCAGGGCTTTTCTCTCCCCATCACGTCGTTCAGTTTAAGTTAATGATTTAAAAGTAATTAAACCCAATAAACCATGACAGATTAAATAAAAACTAATCCAAGTAAATAAATTACTGTTTTCACACATGGCTTTTGTTTGGGCAACAGAACAAAAGGAACTAGACGATGGCAGTGAACAAAAGTGAATAAATAAGACAAAACAAAACATTAGTGGTTGAGACACATTATAACTCATTAACTTTTCTGTCTGTTCTGCTGTAAAAAATACTCTGTATAAGCTAACAAGACAATCTAATGAGACCTATCAGGGGACTGTTATAACAAGATTAGGAGAGGGACCAGTGGCAAGGCTGTTTCTGCACAATGGAGAAAAGGATTTGTATTTAATTAACAGCATTTATCTCAACAGTCCATTCCTACGGAACAGTCTGATAAAGGCAATCAGTCTCTTGAACCAATTGGTCATTTAACCCCACAGATAGTTTTAAAAGAAAAAGTCTGGGATAACCCTTTGTTGATTACTGTTGCTAACTATTTGTTAAAGATATTTGTTACAACTAGCATTTGGTTGGCACTGACATTAAAGTAGGTTGGATTCAGCCTCTTACATTCTCCTCCCAAATCCCTACCAAAACACATGCAATAGGCTTACAGGTAACGTGTGTGCACAGCTCAAGTCATAAGCACAATGGACCAAAGGCTTTAGGATTTTTCCAGAATCCAGGCCCCAACAATCACAGCATGTTCTTGATTGAGTGAAGAAAACTAACAGCCCTCCCTGTCGACCGGCTCCAATGAGGCACAGGGATTAACTGCTAAAACCTAAAGATTGCTGCCTGAGCGTCAGCAATAAAAATAATTCTTATATTAATAAAATTAGGAGAACCCTAGGAGAAGCAAATGCCATAGAAGGATTAGTTTTAGTACTGAGATTAAATGTCACAAGTATCTGCCTCCCAGACCTGCATTTGAATGATACTTCTTGTAATTCTTCACTATTATTTTTATTATTGCTCCCTGCAAAGACACTGGCAAGTTCTTTAAAAATAGCTTCACATGAAAGTACAAAATGGAATTGTTGAAATATTTAGAGAGCAAGTACCTACACACTTCTGAAGAGCTCCTGAACTTGAGCAATTTAAAACAAGCAGCATTCTGTACAGATGACTGATCTAAAAGTAAGAGAGGCTGTTGTACTCATCTCTAGCAACAAGAGCAAGAAAAATACAGTGAAGATAATTCTTTTATTCATATTTTTCAGAACAATTGAACCGACATGCTCCAGTGTGAACCTCATGCTCTTTATGAACCAGAGCAGTCATCACCCAGGCAAAAAAATCTTGTTCCTCCTTGCACCTACCTTAGGCAAAAATAAAAAACAAACTGCCAGTTACTCCAACACCAAAAAAAACCCAAAACCACAAAACCTTCCTGTTGCTTACCTCTGCTGGAACTTTCAGGTGTATTGTCACTTCCATTGTCATCTTATTTCTTAATTTACTTACAATCAATATAATAGAGGAGCTAATTGGCATTAAAGCTTTGTGATGATACTGAAGCCTCCAAGCCTTTTTATTTACACAGACAGTAAAAAACTATATAACCCTTGCTGTCTATAGCTTTCACTATTAACATTACTGTTTCTAGTTTTAGACTTCTGTAATATGGCTGATAAACTTGGTGTAACACATGGCTATGACAGTTCTTTTTAAGGCATAAACTTTCTAAAAGATCATTCCCTTAGTTTATTCCATGTCCCTTTCAAGAGTTCTGATTCCCTTCACAAACTGGGAAGTCCTTTCACAATTGCCACTGCAAGGGACTGGTCAGTTGCAGCAGCATTTTGCATAAGCAGTTTAATAATCAGACTGTTTCACTGAGAAAATTTTGAGCTGCATAACTCAACTGTCATACGTACTTCCCTGTGGCACACGGGCTATAAAGTTTCAGATAGTCTTAGGCTTTTTTTTTATTTTTAGATTATATCTGAAAGCTTTTATAAATTAAGTGTAAAACTGTAGAAGTCCTGCTTATATAAGCCTTGGTTCCTTGGGCTGGCACCAATAGCTGAGTACTCAATGACCCTTCCTGAGCCCCTTACAGCAGAGACCAAACAGATAATATTCTCCAAGTCTCATTTAAACAAAGGCATTCTCCCACTTGGAAAAGGGCCTTACTAAAAACATGACCTCAGAGCCAACAACCCAGTTTTTATCACCACCTCTGTGCCATTCCCTCCACAGAGTTCAGCAGCAGTCAGGGGAGGCTCAGCCAGCCCTCGTGGTTCGGTGGCCCAAGGCTGCACCAGGCACATGAGGGCACAGGAGCAGCTCCCCAGCTGGTGGTGGTTGTTTCCAGCGGGCTGCTTGCCATCAGCATTCCAAACAGATCCCTCCCCAGCACTTTCTAATATGCTGTATTGATCAGTGGATGCCCATACTCACTGGAGGCCTGATTTCACTGCCTTTGATTAATTTAATTCTTTTAGCTCCAGCTAAGTGGCTTGACACCTTTTTATTACATAAAGCCAATATTTTGCAGGCCTAATCTTATATAGTTTTAATCATTAACATCGTGCTATTCCAAAGAACTTTGAGTTCATTTAGAGGGACTCATTCAACCTCCACATCAGTGAACAATGGCACTCTTACAAGATTGTTTTTCTTGTTTTCAGACCCTCCAAAGCATAAAGTAAGTTGTTAGTCTTGAATAAATTGCACATTTCATTTAATGGAATCCAGCCTTACAGAGGTACAGATTCTGAGAGTTTATTTCATCTATCATAAAACCACTTTCAATGCGTATGTTCTACAAGGCTTGGCGCTGTACTGCTGCAGACATGAAAGCTATTATTGTACCTGAACAATCAGATGTCAGTAAAATAATGTCTACTTTTCTTTAGTGCACCTAATGTTTTCACAGGCAGCCCTTTCCACTTTTTATAACAGATACTCCGCTATTCAGAAGAATATGGACAGTACTGATGAAAAACTATTAGTTTAGCAGAAATTAAAGCTGGATCAGTTACTTAAGTGTACCTAATAACGTTTCAGTTTCCGTAAAACCTAAAAAAAGCCCTGCAATGATTTATTTTTGGATTTTTTCTTTTAAAAGTTGGAAAAGAAAGGGATAGGAATAAATGTTTCAAACTCCTACTGTGAATACAAAGTCAGCAAAAATAAATGTTTTGCACATATGCAATGTTGTGACATTGCATAATACATCCAATTCTCAATCAAATGACAGTACTTGGCTGTTCTGAACTTATATGGCAATTAAAACTAACATGATGCACATACTAAATGTTCACATTCACACACGTGGATACATGTAAAAAACAAACACTGACAATTTCATGTTTTATCATTGCTAGAAGTGTGAATGCATTTAGAGGCTTGGCATCTGATAGTCATAAAACAAGAAAGAGAAACTGAAACAGTGTAATTCTGAGCAATTAGAACATACTGCACCTGTCACACTTGTTATCCAGAAGAGTACAAAAATCCTTTTACATGTGTTTCATGAACATACCACACTTCTTGGATTCTTCCAACGTCTTGTGGATCTTGGAGGGTGACCAAACTAATCCTTCAGTTTCATGCTTTCATCATCTGAATAAATTATACCTTAAATCTTATCTTGCAAAATTCTGTTGTATTCTATTTATTATAAATAGAGGCATTTCCCTACTATAATCTTTCAGATCTTAATGAAAGCATTCCCACCAAAGTTTGCCATGGACAGGGTTAGAGCCTTCCTAACCTGCTGTGTCAACAAAGGGCAGCCAGAAGCTGGCATTGTAGATTTCCAGGTAAATTCAGAAGAAAAGCACCTGATAAGATAAATATCTTTTATTTCTCAAGAAAAGCTTGTTTTCTTCAAATTGTTCCCATACACTTCAGCAAAGTCAGTAGTTTTGACCATTTAGTAGAATTTATGGCTTTCTACTGATGTTGTGATGCACATTACACACCTTTCTGAAGGTAAACTTATCTTCAGTAACTTTTAAAAAGCCCTTTTGTCACTGAAACTGTGCAGAAATGTTAATTTGAATTTAACAGGAATTTGGCTTTCTTTTGTTACAAAGTCCTTGTATTTAAAGTGACCATTGAGAGAGAGAATTCTATTTTTATCACTCTTTTCCAGTATAAACTTGCAAGACATTAATTCAAATTTTAATTTCATACTCTCTATCTTTAAAATTTATTCTAAGAGCATCTGCTTGTTTGGTTCTTTTTTTTTCTATAGAACTTGAGAAAAGTGACCATCATGTTTCTGGAAGTAAAATAGGGGCATGAACACAATGGAAATACAGCTATGCAATGCACCAGGACATATCACCAGCAAAACAAGGAGTACCCATCTCACATCACTATCTTCTTACAACATCATCAACCACTATCACCATCATTCACTACATACAAAAAGAACCTTTATTTCACAAGTTGGTTTTGCCCTGACTTTTTATGCACTTTTAGAAGTTTACTCCAATTCAGAGGTCATAAAGCATTAGCAAATTTCTTTAAAAGGCAAATCTGTTCTCATGAATCAATACTGCACAGGCAAGAAGACATTAGGCTTTTCACATATACAGCCTGAATAAGCCATTGGTGCATAGTGTTTACAAGTCTTCAGTGCTTATGGGATGTAATCACCCTTCAGGGTGGAGGTGACTGAAAGCCTGAATTCTAAAGCACAGTCCTGCCTCTCACTGCAGCAGGGGCACCTGCTGCTGCCTTACTCAGCACTCTGTTGGGCAGGATATGGGTTTGTAAAATGACAGGGGAAGAGAGATGAAATGAAATCTCTGATCCAACTCTGTGACCTTTCTTAGTCAGCTGACGTGCAGTTATCCTCCCAGCTTAACAGTGAAGAAATCCAGAATTTGCATTAAGAAAATTTTGAAAATGTCATTCTGAATAGCTAGATTCACACTGAGAGAAAAGGAACCAATTATTCCTTTTGACTAAAGTAGATGGCAGAGGCTGAAGTAATTGCTCCTTAAATAAAGTACACCATTCCCCACACTAGATTTAATCTTTGAGACTGAAAAAGATTGTGAGTCTTGGCATATCCCACACATGTTTATTGTACTATTGCTGCTGTAGAAGGGTCAGGATCTCATTTGGTCTAGACAAACCAGTCACAAT
Organism: Pardalotus punctatus; assembly: GCA_013400915.1. NCBI lineage: Eukaryota > Metazoa > Chordata > Aves > Passeriformes > Pardalotidae > Pardalotus > Pardalotus punctatus. Next base: position 171,647 of record VZTX01003600.1, on the reverse strand, counting down.
ATAATTGAGACTTTTTGTTTAGATGCTGCTGACCAGGAGAATCTGAATAGCTAATAAGAGAAAATGTTTCTGGTGTACAGCTGTACTTTACCAACTCCCTCAATGATTTGTTGATGGTTTATTTTCACAATTTCCTATTATTTACAAACTGAGCACAGTTCTCTCTGAACTAGTATTAAAATCAATAGGAAAAAACACATGTAGATGAAACAAGTTTTCATACTGCATACAGTATACCGCATATACTTTCCAGTGTACATGCAAGTTTCCCGCATTGGAAAAAAACACAGACATAAATTTCTCAAAACATCATTGTGATTTCTGTGTTGCTCTTGCAGTCTACTGTTTCATTAATCAATCTCTACTACAGATTCAGTTCAGAAAACACAGATGTACAAGTTTATAGCAAATACGAATCATAAAGTAAAAATTACTTACATATCTAATCTACAGGATGGTAAACCCCATGCAACAAAAACATACAAATATTGCATTCAGGGAAGTATTTTACCACTGCACACGACAATACACTTAAAACACACTTTTTAATAATGTAAGTCACCAGACAGGTAGACATCACTTAAGCTGAGCAATTCATCTGCAGTTAAAAGATTATTCAAGCAATTTCACTTCCAACAACACAAGCTTCAGGGTGCTGAGTCACGCACCTTTCGTCTCCTTTTGCCATAAATCCAATCAGAATAGCTACAATTCTAGACTCCAAACTCTTCTGGCTAACAGGAACAAGTGAATGACATGTTAGATCCTGCCTGGATCTTTGTTCTACAATGTCAGAAAACCCCAGCCCTGGGGAACTCAGCAAAGCACCCAACCACAGGCTCTTTCAGGCCTTGGTGTCACCAGGACTACCTAGCAGGGTTACCTTTGTGTAGCTCATTAGCAGCTCAAGTACTCAAGCTGAATGAAGGATGAAGGGGCATTCCCTCCTTCTCAACTTTAGACAACTGCAGGACACAATGTGATAATAAAGCCAAATGCCATGGATATAAGATAGGAACAGGGCACAAACTCTACGCCAACTGCAACATGATTAATGTTCAGTTTCATCCAACTTTGCCTGCATTCTCTTTTCTCTGAAAAACAGCATTTACTATATGTGCTCATGTTATAGCGATCAAACCAAGCAACCAGCAATAAGCATTAACATAAAAACAGAATTAAAAGAGGAAGGTAGTAACAGACTCTGGGAATGCAGAATTGCCTGCTGTCTTAGTGCTTAAAATTTGCAACAGCAGTAAGAAACTCAGAGAGTGACTAATTAATCCTGCAAGTTGCCCCGCAGTATGAGCAGCCTTTAGCAGAAGGGAGTCACTGAAGTGGTCTTTGCATGTGTAGGAGCACATGCTGTGTTACTGAGCCACTGCAAATGAAGCTTTGTTAAATGACTTGACTACTGGGGAAAGGCATAAGGGGTTAATTATAGTCAAATGCACATGAAATATTTTGCTCTCCATGATTTTTAACCTGAAACTAATAGTGCAAGTAAAACTGTCACCTTCCTGTTAATGGCACATTACGATATCATTTATATTAGTTTTCCCTTAGGAAATAATAAGCTTTCTACTATATGGGGGTTGTTAACAAGGGAATTCAGTAGAACTTAGAAGCTTATAATTCCTTTTTTATAAAAGTAATCACAGTAGAACTACAGTCATAAAGCTTTACATTACCCTCATGTGAGATCTTCCATCAGGCTTACTCTTATGAACGGTATGAAAGAACAAAGGTTAAATATTCTTCAGCTATTGCCTTCTGCAGAGTGATTTGGACATATCTAAACAGCGCCAGACAAAACAGTTTGGCCTAAGACAAGCCTAAAAATAGTAATACCACAGGCATCCAAGGATCTGAACAATGCCAGAAACTCTCACTCCTTATCTGGCTGCTTCCTTCAGGTTGTGACACAAGTTTTCACCAATGCAAATAACTCAAGGAAGATGTCAAGTAATTCACACAAAGAATGTAAAATGAGAAAGACTCCAGAATGTTGCTTCCCATTTTAAAAATCCCTACACCCAAATAATTTTGGACAAAAAAAACAAACTCTTCTTTAAATACCACTTAGCTTAAACAAAAACATGTGAAGTTTGAACACAGTACAAATAGTCCCAATGCAGAGGAACCTGTTTGTGAAATGACACCTGTGGAGTCATATACATTGACAAAAACACTAAACCCAAGTGTTCTCTCAGTGGTCTTATAACATATAAGCAACCCTGAACCTAATGGTAGATACCAGGTTATTAATGAATCTCATCACCAAATCCACATTACGTCTCACAGTACTATCCTAGATGAGAAAACTCACTTCCTAGAATAAGAAAATCTATATCAAGTCCATCACCATAAATAAAACCCATTACCTTACCATCAGTGCTAAACATTAGGTTACACATGGCTTTGAGGACCAGATCAGATGTTTTAAGACCTCTGCAGACATCATTGACACACCTTGTGATCAGGTTAACAGCAGCTACACAACACGTATCAGTGAACTAGCAAGACTTTGAGTCAGTTTTCCTCCAACACTAAGTATAATGAAATGTTAAAATTACAGCCTCCTATCATATTTTAAAATTTGGTTAAAAGCCAGCACATATTGGATTTCATCTGTTCTCTCACTGAGAATCAGCCTCCAAGTGACAAAGTAGCATGGTTTCACGCACCACACTGAAGCATAACCCAAATAGACATATATTTTTTTCTGCTTTTTTTCTGCCATGAAGCAATTCTGTTTTCTTACAGCAATACATCTGCAAGCTGTTCTTTCAACTGGCTGTATATTTTTGCTGCCCAGTAAGACCATGGTATGCCAAGTAGCTTTTTCTCCACCAGTCATGGCTACAACTGAATTACAGACTGGAAACACCTGGGATTAAATGACATCCTAGAGATAGTATGTGCTATTGGAGCAAAATTTAGGTTTCCTCCATATTAGCATACTATAAAGTAGCTGCCTTCGTAACAGTTGCACAGAATAACACACAGAACAAGACAAGGCCACCACACAATTGTATTGCCCTGGTAGAACAGAAATTTCACCTTTGTCTCTTTCTCCTTTTTAATGCTGACCTGCCCACAGGTCATAATACAGTGACACAAAAATAGTGACACAGACTCAGAACCACAAACCTGCATGTAGGAAACTGTTCTCTAAAACATCAGTGTAGCTGAAAAACACATCCAAGACTGGGGTTCGCCTTTTCAGTTTCCAAGTATCTATCAGTATTTAATGAAATTGCAATGCCATAAGGAGTACCTCATAAAACAAGATGGTAAATAATACCACCATGTAATATCCACACTTAATGACCTAAAACATCTAAATGTCTATCAGAAGGCTGGAGAAATTTAGCTGTTTGGTATTTCAATATCATGCCTACTCTGAGCAACAGATGTACAATGTTTTTGCACAAAGAATTAGGACTGCAACTTTACTAAAAAACCTTGTATAAGAACATGGAAAAGCTCAAGGATTAATCACTAAACTGCATTTTAATACCCGTTTCATGTTACTGAAGCCAAGAGTTAATAGACAATTTAAAAGGTTCTGAGTGATATATATTCAAGTTTGATCATATGCACATCTTCAATTTTGTAAAAATCAACTATTATCTAATATCGGCATAATTTTGTTCCATTAAGCAATCTGTACTGAAAGTAATTCTGGGATTATAAATCTAATGAGAACAAAATAGGTCTTATCCTGTCTGAACTAAAAGGTACAGTGGAATGGCTCTGAATCTTCAACGGAAAGACAATCTGCTACTAAGACACTGCAATGTCTCTTCCTTGTAAATAACGGAAAATTGAAGTCCAACTTTTTCTTTTTGGTTGATTTAACTTCACACAAGCATTTGGCAGTGTGAATACACGGACTAAATAGATAGCTTTATATCTTTTTCACAAAAAATACTGTTTTCAATGCTGATTTTTAAATCACAAAGAGTGACTATTCAGAAGTAACAGCAATTTTAAGTTGGGTTCAGGTCCACAGAGAGAGAGGGTGCGGTCCCGACAAAGACCATTCGCTCCTTACTGGTTTACAAAATCCAGCTGGAAGACTAGACTAACCCTGCATTTGTTACATGTTTAGATTGATATTAAAAGAATAACTGCACTGCTCTTTCAGATATCAGGAAAAAAAGACATAAAAAAAAATAAAACAAGAATCAATTTATTATAATAAAAGCAAAATGTCAAAGACTGTTCTATTCTCTATCATTGAAGTCCAGAAGGAGTAAGTCACATACAAATGAAGGTTGAAGCCCCAGTCTCACATTACAAAGTGAGTTCTACTGCTCACAGAAGTAATCCGTTTGAAGAGAATACCAATTTTTATCCACTTTATAAGAATACAGTATTACCTGACTTGCCATGAAACTGGCAGGGAAAAGTAGATATTATCAATTATTTGCATTGGAATAAAACACGCACTCTTTTTAAATATAACTAGAAGAAACACAGCTTGAAGAGATAACCATTCTTCTATCTACTTTCATTCCTGTACAGACAGTGCAAAACCAGTTCAGTGTCCGCCAAATTAAACACAAACACCACTGTACTGCTGCCAAGGGCAGCCAACTCCCAAATGATGAACACAGGTGATAATTTTCCAGTTACCTCCACGAAGGCTTCACATTCACTTCAACTATCATCAGCATCGGTATCCCCAAGCACAATGAACAGGCCCACTGCCCTTAGGAGGTAACAGATCCCCCTGTAACAGGCAGCTGCTATCCTTCAGTTCTCCCTGTATAGGGAGCGCTATTCTGAAGAAATATAAGGGAGTTGGTTTTATTAATGCAACTCTACCCCTTCCCTCCTCCACTTCCACTCTGAACCACCTCTAAAGATCTTAGCCAACACATTTTAAAAAGGCAATTTTCCCCTTTCCAGCAACTTGCCCCCCAAAAGATCAGTCAATGCACAAAATCTGGAGAGAACAAAACACCACAGGAAACAGCAAAAATTTCTGAAGACAGCCAGTCAATGCCATTAAAAACAGACTGTATCAATTCTGGAGTTCCTATTCCTTCCAGAGTTCCTATTCCCTCTGGATTTCTCCAAGTTTCATTTATTTAGTCTCCTTAACAACAGCTCAAAAGTTCTTCAAACACATGAACTTTAAGTGGTGTAAAAACCTGGATTAGAAATCCGTGGGTTAAAAGTTCTGTAGCACTTCTTAACAGCTGGAAGCCTGCAAGTGTCTCAAAGTCCAACCATCATGCCTCCTAATTAGAAAGCAACCTGAATGATAGTGTTTCCTTCCTACCTACAGCAGCCCAAGATTAAATGCTAACTTCTTTCTTTAAACCAACGTACCTGTCAGTTTTAGGCTTGTATTAGTAACTGAGTTCCACTATTACTGCATAAATTACAAGATGACCATATCAAACAGTTCTGGTCTATCCCTTCCCTAAAACAAAAAACAAAAACACACATACAGAAAGAAAAAAACAACAAAACAAACAAACAAAAAAAACCCACCAAACAAAAAAAACTCACCATACCCAAAACAAAACAAAACAAAACACCAAAAACCAAAACGCAAAACCTATAAGCAACACAGACTATCAGGCTTTAGAATACATTTCCACTAAACGGATGTTGATGTGAAATTTAGGGTTAGAAATAATACAAGTACTCTATCATTGCAAAATTAATAAACCAAGCTATGACTGTTGTATTCTTGACAAATCAGAGAAAAACAGAACTAGAACTAAGAAAACAAGCAGTAATCACTAAATGTCTGTTTAAAACACATCAGTGTATCAACAATGGAGTGTTTAATGAAGAGCCAACAACCATGGAAATGCTTGTTCAGAGAAAGGATGCAAGAGGTTCACAGCGACAAGAAGCAGAAGAGCCTAAACTGTATTTTATCCAAAGCCCAACTGCAATATAAGGATCAAAAATATATTTGGAAAATACAGTAGACAAGTAAGGAGTCACAGGCAAGTTTTTCTCTCCTGTTGAGATGCTGCAATATCCTCCTTGAGACACTCACACCATTTATATTGGAGGTGTCAGAGACTGAACAACAACAGGCAAGCCTTCTCTACCTACTTCTTCTACTAGACAGCATTTGGAGAACAAAGATACCAGAAATACCCATTCAGAAAGGGATAAAATAATTAAATACTCCAAAATGCAAGACAAACTACTGCTCTTCAGCAGTAACTTTAAAATATGACTTAACTTTCAACATGGCTAATTCCTTATGGAGAGACCGTTTGGTAATAACTGGAAATAGACAAAGGTTGAGAAAATGCTGAAATTTCCCAAGCAAAGCTGCATTTAAACAGTAATTATGGCTAATCCAGCTGGTGTATTTCTTTGAGTTGGGTCAATAGGACTGATGCTGTGATATTGAAGAACAATAAAAAACCCTAAGTTTCTAGTTCTCAAAACTGATAAAGAAGATTCCATTCCAGAATATACCAAAACAGCCATCCTTGAGCAGATTGATGTGTAATGGGAGCTCCCTTATGATTCATGGCAAAACAAATTTGTCAGAGAACAAAGGGAGAGATTCTTATCACTTGACCTGTTACAATTCCTGTTTTGTGTTCACCGGGGCATTGGCCAACTGCACATTACTTTTCTGCCCTCATTTTGTTTGCAACAAAGGGTGCTGGATGTAAAAATACACAGATTAAGGAAAATCCCGTAACACTGCTACAGTATCCATGTGCAATCCTGGAAGCTGCATACTGGCACACAAAGGAAGAGGAGAGTACCCTTCTTTCCAAACATAATTTTGGATACTGTTAATTGGTGCTATTTCAGTCGTGACAGGTAAAAAGATCCATGGAAACCAACATCACTCGAAGAGTTACAGCATGACCAAAGGCAGCCTCCACTCCCTAAATGCAGTCAACTCTCAGCAGCAGGGAAATAAAGGAGCTTCTTAGTTCTCCTTGGCCCTCCCACTGTAATTAATCTGGACTACCAGAGCTCCAGTGAAGCTAATTAATAGTTATTAAGGAACATGGTTAACGACACTATGGGCATGCATCAACACAGACACCCCATTTGTAGCTTTGCCAGAAATAAAGCATTTTATGACAGATAATTTGCAGACTCGATTTCTCACAACGTATTCCCTCCCTGAAGGGAATATCAGAATGCCAGGCTGTCTGCACGTACAGAAATATGCCCAGATATTTCATTTACCTGTGATTATTTACCAATTACAGCTCTTAGAATCATAGCTGGAGCTAGGCTTAACAAAAAATTTTTAAAAAAATTTAAATCCACTACAGGACCAAAATACTGGGGGATCAAGGAAAGTTTCTTTAAAGAACTTTTTTCCTTAAATACCAAATATTTAATGCAAGGTATATTTGACGTTTTTATTCTTTCAACAATATTTCCTTTTAGTTTGGAAATTCTTAGAGCCAAAATCTGGGATAGAATGGTTGGTTATAACTGGAGATGTGGAAGAGTTGGCAAAGGTATAAAAACCTCCCAACAACAGTTTTACATAAACAACTGTTACGGTTCATCCCTGAACTACATCGTTTCCAAAAGCAAAAAGTCAAAATATTTTATGTGAAGACACTGCCAGAAGCGTAGCAATATATTTTTCATTCCATCTCCTTCTGTGAAAAATTTCTTGCATTTCACTTGAAATTTGTCTATTTTCTCCTCCCACCCCAAAACTCCAGTTTTTGGCAAGTATAAAATCTGCCAGTATCTAACTAAGAGTTCACGTCAATAGCACAGCATGGTTTTTGATATCCTTGTACATTATGTGAAATTTTTATGCATTTCCAGATTTCTAATTATAACAATGGAAGAAAATTAAATTTAGTAGAAAAATTTAAGACTTTGGATTTTCTGCATACCCTATGAAACAAAAACAGTGAAAGCCCACATTTCCAAAAGTCATAATGTCAGAAGCTGCCACTGTGTTTTGGTCTCCAAAACCCAAATCCTGAACCTCTGATGGAAACCAAAAGGAGGTACTCAATAGAACAGGCTGGGTTAAGGGAGATGCCTACTTGATTGTCTTTCTTACTACTACTGTCATGAAGACTTTTTAATATTATTTTAGAAATCTTAAATTTCAGTTAAATTATTTTAGAAAAAGTAGAGGTCACTTCCTAGTAAAAGTATTTGAAAACAAATTTTCATTAGATCATTGTCTTCATAAGAAAGCATAAGAATTTTTTTAATACAAAAACTAGAAACAGAAGACACTAAAAGTTTCTAAAACAAACCCAAACAAGACAGAAATACAAAGAAGCACGCTCAGAGACAATATGATATAGATCACAATCCTCCTGACACTGACTGTGTCACATCAAATTTGCACTGCTCAGCAGCAGGAATTATTTTAGGGTAATGGCAATGTGGTACACATTTTTCCCTCACAGATAGAAAACTAGGGGCAATCAAACCAGAGGAAGAGGGAAAAAATGCTTTCCCAGTAAACTGTAATTTCCCACAGATCTTTTATATCTATTGGATTCCATAAGCCGTTCCCTGCAGAAACAACACAAATCTTCAGAAAACTAGAAACCACAGAATAAATTTCACATAACGCAGCCACATAGCAATGACTGCATGGGTCTGGAGTTGTTCTTTTCCAAACCTTGCAAACAATCCTCATTTAATGGCAACAAACTGACTCCAGAGCCTCAACTAAGCTAAAAATATTAGTCTGCAGATGCACAGTGCCTTTAAATATGCATTTTGACTAACAGAGACTCCAAATTAGCTGTCTTGAAGCCACTGGAATACATAAAGCTGGAAACTTACCACACACATGCAGAGAACCAACAGGTTTGGGTTAGGTAAGTTGAACCATAGCCTACTGTGAATGTCCAAATTGCAGAGTTAATTCATCAACTAGCAGCTACCAAGTACACAATTAAGAACAGAGCATGTGTCCCTACTTTGGCCTTCCACCTAAGGAAATTCATCCTACTTAACAAAATTTGCACAGACAAATGTAGCAAACAAAAAGCAAACTAAAGCTTTCTTCCTTTCCCTACGAGAGAAGTTCCTTTCACTTACTGATGAAGGTACTGCAAATGTAGCTTTTACAGAGCATGAAACCCCCATCCTTGCTAAAAGGGGGCACCTCACATCAGCAAAACCCAAAAGCTCATCCTCCTCTACCCTGCTCAAGTGCCATGCTCATGAGCAAACAGGAGACTCACACTGTGCTGGTTTGATACTCACCACTGTACACCCAAAGCAAAAACAAACACTCACCACTCTTTCTGATTCAACATAGCAGAGTCACGTCACCTCGATTCGGGAGAATAATTGAGCCTTTCATGTTTACTTACGAAATTCATGTAGCCAAGTTAATATGAAATACTTCCCTCACCGCCTGGGCACTGCCTTACATTACTTCTCTAAAATAAAGTTCATTTGAAACGCCACTATTTTCCTACAGAAGGACAGATCCCAAAGTACTCACTGCTCTGAATAGCCTGCAGAAAGGATGATTATTATTGCATACATTTCTGAAGAGTTTGTCTACCCATTGTGTCTGCAGATAAGATATGCTGTTTAAAGATGAACAGTGGAAAAGAAAGGGGAATCCGTGGTGCCCAGTGGGAGGCAAGAGCCAAGCTAGAGCCTATGATGGAAGTGTTTTTGTGACTGCAGTGTTTGTTGCTGCAAACAATATAAGAATTCAGCACTCATTTGAAGTGTATCCTTTAGAGTTACAGCTGTGCTGATGCATAGATGGGAAAAAAAAATATCTTCAAGGATGAGATGCATCCGTTTTTCACTTTAACTAGGAAATACAGCCTAGATAGAGAGGGAGAAAATATGGACACCAGGGTATACAAAATCTGAAAGCATGACTGCTGTAATAAAGATGCACATGCAGTGATTATGAGACCTGCATGGTCCAAGACAGTTTATATGGCTCCTGCTTTGACTTGCCACATAAGCACATTTACGTGCATCCAGTCTGAGAGGAATGTGGACAAAATACAAAGGTGTGGGGGATGTGTCTTCCTCCTGGTGAAGTCCTCAGATTTCTTCTGAGTGAGGAACATGAGAATTTTCCTCTGGCACAAGGAACCCTTGCACATTGACTCCCCTCATCACCATGAGGTTTTGTTTTCTTTTCCTTTTCACATAAACTTTCCAAAAGTACTAAGGCAACAGACAGCCTACAACACAAATATCTGATGATCTGATGACTGTGGCTGCACTGGTAGGAGAAACATAAGAGGCTGGAGGCCCAAAATTAAAGGCAGACAAGAAAAAGGAAAGGGACAGATGAGAAAAAAAAAAAAATCAGTTAAGTCTGAATTAGTAGGGAAAGAAAGAGATGAGCCTAAAGAAAGCACTTCATGATGCAGGAATGTGTGATGATAAGACTAAGAGGGACCAAAGAGATGTCAATACATCCAAAAAGGGAACTTGTTTGTGGTGCAGTGATTTACAGAACACAAAGCAAGTGTTCTGGAAAGCTGCTGTTACCCACACATTCAGAAAAGGAAAAAAATAGAAAAGATTATGTTTGTAAAGGGGAAAAAAATAATAACATGATGAAGGAATACATATATTTGCTTCCTAGGGCAGTAAAGTTGCAGAATATAATGAGATCTGAAGGGAGATAAACTCAGCCTTCGAGGAAGCTGGAAATGCATTCTGGCAGCTATCAAAGATATGTAGCAAATGAAGATCAGTCTAAAAGGTAAACAGAAATGGTGCAGTCTTCATTTATTTTCCTTTAGAAAATTACAGGCAGATACCAAGGCCAAATCCTGCTTTGACACAGCTCTCTGAGGACGAATGCAAACCAAAGGGACAACAGCAAGGACTGGGAAAGGTCAGAAAAGATTTGAAAGGCTTGATGGACTTGGCCAGGGAGTTTTCATCAAATTACAGGATACTGCCACACTCAAGACATACAAAATAACAGCCTTTTATCAATATTATATCAATTCCTTCCATGCAAGAGCCTGCCACCTCAGACATTTTGTAAGTTTACCAAAGAAAGGTCTGTAGCTGATCCCTGTCAACTGAAGAAAAGCCAGCAAAAAATAATAGTAAGACCAAGGATAATTACTAGGAAAGCCAAGAGTTATTTTAAGTAAAAGTGATCCATATGAACTGATGTCCTGCTATTTTTTGTGATTAACCAACTAATTAAGTATTACTGGTTCCTCTGCAGAAAACCTCAGACAAAGATGAAAATATTCTCAAAACAGGTACCACTATGCAGCCAGGTAGCTGCAGTTTCAACAGGACCTTGCCAGTTTTCTCACATAACAGGTTATTAACTTCTCTTTCAGCTTCAAAGTCTGACACCAGTAGAGAAGGGACAGCTATACTCGGAAAACTTGTGGTTCAAAGCCATCAAAAGGCAATAAAAACAGCAATTTCAGAGACTCTCTCTCAAAAGTGGTGTGGCAGCCAACCCTCACCCCACCATCTGAACACACATCCCTCGTGTCAAACACTGCAACTGTGTTTCCTGACCTTTTATCCTAATACATATGGGGAAAAGAAAAGCACTTCAAGGCAAGATCTCTCAGAATAAAATACTTAAGAGTGTACTGAATATTCTTATAGGGAGTTGCTAATTAATTTTCACAATGCTCCCTAATAGTAGGTAGAGTAGAAAGATTGTATTATTACAGAGTAACCATATTAGAATCTACACAGTGATAGGCAATAAAATGGTCTAAAACAGCTACAATATTTCTTTTACAATATTTTTTTACAATATTTTTCAGATAAAGACAGAGACTTTTAAACTCCAATTTACAAGCCTGAAACTTATAAACATCCTGAAGAACCATTTACATGTGCCCATCTGCCTTTTTGAAACATCTAGGCTACAAGAAAATTTGACATTGCTAAAATGACAAAGACTACATGCGAAACAAGGCAGTACCAGTATCACCTTGTCTTTCAGTGTTCATCTAAATCCCTCTTGATGAGGGAGCGCTTTTAGAGTCCTTCACAGTGACACACAGCTATTATATAAAACACAAAGGTTTATATAAAGCTAGAAACTTCGTCTAACCCAAGTCCTCTCCATTGCTATGTGATAGGCTATAGTTGGGGGGTTTTTTTTAACTGATTTCAGTCATCAGGGGGTATATAAAGAAAAAGAAAAATCCTCTACTGTGCAAAGCTTTTCCTTTTTATGAGATCTTATGGCCCTGTGCAAGCAGTGATCTTCTTTTTAAGTATCTTTATGGAGACTCCTGGGAAGATTTCCTCTGGATAAGAAGACTTTGAGGGGCTGTAAGTCAGACACATGCTTTTGAGCCCTTCATGTCACCAGGGATCTGGGGAAGGAAAATTATCTCTCAAGACACTTTCAAAAGGGAAATCCACAGTGCTGTCTCTAGAGCAGTTAACAGCTCCATCTCTGAGGCCGCCCATTAGAGGCAAGAATGACAGCTTCTCTCTTTACTATGCTTTAGAAGTGCTCCCTAATCAAACACACAGGGCAGGTACACAGCAACCTCCCGAGAGATTCTTACCATATTTGACACCTCCTTGTTTTATCCTGAGCCTTCAGCTAATTAGTAATTTCTGAACAGAAATTGTTCAGTATCAAAAAACTCAGGCTCGCAGAGGTAAATCCAAGCACCACGGCTATTTCTGAAGCATTTGGCTGAACAAATGGAAAGAACAAAAGTACTTTCAATGGAAATATGCCTTCTTTCTGTTGCACCAAATCATCAGGAGCTGTCTTTACAGCAAGTTACCAGACATACATTGTCAGGCATCACAGCAATCCTTCCTGGGATTCAAGTAGTGTTAAAGCTTGTGTAGAGTGAAAGGAGATATTAAGTGGAGCGTTCAATATTCTGTGAGAAATGAGGACAGTGAGACAGTCACGTAGGTACCTGATTGAAGAGTTTCAGGGCAAATGCAAACACAAGGTTAAGTGCAGCAAGAACTGCAGAGACCTTGTGCCTCAGCAGCTGATGGCTGGGTGAGCTCATCAAAGACCAGCCTGGCACAGGCTGGGCCTGCAAGGGAGATACCACAGCGCTCAAGGAACTGCTGCACAAGGTCCTGGGGGGCTGCAATCAGCCCAACTGCAAGGATTTCATTCCTATGACTGGTTTTGGCATAAAACAAGACATATATTATAAGAAATATGTACATAATCTTCCTAATGGCGAGCAGTTATTTCAGACATTATATATATATACACACACACATATATATGTGAATTTCACAGAAGTGGGAGAAATATAAGCCAACAGATTGGTTCAAATTCCAGATTTTGGGACTTGCTTGCCTCAGTTTATAACTGAAGTTAAAAGGGAATTTTGCCCACATACGCAGACTTCAGTTACAAGTTTTGACAGATAGACCAGATGATCCGTCATGAACAATCCAACACATCCTGCTCCCTCATTAGACCAAAGAGCCCCACAGACTGTTTGTGAGTTCCTTCTGTGACGGGCCCACAGGCAGAGCAGAGATCTCCAAGGGTGTTCTGCAGGCTCAGCAGCTCCGGCCCAGCTGCCATGGCAGCAGATCCAGCCACACCGCTACTCTTCTCCTGCCTCCCTTCCCTTCTCACCCCTACCGGGGAGCCTGCAGGGTCAGCAGCTCCGGGACAGCTCCAGGTGTGCTGCAGCGAGCTCTGGCACCTGCAACCATCAACTACAGGGACAGCAAAGCCTCCCAAAGCTCTCAGGTCAAAGTCATTCCATTTGCTTCTAACTCTTCTAAATTACAATAAGGCTTTGTTGTCAGACATCCAATTACACTAAAAGAATTAACAATTCCCTGGAAATTTAGTTAGGTGTTTCTCCAAAATATTATATGAAACAAAAGGAACTACAGGAGGTGAAAAAAGGCAGTGATTCTGTGTGTTTACTGACATGGTCCAAGACTGATTAGCCACCTAGTTTTCAGACCAAAAATATTCTTTACCACAAGAAGAATCTGCACTGACAGCAAAGGCTTCCTTGGATTTTACTTAGGGGAATGAGCAGAGGTAACAGAAAACATCACTGTCACCAAAAATTATACATTCTGAGGCAGGATTTTTTTTTAAAATAAAAAGTCTGTAACAGAAAAATTGTACTCTCTTCAGCTTTCAAACACCAAACATGAATAAAGGAGTTTTCCAACCACTCTTTCACAAATGTCAGTGAATTAATTTTTTATAAACAGTTAGGGGGTTAATTTTGTTTGCATTTTCTGTTTTACATTTTTTCTCAGAAATATGATAAAGAGGCAAAGTTGCTTACATGCCTTTTCAAAGAACTTTTGTTACATTTTCCCACTGAAAGTGCTCAAAAACAAATGATGCATCTGTAATCCACTATGGCATACATTTCTGTGCTATATGTAACAGTTTTTTTATATTAAAAAAAATGTAGGCTTGGAACTCTTATCTTCTGTATGACTTGCACTATTCAGTAACAGCAGCTCCAGGTCTGCCATATCTCCTGACATATCTGTTTCTAGATTCACTTCCTCAAGCTACAGTAAATTACTAAATGGAGTGTGGTGATTTGGGGTAAGCAGAACCTTTCTCTTGTTATGGTTTAAAGACATTCCTCAGAAGGGATACCAAGCTTCATCTGCATGGCTGACATTACGGCCTGGGAGACCTCTACAGGGAATTTTCTGTTTTCCTTCTCCCATTGTCCATACTTGACTAGCTCTTCCTCATTTCTTAGCAATAATTGGCTACAAGCTTGGAAAATCATCTGACACCAATCATAAATTGAAACAGACTCTCCTTGAAAGACCTAGATACTCTCAGACCCAGATCTCTGAACTCCACAGATCAGACCTTTTAAAGCCTCTTTTTAGAAATTATTTGTCAATGACTAGTAAAACAGGCAATAAATTTTTAAAGCTATGTTATCTATAACTTTCACAGTCAGACTTAATACCTACTTCAGTTACCATAAAAAGTGTTGTAACAGATGTTTTGGGGTTTAATGAAGACAGTCAAGCGGATTTATTGCCTATTTCTTCTACAGGTGACTGAGCAATTTTCAACAAATAACTTCCCCCAGTATAGTCTTTATTTTTGTGCCTATATTGAATAGCACATATCAGACTGCAGTTCTTTCCTTTAGAATGAGCCACTTCAAGTCTTTACACATCAGTCAAGCCTGCCGAGTCCTGGTTGTCTTTAGCCAGCGTCACCTGTGAGATGATCACTTGTGTCTGAGCTAAAGGGGTGTAACTTTGAGAACACTTAGCGTTGTTTCAACTTTGTTCATGGTGCAGCTCTGTCGTTGAAATTATTTTCCCATTGCCTGCACCTGTCAGAAATACGGACTCAATTCCCACACAGCCAAAGTTTAAGCACAACTGAATTCTGATGCCACATGGATAAGAATTCTGGTCAAGGCCATCTGCTTCTGCCACAGGAAATAAATATGAAGGGACAAACCCTAGGTGAAGTCCCAGTGGTGCACTCAGGTGAGCAGAACCTATTATTCCTGATGTCAGTTGGGAGAAAATGGAAAATAGGAGGGATGCTCCTACCCTGCCCCAAGCAACAGCTGCCTTTCCCAAATCCCACCCCTTCTTATGGGGCAGTGGCAATGCTGGCAAGCCTCACAGAGCAGCCAAATTCATTGCTAGAACTAAAGCTGATGCTACACTTGCAGTCCTTTGTCCCACAGCTGTCTTTGCCATTGCCTTGGGCCACCATGCTTTTAATTCCATGCATGTTAGAAGTGTGCAGGATCTGCCTGTGGAAGGATCAAGTGTTATGCTTCAGAAATACCTGCAAAAGATTTCAAGGGACTGCAATAAGCACAAGCAACAAACTAGTTTAGTTGTTTTTGTATGACGCCTACTCACTGAGGCTGAAGAACCAAGCTAACTTGGAAAAGAAAGAAGAAATGCATCCCCAGGGAGATTCCCATGGGTGTGTCAAGCTCTACTACACGACAGGGCAGAAGTAACTCTAGCACTGAATCTGGTTCGTGCTCACTGTGCTCACACTGTGTTGGTCACAGATCAGGTCTAAGCACATGTGGGCCTGGAAAGCTTTTTTGTGCACAAATTCTGAGCCTAACGCGGCTGGATCAAGCCAGGCAAAAGTTCACATAGTTATTGATAGTTATAAGGTTAGGCTTTCAAATCTCTGTGAACAAAAAGAGAGCAAATTGAAGTTCTCATATGAAACTTCTGTGAACTGAAGAAAGCTGCAAAGCATCTAATAAATTTAATAAAGTAGAGCAGTAAAACATTATCAAATATAGTGATTTATTCATCCTATTGAAAAATTTAAGTTCATCAAAATACTCACAGAACTAATTCTTTCTATTTTCTATTTTAAGCAAATGGTCTGAGTTTCTACAAAAGCATCAAACAACTACTGTTTGCTATCAATGGCAACAAATATAATCAACTTCAAACATTCACATGCAAGATACAGAGGGAAGAAGTTCCAAGGAATTTGCTGCACTCAATTCAAATGAGGCAGATGGAGAGGAACACACAGCTCCTGTGATTCAGTGAGCCAGTGACAATAGAGACTGTGATATTAGAAGTACTCAGCAACATTGTTGTACAAGAAAGGTCCCATTGTACCACACTGCATTAACAGCAGCAAACCCTTGAGAGTCTTCCAGGCCTTGTCAGCCCAGACTGCTTTGACGAATGATATAAACAGAAGATGAAATAATAACTCACTGGTTTACAAGCACTGAAAGTGCAGCTGTTAAAGATTTCTAGTCTGCATTATGACAGTGGAACAGTCATGCTTGGCAAACAGGCCAATATCTGAGCTTCTGGTTGTCAGACATCCTGAATTCTTATCTTCATTTTATATTTCTCAGGCTTACACCTCCAAAGACAGAGGGTTCTCCTCTTTCACATTGTATTTCCCTACAGAAAACAACAAGACTGTCAAACTCAAGGGGGTTGTTCCTCTGCTTGCCAGTGCTTAGATAAAGATTTATCATTCAAGAACACCAGTCAATTTTTCTAGTCTTTGTAGACAGATAATGATAAGAGAAACCCTCAGTATGACAAAAAAAAAAAAAAAAAAAAAAAAATTAACAGACCGTTTTAAGGAAAATAAATATAAGCATGAGGCTAATGACAATGAGCATACTGTCATTTTATAGTTGGACTCAATGATCTTTAAAGGTCTTTTCCAACCTAAATCCTTCTACAATTCTGTATTTATGTTCCATGCCAGGGGGACAAATCTGCAAAGATCATTGGGGTCACTGATTCCAATTCTCTGCAATCACCGGCAAATATAATAAAGGAGTCAGTAACACATGGGGCCTGTCAACACCAAGGATTATTTCCTCAATCTTCTATGACTGGGTCACAGACCAATCTAGGCAATTAAAAACAAACCAAAAGCCAACAATACCACCAAGTCTGTTTTCAGAGGATTTAAATGACCGGTGCAGTAAGGAACTTTTCCAGAGGTACAGAAATGGTAAAAGCTTAAAAACAACTGGCCTACAGCCAGCCCAAAGTCTAGAGTAAGAGGCCAAAGGCCAAAACCACAACACAACTCAAGGGGAGAGTAGATGAAATTCACGCTGTTTTGCTGACACCCAGCAATATTAAGAAATGTTCTATGTCAAATAGTTCAGAAAACCCTGAGAAAAAGATCACAACCCACAGAGCAGAGAGTGAAAATGGAATAAGTAGCAGTTCCCCACTTATCTCACCAGGGATAAAAAAATTCTTCACAAGTCCACACCTCGTTTAACCTGCTTCTGATTTAAGCAAGCACCATAGACTGGTAACAGAATTCACCGAGAGGTGCACCCAGCTAATTTACCAAATATCTCATCACTTCCTCTGGTACTTCGGTGATCAAAGGATGCCAGCAGTGAGAAGGCAGGGAAAGAAAATAAGGAATGAAGCAAAAGACTACCAAGCACCATTAGCTTTGTCTCCAGAGAGAGATCCTTTCTTGGGCCTTTCTTGAGTCAGGAGGAAGAACTATGAACTATGTGACAACACTTCATGCGCACTGGCAAGAGGAACTCTGATCCCAAGGACATACACATAGAGGTCACAAAGTTTTGTCTTCTTTTACTGTGTTGTACACATCAGAGCTTGGAAAACATATTGAGACTCCCACTTCTCCTCACCTGACTATTTTCATTCACCAGCAACCAGAGTTAGAGTCAAACTTCCACAATTTAAAACTTAATCCAGGATCAGCATCCACAAAATCGATTGATCTTTCTCTGTATCAAGATAACTAGTAGTCTCAACAAGTTTACTTTCTATATAATTACTTTTCTATAGAAAAAGAGTTTAAATTTGTTTCCTGTAAAATCTCATCAAAAAGAGAATATAATTATGGGGAGAATGGCATAATCCTTTTTTAAGCCAATATATCCATCTTGAGACAACCATCAATATACTTTAGAACATTTCAAGCAATTTTATCAGCATTTAGGAAGGAAAAAGAATGCCTTGAGGCCAGTCCTGTCAGCAAGTATTTCCCATCATTAACTTAGATCTCAATATCATTTCAGATGACTGCACTGTAGGCACAATTTTCTAAACCAGTGCTTTATTACATTGATGGCCACACTCTTCCCACATGAACCATTATTTGCAAATATGGATATCTGGAAAGAAAGGTAATTAGTAATCTTTTGAAATGAACACAGGCACATTTGATATTAACTATCTCTCATGAAGAGACTCATAGGACTTTGTAAGATTAAATTTACGAGACCAAGATCAAACTACATCTTCATCTGTCTCTCTCTACGGTTTCATAAAGAAAATGATTTTTTAATACCTGTTAGAAAACTTTCTGACCAAAAGCTAAAATAACTTGCCTCTTTTCTTTTTTAAATACATATAATCTCACAAGAAATATTTTTTAAAAAAAAATAAAACAATTGCAAATTCACAGATATACTGACCTTTTTTGAGGAGCGATTTAATTTTCCCTCATGTATGTCTATTTGAGCTTTAGACCAGCTTCCTCAGATAGTTTCCATCTTATCAACAGTATTATAAGTTTTTCTTCAATTCTCAAGCTATTTATTAACACTGTAATAACATGCTAAATCTTGAAACTACATCTTAATATTCTCAGCTTCAAAGTGCATTTTACAAAGGCCCTAGGATATATGACTATTTCCCAGTTAATGTGATACTCTGACAAGATATTTGCAAATTATACATTCAAAGTAGCACTGAAGAGACTGAGATATGGCAGGACTTTCTAAACTCATACGTTTATTTGTATTTCCTAAGTCTGATACAACCTCACCAACAAAATAGCTGGGAACAGATTTAAATGGCAAATAGATGTGAGCCTTCAATTTGCCTTAAGGCACTTTTCAGGGGCACTGGAGCCAGCAGAGACTTTGCAACTGTTGCTGTGCTGTTCTGCACTCAGAGAAACTGCTATTTCTTCAACCTCAGACAGAGCAATCTTACCTTATTAGTTCCCCTAATTATCCCATATAGTGAACTGAGCAATCCAGGCCAACACCTTTTCCTGCCCATCCCTTGATCATCTTGTGACTCAGTTCAAGTTGAATTTAGCCAGGTAAAGTGTTGTGTGTATGTAAGATACATATTTTTCTCCAGGGCCTTGTTCCGTAGTTCTCTGGGCTCATGTGCTCCATTTCACAGTGTATGAATTTTACAGTTAACTTACACTCCATGCACAGGTTTTGTACAGAGGTAAACACCCCTGGGCAATTTAGCTACGCTATTTTATGAGGGGAAAAAAAAAACCCCAACTTTCTACACTGTAAGTCTGTCACAAGTTACAGACTGTAAGCTTGTCTCCCCTTCAAGCCCAAAAGAACAGCAACATTTTAAAACACATTTTCTCTTTTTACAAACACAAGAGATCTAAAAGAATTTTCTTCCCTATTAATTACCCCATGCCACAGCTTATTCATTTATTTTTCTGAGAAAATATATTTCAGAACCCAAACATGACACACATCCTACTCCAAGTCTTCCTCTCACAGCATCCTTCAGGAGATGTGCCACTTCCACTGACTCAATGCAACCACCCACAACTTCTCAGGGCAAGACTCAAGACTCCAGATTACAAACAGTCTCCCTGCAGGCCAGCAACAACAAAGACCAGTTCTCAGGATTACCAAAATCCAGTTTAGAGCCCCAGTGCCACCGTCAATGCAGGACATGAACTCCCATCTTTGATCAACAAGCTATTTCTTGCATACCCACCAAGTAATCTGCTTCACATTGAGCTGCCCTAAGTGCAACATCTATTTGAAGATAATTAACACAAGAAACAAAATACAAATACACTGAAATTATGAAAACGCATAATCTGCCTCAAGTTCACAGACATTTCATGAAGTGTTTTTTGACCAAACTACCATTTTAGTCTGAATGCATTTAACTACTAGCATTGTCAGAATGCCCTAGAGCAAGTACAAGTGACCACTGTTGCAATTTCTTTTTTACATTCATTATATTTTGCCATTCTTTAGAGCTTCTGAGATGTTCTGAAGAAGCACCTCTGGCTTCTTGTCCAGGTGTTCTCCATATCCTTATAATGTTCAGTGACACACAGCTTTAAAGGTTAAAATCTAAAATAAAGTTTTTTAAAAAGAGAGGAAGATTATCCTTCATATCAGTGAAAGCAGGATGAGAGACTTAATTCTGTAATGCAAGGCTCACTGCAGCAGGTAACAGAGAGGAAGCTACATGAAACTTAAAGGTTTCCCCTGCTGGTCACTGAAAAGCAGTAAGTCTTCCAGAGACACGTTTCATTTCCACAATGCAATTCCACTTCTTGTAATGTAAAGGAAAAAGACAAAACCTTAGTTTTTTTCACGTAGATATAGAAAGCATTCACAAACCTTAGAATATACTCTGACAAAGCATCTGTGTACTGCTGCCAACAGATGTCATCACGATGATTAAAATGCAGTAGAAATAAAATAATCCAGTAAATCATAAAAAGCATGTTCATAAAATCTACCGCATTGAGCAGTGGCAGGGAAGAGGGAAGTATGGGGGGAACACAATACTGCCAAACAAAAGAAGACAGATAAAAAAGACATCAGAACTTGGAGAGAAAATTTACATTTACAAACCTCACCAGGAGGTAGGACAATGGACCTGCTGTTCATACAAAATGGGGTATGGCTGGAAGTGATGAGGTAGCTCTGAAAAGTGCAACCACAAACAGGAAAGTCTCCTTACCTAGATGCTTTTGAGAAACTGGAGTTTTAGTTAAGAACCCCAGGCATAATGATACCAGCTACAACTCTACACTCCCTGATTTGGCAATAAGACACTAAGAACAAACCAAATGGATTACAGAGAGTAACCCTTCCTGAGAAAAATACTGGGTTACTGAAAAAAGTCTACTCAAAGACACTAAAATGCCTTTTGAGAGCTAGGCTTGTAGATTTGATTGTAAAAGAATCAGGTATCACTAATTATATTGTCCAGGTAACTCTGAGTTTCATCTGACGTTACACAGCATTTTTAAACAGCAGTGTAAAAGCAAAGAGGACACACCATGGTCACAAAAATGTAAACCACCCTCAACACATAACAAGGCATTAAGCCTTTAGAAAGGGGGGCTTTTTAAGGAGATTAAGAAAAAGCTAGGTAGTGCTGAAATGTGACATTACCTTTCATGTGGACTGTACAACGCTTTAACCCAGATATGGGCACCCTCATGTCAGCTCTCCTGGCCAAGTGGCTTTCTACAAGCTGAGGCTTACTCAACCTCAACTTCTGCTAGACCATATCTTTCTCCACATTGCCTTGTGAGCAAAAATTCCTTTTCTCCTCTAGGAAAGTGAACTGCCTTCCACAGGTGGATTATTTGCAAAATGATTACTTGCCTGAGATGCAGCACCCCTGCCCTTCTCCAGCCTCTTTAAAAATCCAGACCCATACTGGGCAAACAGAGGAGGAACAAGATTTTTCTATTTCTGTTTGGGTCACTAAGTCCTACCTATATCAAAAATACTGTTACTTCCACAGTAACTGAAGAACTTCAGGACAAAAGCAAGCTGAAAAGAAAGAAAAGAAAAATAAAGTTGCAGTAAAAATAAAGTAGATAATTGGGTTGCTCCCTTTCATTTTTTGTGCACTTCAACATCCTAGACCTCTATGGTTTGACCCTTGCAGATACCACATCCTAAGTTCCTTTTCTCTAAGCTTCTCAGGTAACTGTTCTCATTCCAAAAATATTCTCAAGTCAGATAGAAAATGGGTAAATCATGAGTTTTTCAATGAAAATGCAGCTAATATTTTATAGAAGACAATGTTCAATTTGCACTAGAGTTTACCTTGGAGTTCTAAAGCACTTTTTTAATCAATGTAAAATTAAGTCAAGGGTTTGCAAATGCACAACGACACTGAGAGGCTCTGTCTCCCACAAGCCAACTCCTCGTTCCACCATCCCAAGTTTTAGCTTTGCTTAGGAGCAGACAGGTGAAGAAGACAAAGGGCTATGGAAATACTCTAGATCATTACCCAGTTTCCCTACTGAAAGTATTATCAAGCAGCAACTAATTGGTGTTTCCTAAATATCAGGTAGTGGTATAAAGTAGGGTGATTTACCCACTGACAGAGACAATTCTCATTAACTTTAAAAACATTCAGTTCTATGGAAAATCCTTTTATTCAATTTCTAAATAAGAACAAACCAGATTGTCAATGAGATTTTGAGGGTATTGAAAGCATTCCATCAGCAATGTTACTACTTAATATCTCTAAGACTCAGATAAGTAAATTAAAAAGCAGAGGATTAAATTACTAGACTGAGAAATAGGGTACTTAATGAGTCCCTGGCCCCACTGGGAGATTTTGGTTTGAGATTGGTGTGTTTATATGAGAGAAATTAATTTCTTAGATATGATTCTGTTCACTATATGGGGGAGAAATTGTTTTCTTACTGTCCTTTTACTCCCTCTATGAAAGGTTGCTAAGGGAATAGTTCTCACTAAGGTCAAGCAGTAGAAACCCTGCTGTGTGTTTTAATGCAGCCAAACAACACTTGAAATTAATGCCTCTTGGTTCTTTCTACCTTTAAGGACTGGCTGTTAGTGGTTTCCAGTATTCTTACTGCATAACTGAATATGTAATAGGCAGAAGGGAAAAAATGGACAGGCACAACAGGGTCAGAAGAAAGGAACTTCACAAAAGTTGTGCTAGTGTAGACAGCCTCTTCCTGATAAGAAAAACCTTTCAGGCTATAAAAAGCACTCCAAACCCACAAACCTGAACACTTTTTCAAACACAGCAATCAAGTCTCCAAATTATAATTAAATGCAAGCTATTAGGAAAAACATAAAAGAAAGTCTTTCAACATAGCTCTCATTTCAGATATTTATTGCCTTAAAGTTATGTAAATGGAAGAAAACCTGGCATATTAGCATATCATTATTATCTGCCTTTGAAATTATTACAGATCTACATATGATA
Organism: Pardalotus punctatus; assembly: GCA_013400915.1. Taxonomy (NCBI): domain Eukaryota; kingdom Metazoa; phylum Chordata; class Aves; order Passeriformes; family Pardalotidae; genus Pardalotus; species Pardalotus punctatus. The sequence goes on along the minus strand of VZTX01003600.1, from coordinate 148,253 downwards.
TAAAATGAGGTTCTCAAAATGTTGTATACTATTTAACAATCTCACTTCAATTTTCTTGACAAGAATCCTAGTAAGAAAAGGATCAGCATCAGCTGCTCGCTTTCCTCAGTGAAGAGTGAAATGGAAAGGATTCTCAGGATGACACTGAGGACTTCAACCTCAGAGCTGACACAGGTCTGTGTAAGGAAGTTTGCAGGACTTGTATGTGCCCTGTGCATAAAACGTGCCATTCCTCAGTCTGAAACTTCATCACTTTCAACAGGTTTCCAAAGAAAAGGACCACACAGCATTTCCAAGTGTAAGAAAAATCACTACAAATAGCATTACATTAAAAAAAGAGAAGTGTAAAAATGTGAAATTGAACAGCAAACAATTTTTCAAAATCATCAACTCAAGTAACTGAAAATTATGAAAAGATTTCTCGTCAAGAAAAAAAGAGCTCTGTGGACCAATTTCATTCTGGCAGGGCACTTTCAGAAAAACACAGACATTTGTGGGTTTAAAAAAAAATGTTAAATTTCCTACAATTAGAAAACTCACACAGCAGCATGATTCCAGCAATCTGAGTAATATTTTTTTTTCTGAGGGACAAGTTGAAAAAACACCTCTAAGCATGAGATGACAGAGACAAATAAAGACACAGCAGGAACTCCCCTCAGAGGAAATTTATTATGAATAAAAATATGAGAAACATTTTGATCTTTGCCTAAAAAAAAGACTTTGACTATGGCTGCTCTGAAATGACAAAAAGGTAAATCTAAAGTAACTGTTTCAGCTACAGCCTTGGTGTGCTGCAGTCTTACAATCAGGCACTATTATAGCTGTATAACTTGGCTTTGAGGCTTTGTTTTGTTTTCCTTCCAGTAAACAACTGTGGCAAGCCACAAACAGTTTTAATAAACATGATGACATCTCCTCTGTTCAAAGAATGTGTAGCTCTAACTACTTGCACTGTATGGCTCAACCTTAGCATGATAAATCACATCAAAATATTAAACTCATTCAGCAAGTATGAAAGTGTAATTTAAAATGTAATACTTAGATAGTCAATCCCCTAATCATCTGTAGCTGGGAGATTGTGAACACAGAAAGGCTCAAGGCATATTCCCCGCTGGACACATTACAGTAAGTCTAGCAATTAAATTATTTGTATGGGGTATATGGGCATGCATGTATATGCATATATCCAGATTGTATTTCACAGTTCAGGATCCTTTTCTTGAGCCATTATTTTAACTAGATCAGGCTGAGGCAGTTTTGTATACTCATTTTACTTTCACAGATCCTCCTCCACATTAATGACTGAGAACAGCTGCCACAGACAAACAAAGTGCTCAGAGAATTATTTTCTTTTTACAATAAATAAATAAGAAAAACACCAAGAAAATATTTAACCCTGAAACATGTTCACTAACGTTTTTATGAACATTTCTTATTTCTGATCTTTTGGGATAATTTCTAGCATACCAGTTAATGATGTAGCATATTTTCCATAATGAAATCCCAGAATAAGAAACCCAACTGCAGCTCCTTGGTAAATGAGCAGGATCAGCAGCAGAATCAGTGGGAAAGACCATTAGATATAATGAAAAAGAATTGTAGTCTAACCTGCAGCTAATTTTCTGTATGAACCCCTTAAAATAGATGGGTCACCCACACCTAACATGGAAATAAAGGTATTAGCAAGTCTGCAATTACAAGACAGCAGAAATGCACTTAACCTGCTATGCAGATGGAGAAAGTCAAAATAAAAAACCTTTCAAACTAAGTAAGTCTTTTAACTGCAAAGCATGAAAAAAACAAGGCATACCCTGTCATCCTACCACAAGCAGGGACTGAGATACCTCTTGTGGCCTCCTCTCCACCCCCAGCCTCTGCCAAGCTGGGGCAGGACTCTAGTGCTCTAATCAGATTCCCATCCACACTGCTGCTGTTTCCACAGACAGCCTCTTACTCCCTTGGGATGCTAAGCTGTGACATCACAGCAGCACATTCTTGTTCCCGAGTGTCTGCAGCAGCCGATCTGTGACGCCGTCTCACACTGAGCTCTGGGCAGCCCAGCCCCAGCCTGAACTGATGGGAGCCTCTGCAAAAGCAGAGCACGTGCTTGGAGTGGAACTAACCCCGGTACAGCCTGTAAAAACACCCGAACTGTACCAGGGATGTGCTGGATGGTGACTGCCTCCCTAAAGCACCAACTATTTTGCACCTGCAGTTAAACTGTGACCAAAACTCAAAGCTGTTGGCTACCAAGTAACAAATAGCAAGTGGGATGAACCAAGAAAGCAGAAGTGGATATGGATTTTGGCCCATAGTCTGCAGCCTGCCTTCATCCTCAGCACCAAAGGGATGTGCTATTGACTTCATGCGCTATCGACTCCTTTCCTTCCTACTGCAGATCCCCGCTTTCAAAATATCAAAACCACAAGAATAGTAAAACATGGACATTTTAATTTGCTGTTTTCTTTAGCTCTGCAAACATTCTTGTTTACAATACACCAAGACATACAACTATAAAGCATAAAAACACATGCACAATGAGACGACAGTGCCACAAATGTCTTCACTGTGGCAGTCCTTAACAAGTCATGGTCTGATCTCAGAGGGCCCAAGGAGGTGAAACTGTTAAACCCATTCACCCCACTGAGCAACAGCTTTTAAATGCAGAGAACTAGTAGAAAAAAAATGTGTAGTTACACAGCAAGGCCTCTCTGACCACGGGTGGAAACCCCTACCCTTCACTTTCTGGCTGGCTTTTAAAAAGTGTTGAAAGTTGAGAATAAACCTAAGGGGAAAAAAGTATGTAACAGTATGTGCTTTCCAGAGAGTTCAGAGTGCACCTGTCAAAACTTCCAAACAAGACCTTGCACCCTGATGAAAACAGTGTGAAATCTGTGTTCAAGCAAACCATGGAAGAAGAGCAGATAAAGGTAGAGTTACCTGACACTGAAAGACTCAAGAGAAAACACTGGAGAAAAACTGACAGTACATCGATATAAACCAATCCTTTGCATTTCGGGCAGATGAGATTTATTTTTTTTTAATGCTTTACTTTAAAAATCTAGGTATGGCCTACAGTTTCTACCTATGCACACAGTTCCCCAAGCCACTGCAGTCAAATCAATAAAGCCTTCTTTCTTGGGATTTATTTTTTAAATAAAAAACAAACAAAAAAACAGAAAAAAAAACCACCCAAAAAACCCCCGAGAAAACAACAACAACAACAAACAAACTAATGATTTGTAGATGTAATATTTCATGAATAAATGTAAATAGCAATGGAGCTGCTGAGTCTGGTTGTCCAGTTCTGTATTTCATCTTATTTGATCAGCTTATACCTTCTCAACAAATAAAATGCTAGAAAGCAACTGTGGTTGTAACATTAAATTTATGTGCTGAGACAAGATAGATCAAGAACCACACGCTGATCTCTGCTCCCGGAGATCCAGCGATACAATGTGTGGGAATGGTTCAAAGCTGTGCCAAGGGAAGTTTAGACTGGACAAGAGGAAGCATTTCCTTGCTGCAAGGATGGTCAAACACTGGAACAGCCTTTCTACAGAGGTGCTTGATGCCACAAGCCTGTCAGTGTTTCAGGCACCTGGACACTGCTCTTAACAACATGTTTGAACTTTTGGTCAGCCCTGAATTATTCAGGCAGCTGGACTAGATATTGTTGCAGGTCACTTCCAACTGAAATAGTCTATTCTGTATATTCTATTTTATGTCAAGTACACACCATTACCAAGCACTACAGACTATCAAAACAGATCACATTCCCTAAATGGTATATAGCACAGACACTTAAAAACTCAGCAGCTCCAAGTTGCTCTGAAACCACAGTAGTGTGTATGGGACTGACAGTAAACCCATTTATGGAGCACCATTCTTGCTCTCAAATCACATTCTGATTTTCCAAATTTGTTCTGGTTTCCAGAACTGACAGCATTTTAACATCAACAAGCACACATACAAGGCTGCCCAAATTAGAAACAATTCATTTGAAATTGCTATGCAGAGAGAACAGCAAGTTTCAGCTCCAGGAAAGCTCCACAGACATTTAAGCATCATCCACTGAGAAAGAGGAGTTTAAAGTTTTGCAGTTCCTGAGTAACAGGTTTCTTTGGACCCATTCTGCTAAAGGCACTACAAACGTTAAGTATTAGCTTTCTTGTGCCCCAGTTTTGACCTACAGTTAACTATGCCTGCTTTGAATGCCACACTTTATAGACTTACAGGTTACTTTTGTTTGGGGTTTTGAAGTTTAAACATGCCATCACATTTTCAAGCCCATCTGCAAACCTGTTTGCCACCCACATGTCATGCTCACAGTCCCATCTCAACACCAATGACAGGCTCAGAAATCTCAATTTGAAGTGAAAGCTTAAAAGTTTCTCATAATTTTGAGCTTACTTGAGTCCTTGAATCAAAAAAAGGTTACTATACTACTAGTTTAAATACACACCACACATGAACAAGCACTTCTTGCATCACACTGCAGTCACTTAACTAAAACTGAGCACATAACTCCTCTGGAAGCAAGGATATAGTTTAACTTCACGTTTGTGGTTTGAGCTCATTTCTCTAAATCATATGAAAAGAACAATGATTCCCCATGTATATTTCCTCCTGTAACAGTCAGTAAGTGAAAAAACAATTTTTCCCTCAAGTAATTGCGACATACATAAAAGCAATATTCTACAAAATGCAACGACTGCTTCCAAGGGCAGACAACACAGTCCTATTTTATGTATACACCAGGGTCTGTTTATTCTTTACTGCTTCATCCCTTGTCACTGGAGTTCCTTGCACCCATTTGCCACTCTTTGTTATAGAATACGTTTGATGGAGCCAAAACAATCTCATTACTTATCAGCACAACAGGATCTTGTTTATGCAATAGGCATTGAAATGGAAGACTAAGAAGGAAACAAAATTTATACTTTTTGTTAATTGCAGTTATCTGACACCTTGACGCAACTGCTACATGAGTGTCCACCAAGTCTTTGAAGAAAAAGTATCTCTAAATTTTATTTACCTATTTCAGTCACCAGAGACCATCACAATAGTTCCCTGATCTCACTATAGCAAAGTCCCTAGAACTTTTTTTTCCCCAAAAAATCTTACAACATTTCTCAGCACATCCCAGCACTGAAAACTACTCTGTATGAAATGCAAGGTATCTTCTGCTTGGCCTTTAGTTCTGTGAATGCACTGCTCCTCCAAGAAAACCCTGCTGGTACTACTCTGCTTCCTACCCATGCAGATGTTCTCTAACTGCACAGTAAACGCCAGGAAAAACACACGCTAAAACTATCTCCATCTGTAATTAAAGTCTTGTTATTGTATAACAAACATTGGTACATGGAACAATGACTTTCCATAATTTTACCAGCACAGTTATCACTGAAATGAAGGTCCCTCTTCGCCAGTACTCTTAAAAGAGGACTTCAGGAATAATTTACAATGTTAACTTACAAGACTGCAAAAGACGCTTCAAATAAAAACAATACTCATGATTGGTTTGCTTGTGTGAATTCTTCTGGTGGCGATATCACAAGAGTCTATTTTTATTCCAAAATAGATTTTACTTGTAAAAAAGTTCCATCCCTGTGAAGCTAAGGCTTGTGACATTGATTTCCATGGAACTGCTTGAAAAGATGCTACAGAAGAATAATGTGGATGTCAGGGCATTTTATGTAGCGGCAGCAAGATTCTGTGCGCAGTCTGAGCAGTGGATTTGCTCCAGGTTATTTTGACTACTACATGCAATATTTTACCAAAATGAGCAGGACGTCCATACAGTGAAAAACAGTAAGATTTTGAATAGTCAGAACAACACCAAGGAACACTGGGCAATGAGACGCTGCTCAGTAAGAACAGACCAGCAACTTGTACATCCGATGGATTATTCTGTCCACATGGATAAGTTTCAAAAGTAGGAAATTAAATCTTGAATTTAAAAAAAAGACCTGACCTGAACCAACAAAGCAAGCCAGGAAATTGAGCCAAGTCAGACACTCTTTTCTTAGGCCTCCCATCATGGCAAGTTTTTACTTGCAGAAAGGATCGTTGCGCAGTCCTCCCAAATGAAGACACCTTGATGTGCCTTAACGAAGCATTGATAGGGAAGATGTTCTTTTTGGAATTATGAACATTCGTCAATCACTTCCATAATTCTCCAGTACGGTATCAGTTCATCAAAGAGCAATTCGAATGGCAATAGGCATACGAGCCCTGAAAGAGTATCTTGGAAGGGACAGTGGAAAACATCTTTATTTACATATATTCAGGTAGCACAAAGCTCCTGTACCAAAAAGGCTGAAAATCTGACCAGGCTCTTTTCTGTGGATGCAGCATAAAACTTCAACAGAGAGAATTTCTTTTCATAGTAGTCTTCACAAATGCAATCCAAATCTTCAACGTTAGAAAATAACTCAATTAAAAAAAAAAAAAATATTACTAGACCAAGAAGAATCCTCCACTTAGTCATGCTTTCCCGCTTTTAACAAAACTGAGCAAAGGGACCCCATCCACCCGACTGTCAGCTCAGATCCCTGGGCATTCAAAATGGTTTCATACAGTTTTACTTCTGAGAAGAGACATTGTTGAAAGCAATTGTTCAGCCAGCCAACTACTGTCACTTCCATGAATATGAATAAGCTCCAATATAGGACACTGAGTTTTTGCAAATGTAAGAAGATCCAATTGTTCAGTTACTCTTTGCCAATAAATCAACCCGCCATTATTTAGGGATTTTTGTTTTCCGCTGGTGTTTGAATAGGTGGGTGGAGTTTTGTTTTAAAGTCCCCTTCTTCCCATTTTCATAAAGATTTTTTTCACATCGCCTTGCTAAGTTTTCAGAGCAGTAGAAGGAATCCTACTGTCAATGGGATGAGACCCTTGAAAAAAGATATAGTGCTGTTTCTCCTGATAATATTAACTAGCACCTACTCTGAAGAAAAGAGAAAGCAGAAGAAATTGTTCAGAGTTCATGAAAATTAACATTTGGTATAATTTTGTAGCCATAATTTGCATGTACACAACTCAGACATAAATACATATGGATTAATGCAAATTTTCATACAGGGAAAGATTCGCTGTGCTCTGTAAAACTAGGGGTAAGGCTGGTGATGAATCATTTTTTTTAAATATTCTAGTCTGGATATATAAATAGCTCTCTGTTTCTAGAATAATTACTACTGAAAAACACAGCTTCTTAAATAACCTAGGCCATAATTAACCTTCACTTCATTAAATCACAAATAATATCTTTTTAAAGTCTTATTTGTTAAGGCAAGCTGATTAATTTAAACGTTTCCCTTTTGCCAAAAAAAAAAAACAAAAAAAACCTAATTGGAATGATTTACCAACGTACCAACTTTTCAGATCTTGTAAACTCTAAGAAGGCTTTCAGCCGGCTCCCTCAGCCCCAGCCCAGCCCCCGAGGGAGCTGCACGCTCACGTTGCTGCCCCGGCCCTGCCTCCCCGGATGCTCGGGGAGAGGTGCCGGCTTGTGTCCGGCACCTTCCGCGGCCGCTCCCACAAGACTCGAGCCCCCCTGCCCGGCCCCTCGGTGTCGCATTACCCCCTCCCTTCCTCCCTGAGGGCAGGACCCTTCGCGTGCTCTGTCCCGCCGCGCCCACGCGTGGCCCCGCTGGTGACCCGGGGGCAGCGGTACGACCGTGACCCGGCCTTCCCTCCGCACTGGCGGAGCCTGGAGCGCTGTGGAGCCCCCCATGCCCCGCGCTGCCGCCCCTCCGCAGCACGGCTGCCGACCCAGCCCGGGCTGCCCGGCGAGCACGGCCGGGCACGGCTCGGCTGGGCACGGCGCCGCCGCACCGCGCCGTCCCTCCCCTTTCCTTGTAAGACAGCGCCAACCCCCGACCGAAGAAAAGTTTCCAGCCGAGCGCCAGGACAGGTCCCGGCTATCACCGGCGCCTTCCTCCTCGCCGATAGGATAGGACAGGACGGGACGGGATGGGACGATCCTCCCTCAGCCCCGTCCCGTCCACGCACCCCACCCGCCCGCGCCGTGGGTGCAGCCCGAGGAGCTCACCTTCCTGCACCGCATGGAAGGGGTTGTTGGCCTCTATAAGCTTGATGGAGTAAGTGATCTTCTCGCTCTGGAGAATGTCGTCATTGAGGTTCAGATCCGACACCGCCTGCTTGAACACCTCGTCGTCCTTGGCAGCATTGCCTTCGAAAATGGCACCTGAGGGGGAAGAAGACGACAGAGGGTGAGGAGGGCTCGGCCCGCCCGCCCGCCGCCCCACGACCCCCGCTCCCCTCTCGGCCGTGCAGGGTTCAAGCCGGGTCGCACGGTACCGGGTGGGGCCGCCCCAGGGGCACCGGGCGCCTGTGGAGCCGGACCACACACGTGGGCGGCCTCGTCCCGGGCACGGGTAAGTGCAGCGTTCCGCCCGGCCACTTCTGCTCCACCAGCATTTACGGAGCCCTGAACCAGAGCCGCGGGGGGGTGATGGACTTGTCTCGCCAGTGACGGAAAAGGGAGCAGGCTTGAAAACTCCACCAACTTTTTGCTCGCTGCTCGTCTCTCCCTGGGATGCTGCCTTTCGGGCCACGGTTTTATTGAGGCTTACAAGCACGCACGAACGTGAAGCCAGGATTTGTGTCCAGTAACCTGGAAGCTTTAATTTCACTGTCCTGTTTATGCAGTTAACGTGAAAACATCTGGCGATGTGTGTTACATAAAATCCCTCTCTATGGAGTGTGTGTGCGCCCACGCCAGGCTTACTGCCCAGCTCTACGCGGCGGTGGGGGACCTTTAGAGCAAAACAAGCAAAAAAGACGTTCTTCTCCAGCCTGGAAAAGTCCTGCTGATTCACACCATGCGTGCCTGTGGCTTGAGCCTCCGTGCACTGCCCGTGTGAATCACAGTTCTGCACACGGCAGCTCCCCGCTCCTGCCCCAGCGGACCGCTCTTTCTGCCAGCACTTGGTTAGCAAACAGCACTCGGGCTGAAGTTCGTGCAGGGAGAAGCCGAGGTGACACCGTCCACGCGCAAGAGAAGCGGGGCCGAGAGGGAGACCCACGGAGGCTCCTTCCCCCACTCTTCTACCCCGGCCTTTCCCCAAGGCGGCGCCGCCGCCTCTCTTCCTCCCCGCGGGGCTGGCCCCGGTACCGCGGGGTCTACCCTGCCCTGGGGACTGCCCCTGGGCCGGAGTCCCCCGCTGCGGTCAGGGCTGACCCCGTCTCCTTAATGGCTCCGCAATGCTGTCTGCCTTGGCTGCGCCCCCAGGCTCCGGAGGCGAGCGGCGACGACCGGAGCCTCCTCACCGGCCCCGGAGCCGTCGGTATCGGGAAACTTGTTACAGGGCAGGTCCCCTTCTCCCCTGCCCTGCCTCGAGTCGACACGGGACTTTCCTTCCGTCTCCGTGGAGCATCCCCTCGCCAGGATGGCTCCTGCCTCGGCCCCCTCCTTTTTCTGATCTCCCATCCTCCTCGAAAGGCTGGTGGGAATTACGGCTTTCCATTTCCCGGCCGTACTCCAGTTTCCTCCTCTATCATCCTCCACAAGTGATTCTCTCCCCCCTCTCCGCCCCTAAACATCCTCATTTTCGTTCCTGCTGGTACCTTTCAACACCAGCCAAAAGGTGACTGCAGAGCCTCGCTTTTGCTTGCCAGGCTTCCCGCGGACATCACCATGCCTTGCTCCCAGAAGCCATAAAAGTTCACATCAGCCTTTCCTTTGCCTCTTATTCATCCCTCTCTTTCTCCCACTGCTGCTCCAGCCTTCTTGCTGCCCAGGGGTTTTAATGAGATCTTTTTCAACCCACAACAGTTGCGCGCATAGACACACACACGCACACACAACTCACACAGAGCCGCTGCAAAGCTCGTCTTCCTAACCCTTTCCCAGCCAAGTTTCCCCCTCCGCCCCCCGCATTCCGGTTTGGCTGACACCTGCTACGACAGGGGATGGAAACCAGGGGATTATTTCCCCCAAAGTTTTTCCTGCGAGCACGTTCAGATTATGCCTCTCTCCTGCTCGGGTGATGGGGGCGGTTGTTTGTTTTCGGTGGTGAGGAGGCGGGGGGTGGGGGGGGAAAGAAAGCCTTTCCACGCAAACGGGTCCAAGCACAGACTCCCCAGCCACATGGGAGACCGCAGCGGCGGCCCCGGCGGGTCCTCTGCCCGTTCCCGGCCCGGCGCACAGGCGGCATTTCGCCCCTAACTTTACAATCGGGGGCGGAATACCGCTGCCTTTCCCCCATCCGTCCTCCTGTCTCTCCGAGGAGTTGGGTTCCACCGCTGCCCGTGACATTATCGAGGCTAAACGAGACGCTTCCTTTATATATTTATTTATCTACCGCGTCCCTCTCCAACCCCCCCGCTCCCTCTCTTACCAATGTGGATGATGGAGTCCGCCCGCACCGAAACGCACTGAAATATCCAGGGGAAAAGCCAGAGCATCAACACTTCCATTTCCAGCCTCTCGCACAGCACATCAGCCCGGGTTTGGTGGAGAGACAGACAGAGGGAAAGAAGAAAAAAGGCGCAAGGGCAGGTGGAGCAAGGCAGCGGGCGCGGGGGGGAGATGCCCAGACACCCCCCTCTTAGAAAAAAATCCCGAATTCCCCCAGCGCCCCAAGAATTTTCCAAGACTGAGGAAAACGGGCGATGGGCAG
>VZTX01003600.1:54166-132754 GCA_013400915.1 Pardalotus punctatus | reverse complement strand
GGAAAGCAAAGTAGGTATGGTTGCTATCTTTGTTACAGTACAGTTGCATAAGAATGCATGCCCTCCAAGTAAAAGTGTCTGTCAGTATTTCCTAATGTAATAGTAGTCACATCAAGATAATCTCTGAACTAACTTCACGGGCATTCATCTGAGGGAGAGAATTCATTTACAAGATTCTCCAATATAAAACAATCTCCAGGGGAACTCCATTCAAAAACATCTTGCATGCCTCATTGATCCATCCACATAGTACACACAGGCCAGTCTCATGAGCTGTTCAATGAGCTGCCAATTACAGATAATAAGACATTGCTAGGATAGCTGTCCTCTGCCATCACAGCAACCCAAAGAGACAGACACATCCCAAAAGGAAAATCACAAGAGGAAGAACCCCAGGTATCATTCCTTGTTCAGCCTCCAGAAACACATACTGACCAATCTCACAGGCAGTAATAGGCCAAAAATGACACCTATGTTTTATAGGTACTTCACTGTGAATATCTCAGTACTTCCACTATTATAAAACTTCCCAACACCTGACCATAACAATACATGCTTGCTTTGTTAGAGCTGATTTGAAGCTGCAGGGTGGGTATGCCAGACAGCGGAAAAAGGAAGTTACTAGACTTTAACCTGCAGTTCACCTCAGCTGGGTGAAGTCACATTCCTGCTACTTCTCACTTTACCCATCTAGACAGTAACAAAACCAGTAAAGTAGATGCTGCTGCATGGTGAAGCAGAGAACCAGAAAAGTCTGAACACGTACATTTAGAAAGTTCTGCCCTCCAGCCAAGACACAGTAACTGATCTCGTGTTTGTTCCTACTTCACTGCAAACTCCACCGAGAAGTGATGTAAGCAGAAATATTTTGCTACAAGCCAGAAACTTGAACACTGCCCTTTCTGCATCTCAGGCAAAGAATAGGGACCTTTTCAAATGCACTAATTCAATCCTTTGCTGTCACTAAATACTGATGCAGTTTGTCTGTGCAGAGTCCTCTAAAAGCCTCACAAGGGAAAGTACTCTAAGGGGAAAGTAATTTCACCTTAAAAAAAACCCTGATCTTTCTCAACAGTCCATTCTAAATCATATTATCTTTAGTGACTGTCTCACAATGGGTCACTTCTACCAGTAGGTAAGGCCTCTCTTCTGTCTTGCAACGCTGTGTCATGGAGTTGGTGGCTTGGGTTTTTTTTGTTTGGGGTGGAGTTTGTTTGTTTCCCAGCGTGTTTCTGCAACCATTTGTACAAACAAGGTACAGAATTGGCCTTCTCAGTGGCTCTATTAGCATTAATGGCAGTCACACACAGAACATATTCTCCCAGGGATCTGCATTCTCTTTGGGAAAATATTCCCTATAATGGAGTTCATAATTCATACTCATGTTTCCAGGAAGGGTTGAAATGAAGGGTTTTTTTTTAGCAGAAACATTGTTTGCCTGACTTAAAAACCTATTCTACCAAAGCATTTGCTTGGTGTATTTTTTGTGCCTTAGAGGAAAGAAATAAAAGGGAAGAAAAAAATCAAGCCAAACAGTAGCATAAACTGTCATCGTATATCTTAAATTTCCTACTCAAAGAAAGGGATACTTTCTTAAAGGCAGTGCAATTCAGCCATTGGAGCAGAGGGGCCATGATTCCTGGGCTCCATTCCCACCACAGTCACCGATTCATTTCACAACTAATTGAGTGGACTGTTGCATGAACATTGTATTCAGTTCTCAATTTAAGGGTGAACATCAAGTTCCTTTCCTCAGTTCCTGCACTCAGTCAGCTGTCCTACTTCTCTAGGAGGTACAGGGGAAAACACGGTAGTTTATTGTTGGCTGGTCAAACAAGTAATTCTAAGTAATTTCAAGTTTGTAGATCCTACAGAGATTAGGAAAAAAAATCTAATTTTAAATTATTAGAAACAGAAAATGGTCTTTATGGTACTTGAGACCAACCACTCCACTTAACTGAGTCTGGATGCAAATTTTCAGTATCCAGCTCCACTGCTGACCTGAGTGACAGGACTTTAGATGTCTAATAATTTCTTTCCAAATTTTTAACCACAGTGGGGAGGGGTATGTGAAATAGGGGACAATACCTTATATTGAGATGGATAAGAAAAGCTCTAGACACAAAGCCACGCAGAGCTACAAGCTGGTTATACCCCCCTCTAAATTACATTCAAGTAATTTCTTCTATTCTGCTAGAGTAAGCACTTGAACTAGGTCTCCCACATGAGAAAGGGGTGTCCTGATGACTAGGTGTTGGAAAAGGAGCGGGGGAAGAATATACACCTCTTTTGAGAAAGAGAAATTTTAAAAAAAGCAAAACCACCTTGAAATATTTCCATATGGCCTGGTGAGAAAGAGGGAGAAAAGAGAGAAAGAGAAGCACACTGCTTCCTTTCTACTTTAGGCTGTAGAAGGTGTTTGTGTGCAAGAACAGATTTCTAACCCAGGTTTCCCTGTGTCAAGAAGTTTGTTTATGTCAGGTTGATTTTCTGTTGGCATTTTATGCTGCTCCCTGAAAAGAAACTACTTCTATGAACACACCCAGGCATTCACAACCCTTCCAATGGTTTGAGTCATGTAAGCCACATCTTAGTGGTGCCTCATCCCTTCAACACCTATCCCCTGCCATTCACACAACCTCAGCTGAAAACGTAAGCATATCATAGATCCAATTGCAATAGTCTATAGTATGGCCAGTGGAAATAGGAAACCCAGGACCACCTGATTTTGCAGCATTCCACAGAGCACCATTTGGGGGTTATTGCCATAGTGTAGAATTTTACACTACAGAAGAAAAGTACAAATTAGTTTAAGAGCTCCAATACACTTTGGTTCCTGGTGTATGCACCACCTGAAAACACTGAAAACAATGATCTCTCTTTACTGATTATTATTCAAAGTGAACTTAAAACTCTTACTCTATATACTTGACTTAACAGTTCTGAGAAAGAGCATAAAGAAGCCCAGACATTTTTTTCAGTCTTCCGAAAACTTGGAGATATTGCAGTAAAGGGTTTATGAAAAGGGCAGGGAGGATAAAAAAGAGGCGCCACTTTAAGCATCCAGCACTCCATGAGTCACAGTCCCTGTCACTGTACCCTAATGAAACTTCACTGACCAACAGTTTGTAAAGTTCCCACGTTCTCCAATGTCTTCATAATATCACTGAATACACTTTTACCTTGCTCCCAGTCCAAACTGTGCTGCACTATACAACAATATATTTTACTACAGCTACATGCTATCCAGCTGAATGCAAGTCTGCAGTTGAAACAGCTTTGTTTGCTGCATTGCTGTATTATCACACATGACTAGACCAGGCGACATTGATTTTTAAGCAACAGCATTGATTACTACTCTAATTTTTAAAATGCTGGCAGGATACAGCCCTTAGAAAAGCACTTTAAGACCAAATTTGAACTGTATTTCCCAGCAGCTCTCCTTTTTTACAGAGACTATATACTAGAATTATGAATAATACTACTAACTTCAACATGTACTGAGGATTTACACCAGTATGGTTTCAGTAATAGAAGCTTTTAGCACGTCACACTTACACAACTATAATATGGTTTAGATTATTGTTTTCAAAAAGAAAAATCCTTTTTTTTCCCTTCACCAGCTAAAAAAAGATGCTTGTTTTCCAGAGAGATAAATTTATTAAATTGTATTTGACCTTTTAGAGCATAGTAAGGTAGGGGTTTCTGCTCCCTGGAAACACAAAAAGATTCTTCATGTACTGCTCTGAGTCATGCAAGAGTCCACAACCAAGTAAGCAAAGCATTCTTGGAAGAAGGCTTTACATTATGTAAAATATGCAGGGTGAGGGGGCANAAAAAAAAAAAAACCCTCAAATCCAAAATACATCCTTATACCTTAAATTATACACTTGAGGGTATGAAATCATGACAGAGTTTCATGCTCTCAAGCAGCCCTCCAGATTTATCATCACCATATCATCACTTGACCAGTCTCCTTGGGGTAGTGCCTGCTCTGTTGCAAAAATAACCTTTAAATACCTCTCCAAGACTTCTCTGCAGATAGTGCTTTTGTTTTCCCAAGTTGGTAAAAACCTCCTAGCTATCTTACTGGTTTGCCAGCTTAATCCCACTTTGCAAAGTGGGTTGTTTGTAATAAAGCACAAGGACCATACTTTCCCACTTCTGGCTTTCTCCTGCAGGAATACAGGGAATTGCACCCAATGCCATCACCTGTGCTGGTCTATCTGCAGATCCACAAAACCTGTGACCCAAGCAGCTAAACACCCTTTTCCTCACACAGTGCATGGTGAAAACACAAGAGTAACCAGTGTCCCCTTCATACCACAAGCTCCTTGTTTCACTCAGGACTTACAAACACCAAAACACAAAAATCACAGGTACAGAGGGACCTTTGTGTCAGGTGTTACAACAAAGCACGACTCTATTTCTGAGCCTTGTTTGGAGCATCATCTCTAAATTGTTGTTAGTCATTTAAGCTTTTGATGGACTTCCCATTAGGAAAGATTACTTTACGATCTTCCCTGGTTTGTTCAGAGATCTTTGACTTCACCACCTACTTGGGCTTATTAAAAGACAGGTTTCCCTCTCAAGCAGCAGATTAACAGTCAGAATCTAGAGAAATCCAGTAAAAACACTAAGTGAAGATGCATCCATTATTCAATCATTTAACATAGTTTCCAAAATTCACCAAGTAAAATGCCTCTAGGAGAGACAGGTGGCATACATAGCAGCACTTGCCATCCTATTGTTTACTCCAAGTCTCTCTTTCCAACCTGCATTCATGGATGACCTTAATTAAGGGCAAACCAGTTCAAACAAATGAGTAAAAGCCGTAACTGCTCTACCACCTTCTTCTGTGTCAACTGAATTAACTGAGCTTACAGAAAGGGGCTCAGGACGATCAGCAACAGATGCAATAGTCCTCATGAGCCCCCAAAACCTCCTGCATTTGATTTAGGAACAGTCCACACAACAGAATTATTTTCCCCTTGTCATCATCATCCCTCCCCCCAGCATTGAGCAAAATCAAAATTTCCATGCAACAAGAGAAGAAAACCAGGCTAGCCTGGTATCACCACAGTAAAATTTTAACTTCTGCATCGGTTCCTTGTTTCACTGCCAGGGGCCCTTACCCCACCTAGCAGAATGCAACTGCTTTCAGCACTGCTACACCATGGAGAGCAGCTAGACAGTTTTGCTTCAGTCACTCCTCTACTCCTGCCACTCTGTAGCACCTGCCTGGGTTTCTTTTGAAAGCTCAGACTAGCTGCAAACTAGCTACTGATCACCTTTGCCTTATACACATAAAAGAAGCCTCTTAATAAATACATTACAGACACCTCTTAGTGAACTTCCACCTCCCTCTAATTCCACATGGAAGAGCTATTAAAGAAAGGAACAATTATAACAAGACATATCCCTGCAAAACACTGCTTCTTTTGTGCACTTCATTCACAGTTATCCATCCTCTTCTCCATTTACGAAAACAAACTTCATAACTTTCTTTTCTTAACCTGACAAGCATATATAATTACTAGGTGCAATACCTGACTCCAAAGACATCTTTTCCTACTCGTTTTTCTTTTCAGCCAAGCACGCCCAAGACACTCAATTCAACCCAATTTTGGCAACGCATGATATATGTTAGTAATGTAGAATTTTCCTTTTCTCTGTTCAAAGTGAAAGTGGGTATGGATGCATGCATTTTGTGTCACAATCTGAGATGAATTTTGCATTATAATCTGGGGTCAGTGTTGCTTTCAGCAGAGGCATTTCTGGCCCCAGAAGCCAAAGCCCTCCATCAGCAACATCATTCATTTTCTTTTTGCCCACCCATCCACATCATTGCCTGACTACAAAACCACAGGAGCAGAGATAAAAATCTGCTGAGTCCTTCAGAGTCATAGATGATCAGCCAATCATGCACCCATATTTATCTAGATCATCACTAGCAAAACCACAGGTTCAGAAGTTTCCATTATATGGCTCCATAGCCTGGCTCTGTAGGCCAACCACAGGGCCAACTGCCACTAGATGGAGAATAATCCCTGGATTTGTCTAACAGGGATAAGTAGATGGAAACTGCAACCTACTCTGTTCCCTGCTGAGGTTAAGAGAGTGTTTCCTGCAGGACACTTGCTAACCAGGTAGACAGGCACAGTTTGGCATCACCTCTGTCCCTCAGTGGCAGCAGCCTGTTCGATTCCATCAATGCTGGGCTCCATATTTTATTGTGCTTTAAATAATATGGCCTCAGAAGATGCATTTTAAAAGCAGAGTGAATGATTTCTTCTATTTAGACTTCTAAATGCTGGAGCGGAAGTTCTCACTCTGCAGTTAAGAGTGAATCGTGTGAATTTGTGCACAGGATGAAAACACTCTTCTGTTGATGAAGGTGGCAACACAGCAGCTCAAACGATTTTCCATTAGCACACAATCAGACTTTATATTGCTTATAGATGGGAAACAAATTCAGAATACTGACGGAGTCTAAAAGGGACTCTTGAACACTGGTGGTGAAACAAAAACAAGAGGCAAGCAAATTTCTCATCTGTTGGTTTCTGAACCTTGAGCTCATCTTGCTGCAATGTCGCGGAATAAATCTGTACTGTGCAATTATGGATTTGATTTCAAGGCTGAACAAGAAAAAAACATTTTAATAACTATAGTTGTTCTAAGGTGATTCACTGTAGAGTTTTACTAAACTAAAGATGGAATAATGCAATGAAAATGATTGTGAACAGTTACAATTAAACCAATAGGTTCAAAGAATGAGATCATTAAATTAATACAACTACAGCTCACAAGAAGAATAAGCTTTCTAACTCACAGGAAGAAGAATTAATTGCTTTGGATTAATGCTAGAGAGAGAGGGTTTAAAGGGGCAGTGAACTCCCTTTCAACACAAGGCCACAGACCATGCTGGCAAGCAGCACACGCAACAGCTCAGGATGCTGTTCCAGATTTCAAGAGACAATAAAGTACAGGTGAGGAAACAAAGCCAAATGGCCAAGAATGGGTCTGACTTCAATCTCAGCCAGTTTGAAATGCATGAAATTTCTCTAGGCTGTTCTTAGCTACTGCTAAGTAGCTCAGGTTTTCACCTCTCCAGCTCTTTTTCATTTCCCCCACCAGTGAAAAGTTTGTCAAGAACACCGTTGCAAAAATGTATGGCTGGCTTTAGTACTTTGATAACGATAGCTAAGCTGGAACAGAACCCAGCTTTCTATACGTCATTACTCTAAAAAGACAACAGGAATATAAAACTCAATCCTTTGTTTATGATTTAATGATCACAGTCCCAGACAAGGACAGCAAAATGGTTGACTACACAAGAACTGAGTGCTTGGGCTCATCCCAGGGATAGCCCAGGCTTTTTTTTTTTTGGACTCCTTTTCCAACACCACAGCCCCGGCTGGATTAACACAGTTTTCTTAATCCA
The DNA here is from genome assembly GCA_013400915.1 of Pardalotus punctatus. NCBI lineage: Eukaryota > Metazoa > Chordata > Aves > Passeriformes > Pardalotidae > Pardalotus > Pardalotus punctatus. The sequence continues at coordinate 125,310 of VZTX01003600.1, read as the reverse complement.
ACAGCACAGACTGTGGCTCTGAGGAGGGATCTGGAGGAGCAAACTCAGTTCTTGAGGCAGCAGAGTGGCTGCACCAAAAAAACTGTAGCATAAACTCAAGTTTCACCCATAAAAACCCATTCATGGCCACAGGTCCAAACCACAGCTCTGTGATCATTCTTTATGCATTTTGACTAACAGATGAATAGGCATTAATGAAACTATTATCAGGCTACTGGTCTCACTCCTCATTAAGACAAAGAGGCAGTTTTATTCCTTTCATGACATTATCTGCTGACAAACAGTGCAAAACAATTAACTGAAGAACAAAGCTTCCTTTTGTATGTTTGCAAGAATTTTTCCTCACAGAACCACAAATTTTCTGGAATAAAATTAAGAAATATTCAAAATAAGTATGACTCTCTATGTATATGTATCAATCCCAGAATTTCACAAACCAAAACTAATGCTGGTAAGAACCATCTCCCTTCTTGAGATCTGAGGAAGTCTCAGATGACCTGTAATCTAGGGAGAGGTTAACCTTTGCCAAGGAATCACTAGAAATGGCTGGTGCAAAACCAAAATCTTTTCATGGATGTAGCACCAACAAGGCCTTAAATAAGCTGACAGGAATCTGAATGCACAAGGAAAGGAGATGTACGAAATAACGAGGGCTCTTTTCTGTGTAACACCTTCTCTGTTCCAAAGCACACTTTTGATTTGCTGATCTATTTTCTTTTAACAGGATGGTTTAGTTCATTACTTCTTACATGACTTAAAGCAGCATATTGCTTTCCTTCTGCAAAAGACAGTAAATAACATGGAGTTATATGAGAGAAGGTAGAGCAACATTACAGCAGAAAGAACCTCCTAATGACAGAATACAGGGTAATAGTCTGAAGGCAACATCATAATAAAAGGCACAGTTTTTATGTAACACCCTTTTAGATTGATTTTTCTACATTCCAAATGCTCCCATAACTATCTTTTGACATTTCTCCTGCACAGTTGCTTACACCATCCATAAGCCATCTCTGTCTACCTGACATTATTATTATTTTAAAAGCAATTTCTTTCACCTCCTTTCAACTAAGACTTATGCTCTACCTAATTGCCAGTTACCACCCTCCCTTCTAGGAAAAGAAAATCTGTTCTCTAACCATTTGAAATCCATCCTTAATAAAAACAACATAATCATAATACCAGTATATGCACATTATAGGAATATGATTAGCAGAAGACCAAACAGAAGTGGGTGCTACTTGTGTTCTCTCTGTCCCATTTGAAATGTTAACTCACAGATGAGCACAGTCTTATGATAATAACACCAGATATATTACATACAGAACTCCCAGCAAGAGGCAAAAAAGGTATTAGTTGCTTGCTTATGATTAATAAAGTAGTTAACAGAGAAGGAATATTATTCTTGCTGGGTGCTCATTATGCATTTGATAATCTCTATTTATAGGACAATGAAACATGAGCCTTATAAAATGCCATCTGTTGGTTTCTTTTTAATGTATAGGATTTCTGACTTCAGGAGCTGCAGTTCAGCAGTGTTGATGGTGCTACAACACGTAATACTAATGCCTTTGGCTATGAGAATTTGAGCCATTAAACATCAAGAAGCAGGTTGGGTACACATCCTGAATAGTGTAACTCCTATCTTCTTATTCTAATCTACTTTAAAAGCAATTTATACTTTCATGTAATTGGTTTCGATCAGTCATTTAAATAGCACAACACACACACAAAATTATATATTGCAATGATCCACAAATGTGACAGAAGTGATTTTGTTCTTTGATCTCCACAAGAGAAGGTGTCTCACGAGAGAAGCTCTGAGAGATCTGTAACAACGACAGGAAAAATAGCAACTACTTGTTTTCTCTGAAAAATTAAAACCATAGGCAAAAAGGAAAAAAAAAAAGTCTTTCTTAGAACAGAGAGAGCTATAATCAGATATATCTGCATTAAATTTGTCAGTACGTAAAGGATGCATTTTTCTTACATATTAACCATGAAAATAAAACATTCATAATAAAGGTCAATAGTGGAGTGCATCAGCTCTAGTAAGTTTGACTGTCATTGACTTCTAGTCCTAATTAAGTCATCAAATGGCCCAATATCCAGATTTTAGCTTCCCTTGCAGCATAAACTTCTGGTTTTAATGCAATTAATGAAATTGTGATTGATTTTTTTGAAGTGGGTCACTGTGTATTCATATCAGCATAAAGTTGGAGAGGTTTATATCACTGGTTTAATTAGGACTACTGACTCCAACAGAACCCATAAACACTCAGCTGTTCACAGGGCAAGCAAACACAGGAAGAAATAGCTCAGCACTGTCAGGGGCAATTTATACTCTGGCAGTTTCTTAGGGATATCAACATACGATTTCTGTTCCCACTTTCAATGGCTTTCACCTCGACTGCAGTCTCTGCTGTTGCCTCAGCCTTCACCCCTGCCTTGCCACAGCTCCTCATTGTGTTCCTCTGTCAGAGTCTGTCAGATAACTGGGAGCAACAGCTGCCCAGGACAGGAACTGTCTTCTTTGCTATTTCTCTACAGCACTTTGACAAAGCAGTTTGATGTCTGAACCAACAGGATTATAATGCCTTCCATCCCAGAACACAGGATTTGCTTCCCCCTCAGAGGCTAGAGAAATGGTAGAAATCACTGCCTTGCTACCAAAAATGAGGTCACTGTGTCAAGCTTAAGACAGGTTGATGTAAATATTTGAGGAAAATTGAAAAGTTTTGACAAAAATTTTGCATTTGATTTTTTTCATACACAACATGTGCTGTTTGTAGTCTGGACTCAGTCAGGCTAAGAAAGGCCATCAAGAACAGCAATGAAACAAACAAAAAATAGAAAAAACAACCAAAAAAACGGTTTCATGAAAGCACACCCAAACAACTTTCAGTATTGATCTTTTCAGTGATGCACCCAAAAAGCAACCTGGTGCTCCCGTTTCTCTCAGAAACACACTTACACTGGAATTTAGCCAGAAGATCAAGACTAAATGCAAATGGACTGTGGTTTTTGGGGTGGGCATGAAGAAGTTCCTATTAGTGTCCTATAGATGTCATATAAAGGAAACACACTGTTTTTCTAGTTAATCCACTGTCAGTGAAGCATTCTTATAAAATTGCAAGAGTCTTAAACTAATGGCAGACAAGTTTAGCAGATCATGGCAATTCAGTAAACCATATGTCATCACAAATCACAGCAACCTCACTTAGTTCATAAAATGTAATTCAGTAACAAGATGAGGAATAATGAATAATATCAAGAACAGCTGAGATGAGGAACTAAAATGGAACAAATAATTCTAAAACCAAAACTTAAAAACATTCCCTGCAATTAACTTAAAGGGCACTACTCAAAGTTTGTTCACGCTCATATAAATTAATGGTGGTTATCTCAAGTGGCAGCAAATAAATAATCAATGTACCCACATGCTGAAATCTCTTTCAAGTAGAACACAAATAGATATTGTTTTCACCACTTTGGAGAATATATAGTCATGATTCATCTTATGCTTGCTAATAATATCTCTTTTCCCCCCTCCTCTCATTTGTTAGGTTAAAGGATGCTCGCATATCATTTACCACAGAGTATTTTAGCAGTAACTAGTGGTAAGGTTGTTAGAGCAATGTTACAGGTTATGCAACATAATTTCATCCCTATATTTCACTTTGTTCTTTTGCAGTAGCCTAGAATCCCTATTTGCTTTGTCTTTAAAAAGTCACAGGATTCCCTAAATGGGGCCCTAGAGGATGGCAATATCCACTGTTAGCCTGCAGAGATGTGACGCCAGAGGAATTTTGTATCACTTTAATTAAATTGTTCTCAAGGTCACCAAGGTGCACACAGACATCAATTAGCCAATACTGAATGGTTCCCATGAAACTGGAAGTCCTAATCAACAGAAGCCCTGAAATTAAACAGTTATGAAAGTTAGATTTTTTCAATTGATCTGAATCCAAAGGCAAATAGGAGCTTGTACATTTCCAGAAAGAAAGAGGATCCACATTAGCACCACAGAGTGTCCAACTTAAGAGTAGCGTGCTCCAGCGCTGAAAAGTGAAGTACCAGGGAGTTTATTTACAGGATGTACCTTGAGCCTTGCCGAGTTGAACCAGCGAGGCGAAGAGCACACACAGAGCTCCCTTTGGCTCAAACCCTGCTCAGGCAGAAACTTGCCTTGATCTCCCCCTCACTCTCTTCAAGGGCTCCCAAAAACAGCAAAGTGGAGCCATCTGGTTAACACACTTCCTTCCCACACATCCTTTTCCCTCAGCCCCTGCACATTACACTTTCGAACCTGCCATCCCTTAGACCTCTCATCTCAAAAAACGTGACTTTGCTGTCAATTTTGCCTTTGATCAGTTGCTCTAAAGAGAAAGGATGCAGGGATCTTACAGCCCAAGCAGTGCTGACAGCCACTATTGTTTGGCATCTTTAATCATTACCAAAGACAGTTTCATTATGAGTGTCTACAACTCAATGACCTCTAATACACAACTCAAGTCCTTCTTTTCAGGCAGGAAATATTAATTGGGGATCAAATCTCACTCTCAGGTGAATGAAAAGATAATTGAAGCACTTATTTCTAATCCTAAGAAGTGAAAAATATATATTTTATCTTCAAATTATGAGTGATCATGGTAAAGTGGCTTAAAGAAAGCCCTTATTTATTTGGAAATTATAACAGTTTTACAAAGAAAAGCCATCCTGAAAACCAGTCCTAATGCGGCCATCAGTCACACTTTATTTTCACAAGTTTAAATCCCAGTTGCACTGGAAGACATTTGTTTCCGTTGATACCTTCAGACAGCATGGCATCCCAAGTCACCGAACGGGAGAGGGAAACAGGATCACTCAACCAGCTCCTTGAAACAGACCCTTTGTTTGTAATACACAGTTTAACAACTAAAACACATCATGCTGTTAGATACTTCAGGCACCAACACGAGTTGTTTAACAGGTTATGAAGCACAACTTCCGTGACAGTGGTCACACAGATCCTACAAAACAGAGAGAACATTTTATACAGTTCTTGGATCTGGACACAGTAAGTAGGCTTATGTGCCACACCAGGATTCACGGTGAGACAGTTCACAAAGCACATCAGAGAATTTCTAAATTAATTCCCCAATTTTGTATTATGCAGCTGGTGCAAAGAAAAATTTCAGAAGAAAATGCAAAAATCTCTCCCAATTAAAAAAAAAAAAGGGGTAACTGAGTTTCCCAATAGTAAAATAAAAGTATATTATATTCTCAAATAACCATTGGTAGTCATAAAGCATATCCAAAATGGCTCAGTTCCTTATGCACTTAGTTCCAGAAGATTTTCATTTGCCTTTTTTAAACTCTAGCAAGTTAGATTTAAACTCTGTTATTCCATGAACATAATTTAAAAAAAAAAAAAAATCTTCAGGCTTCTGGCATGTGTGGCAAACACATGCTTTCAAAAAAAGGCATGACTACCCACACATGCCATGTGCTGGACTGCCTTCTAGGCAGAAAGCTAGAATGGACTTGTTCAGGGAAGCCCAGCAGCAAAGCCTTGCATTCACCAGGGAAACATTGATTCTGCACTAGGGAGTCTGTGGAGCCCTAGACTAAGTATAAAAAGGTAGGTTTCACAGTCACAGAGCCAGAGCTTAGAAACCCAGCATCTTCTATGAAAGTATCACTTATTTTGTTTTCCTGCATATAAATACTATGTAATTTATAGGAATTTACCTCCAGAGGAGGAAAAAAGATTCCAGGCTTGTGGTGTAAATGCAATATTTAGAGACAACACTAACACAAGGATGCTGGGAAGGAAAATTCTGAATATTTATCCATAAAGCCACAACCTAGCCTTGTTGGTGTGAGTACTCCTTCTGTAAAGGAATAAATAAGGTGGAATTAACTTTTCAACTGTGACTTTATGAGGTTTATGTCCAAAATCGCTATCCACACAGAGCTTTGGAAGAGTTTACACCTTGAAGTCCAAACTAGGATTCTTTGAAATGGAATATTCTATATAATCAGGTATGTCTCCATGCAGAGACATGCATATCTAAGCTATAGCAATCCAGAACCAAGTTTAGATGTTAAACAATGGAATCGAGCCGTATTTGCCTCCAGAGCTTTGATTCATTCTTTAACCATGGCAGATACACAATCAGGACTTTTCATAGCTGCTTTTCAAAACCTTATCAGAACCCCACAGTTCAATAGCCTTAAAATAAATAGTGCATCATCAGCGAAGTATTGAAATAAGCATTTCACCACTACACATCACCAGCCTCATTTTGGTGCAGGGTAGGTCATCAACGTTTTGACTCAGCCCAATTTCAGCAGCACTTAATGCGTAAGTGCCACATACCCTAGATTAGTTTCATATGGAGATTCCTCATCATGAATGACAGGCAGAACCTTGCTGAAGACACTTGGGGCTCAGACAGGATGTTCCAGAGAGATTTCAGTGTTGACAGGAGAAAGAAAAAAATGAGGTGCAGGAAGAACACCATGATCATGTACCTTAGCCTTCTCCTAATGCAGAACATTTGGAGTTTTGAGTGACATTCCATAGAATGCTTTCTAACACATATGGGGAGTGTGAAGTCCTAGGTTAAGTTAATAATTTTTTTTAAGTGAAAAAGCTTAGTTCTTCTGCAACCCCTAGGTAATATTGTGTCCTCATATTTTTAGGAGGCCTGGCCTTGACAGTAATGCAGTGAGTAAACCTAAAGTCTTTCAGCATCTGTGCATTTTTTCCCCCTTTCTGAAACAGAAATAACACTAATAATCATGTTAATACCTATAAAAAAGTGCCTGGCATTACAAATACAGATAACTATTTTTCCTTTAAATTATTTCCATTTATTCCTAGATTACTTCATTGATACTAGGTTTACAATGTCACTTCAATGATTTTTCCAGGCTAGCTTTGCCTATTTCAAGTTAAATCATCATCATTGGTGACCATTCATTCACCTCAAGTGAAATAATTTTCCAATAGTGCTTCTACCCTTAAAGGTCTGTTTTTTCCATTCCATATCACCAGGAAGAAGTCATCACCTAACAACACACAAAAACACATACTGCATGATCAGGTGAAGCTTAAAGGCAATTTGCTCCAACATATTTTTTGAGGAACATTCTTCTAAGTTCAAAAACCAATCCAAAACAACAAGCAGTATAAAGAGAACTGTCCAAAACAGCACCTGAAAGAATATTACCTTTACTATGGAAGCCCCCACACAAAACAAAGCTGGGACACTTGTAGTGTGTTTCTATTCATGCTGTTACCACGCTAACACATGACGAGCATGACTGTGGCCATCTCACCTACTGCATGGCCAGCAGGTAGATGAGAAATCTGAGACAGCTCCCTGGCTGCTCTGCTGGCCCTGAGCCTGTTCCAGCTATTTACTGATTCACAAAAATTCAAAGAGTGTTGGGGGGGAGGGGGGAAAGCTTAGCACCTTTTCCACTGAACCTCCTGTCATCTCTTTGTTAACCAGTCCTGAAGACAACTATCAAAGTCCTGACCAGCAGTGACCGTCAGCACCTCAGGGAAGACCAGCTGAACACAGTTTTGAAAGGAGTACAGCTCCCAGGCCACCGCCAGAGTAGGGAAAATAACCAACCAACATTTCATCTCTCTCCAAGGCACATGGTGAAACTGCTCTTAGCACGTATATACCTTCCTTGCACTTGACCCTTGTATTCTAGTTTAGATTATTCTAGGATTTAGAATAATCTAAGGGACTTCTTAGTTAATTATCTCTTTCTAGTGATGGATGAGAATCAGATGTCTTGTAATAATGCTGCTATTATTAGCTCGATTGGCTGCCTTTGATACTCTCACAAAAGCATACAGGTTATCTCTAATCTGATTTATCTTGTCCAGAAAATAAATTGACTTCCTCAGAGCGGGAAGGCCTCAGAGTTGAGTCACCTACACACCTCATCAGGCAGCAACAGGGCCTGTCCTTCAAGTGAGAAATCAAGCTCCAGTAAAGCAGCTCATTCTCTCAGTTCTTCCTACAGCTGGCAGGAAGGTAGAGGAGAGGTGTGTACAAGCTTAATAATTTTTTTGTTGTCTAAAACTAAGCATAGTGAACAGATCATATTTACTTTTAAAACCAAATGTCATGTTGAAACTTTTTTTTTTAAAATGCAGTGCCAATGAAATGGTCTGATCAGATTTATCTGTATCATTTCCTTCTCCCCTCCCAAAAATACTCCATGAGGTCTCATCACACAGATTGTTTCAGTTAAATCAGTCATGCATTTTCAAGGGAAAAATAAAAGAAAAATTTTAAAAATAGAGTGAAAGATAAAGATTTTGATGCAGTTTAACTTTTCAGAGGTTTCATATTTTTGCTTCAGATGATGTTCCTGTTGATTGTCATGGACTTGGCTCTTTTTTTTTCCACTAGAGATTTCACACCACCAGTTTGAAGTGGTTGGTCAGTGACTGGGGGCCTGGGGAGGAAACACAGATGCCAGTGTCTCTTGTGTCTTGACACATGTCAGCTTTACAGCTATACCTCATCCAAATTGCATGGTTTAGCTTCAGACTACAGCCTAGGCCTTGCTGAAACAAAGATGCCGGTGAACAGGAGACAGCTACCTTTCAGCTAAAACTAAAGGAGTCACAGTGGACTGGTAGAAGACAGATAGAGGTGGCTGTGCTCCTCCAAGAAAAGGGACTGAGCTGTTAATTTCAGCAACAGCCTGCTCAGCTTTTCCTACCATCTGTATTTTGAATGCAGACTTGCCCGTTGTTACCTACACTTTCATCACCTCCAGACTGAGGTTGTTACCAACACATCCCAGATGGGACTCCATCTGAGGATCATGGAGTGACTGAAGCAGGGTTAGATACCTCGCTGCCATGTGCTGGTGTCAATGCACAAGTGACAGCTCTGACAGAACTCAACTAGCAGCTAAAGTTGAAGTGCTGATCAAGATCTGTACTGCCTCATGTGGCAAAAGCCCATCCTTCCAAAGAAATAATTTTGGTCCATCTGCCATGTTCCTATGAATGCGGTGAGCCAAGATAAGCAAGCTGAATGCTGCTTCCACACCCATCACAGGTGTCTCCCCATGTGGACCAGGCACCTTCAGAACTGGCCTCCTGCCCTAAGGAATTTCTGGGTAAATTGCAGAAGACAACAATGTATTAAGGCTTCTGACAAATGAATTTTGCATTTCCCAGAATAAAAAAAAAGGTAGAAAGGAGTTTAAGTGCCTACTGGTTTCATTTTAAATCTAAATAAATAAGAGTGCCTTAAACTGTGTCCACTGCTAACATCCAATTTAGATCCATGTTAACACATTCTTCTGGGGGTTTTATCAATATATAAACTTCTCAGAAACCCAAATCTGTTCTTTAATGCAGAATTATTTCAAGAAAATCTTGCAGCAATGTATCTGGTTCATCTGCTTCCTTCCTGGTAAATACCAAGCCATTTTTATAAATAGAGACATTTTGGACGGAAGGCTGAGAAGCTACAGTGCAACAGTGCCATCCCCTGTCTGCAGAAGTCATTGTCTCTCTCTTTCAGAAAAGCCAAGGACTGAAATGCTCCACCTGTGCCTGCAGTACCCACATGGAAGGTAATCGGAGAAGAGCAACGCAAGTGCCACGTGCATCGTGGGAATGCTGCTGGGGAATTCCTACCTACAAGCTCAGTTCTGAAAGAAGTTTCTTTCTAGCTAGTGCCATCGACTTTGTGTCAAAATAAATCACAAGGCATTCCACAAATTAAACATTTAAACTCAGTTTTTCTATTATCCAGCATTCAATCTGGGGGAGGAAAAGCATTCTGCATCTTTTTGTAGTAAGCAGAAAGGAGGAAATTCCCACACACTTCCAGACATCCCTAGAGAAAATCTGTTCATCTATTCCACTGCTTTGCATGTCCACTTCTGTTTCTACTGGAGCCAAGAAGCACTTATTATTAAAGGCCCAAGCACAGCACCAGCTATAGCACCACACAGCTCAACGTTCATAGTTTAAACCCTGAATTAGAATGAAATATTGCAACACAAATAAGGGGCTCAAAGTTCAGGAGTAAGCAGGCAGTGGTACACCCAAAGGCATTTCTCCACAGAATTTTGGATGCTGTTGTATATCCAACTAGCATTTTTCATTCAGAGAACTGCTGTAGAGCTTTCCATGGGCTAAGGGCATTTCCTCTGCAAGACATTTCCTCTGACTCCTTTTGTTGTCTCTTTTAAATGCTAACTTTCATCAGGACAAAAAGAAGAAACTGAAATTGAGCCACAAGCTGCCCATGTAATTAGTTACTCACAGTTACCAATTCCCCGCACTTAGCAGTAGAAATTCAAGCTAACCATTCTTGGCTAGAGTTAGGAACAACTGAAGTGCTGTCTAAAAGTATCACCTTCTTCCGAAGATTTAAAAAAAATACTCCCAACAAACAAAAATCCCTAAAAATCCCCATGCCACACAACTAACATATTGCACTATTACAGCCAATATCCTAAACATATCTATCTCAGTTAAGTGCAAGTAAAGCCAGAGCCATTTGCACAGTCTCCTCCAATCCCTTCTTACACAGTAATACTAAATCAGTCCTGCAGACCAAGAGCAGGCCTCCCTTTTAACCAGGGGGAAGTCTTTATATCTCACATGCTATTGATCCTCTCCTACAGGTAACCATAAGATTACTTCAAAGAAAAGTTAAATCACAAATATCAGAGGTTTACCCTGATTACCCTGTTTCAACCATAGTTCAAACCCATCTTTAAAGCAGCTACAAACTGATTTGTTGTGTTTTCTTGTGTCAGCTTCATGGCATTTCCTCCTACTGAACAAGTCCACGGAATCAAAGCCTTTTAAATCACTGAAGTCCAAAGTATTGCCTCTTACAATTGGTCTCTTGGGAAACTGCTGCTGCAACGCAACTGCAGATTTTGCAGTCCTTATGAAGCTGCCCTGTGACCCCCTTGCCTCCTTAGGAATAAACAAATTGTCAGTGACCTTCTACTTTGTTTTTTCTACACCCGCATTGCCCCTCCTTCTGGGAACCAATAAAGGGACATCACTGGGACCTGGCCATCCCTGCCAAGCCAGGTCACACATGGCCTTTTCAGGGCAACAGATGAAAAGCCTATGAGGAAAAGCAGAAAATGAGCCTTACCCTTCATTCACTGCTGTCCCTAGAACACTTTCAAGAACCTTCAGCTTTCTTCTTTGTGGTTATGGGTCCTTGTATTAAAATGATCTTCTAGATCATTACCCAGCATGACAGGTTCAGCTTACTATTAATGTTCCAGTTCCAATCTGCAGCTGGTATTAGCTCAAAGCTCATAAAGTGATTCCATGGGGGATATGATAAGAATGACAGACACATTGGCTGAAATATTTTATTTCTTATTTTCATAAGCCTGAAATATTTTATTAGAATCCCATCTATATTAGAAGCAGAGTCTGAGAGCTATCTAATATCTGAGCTTCCACTAAGCAAGTCAGCTTCCACTTTGTTGTGGGTTATTGTAATCAAAACTAACCGCCTTTTCACAAAATAAATCAGGGGGCACAGGACAAGACACACACCAAAAACAAACAAACAAAAAAAACCCAAACAAAAACACCAAAAAACCAAACAACTAATCACTGAAGTTAACAGATTTCCAGGTAGCACACAGTAGGTTAACTTCATCTTAGACATAACTGGACATCTGTATGGTTTTTGAAGACAGATGTGATCTCTTCCTCCTCAAATATTTTTTAATTACATTGACTTCACTATTTCTGGCTAACAACTGGTTTTAACTACTGTAAAAGCTCACAGTAGCAAGCAGCTTTGTGGAAAGTTGCAGACTGCAAGAACTTGAGATCAACTTAAACAAATAAAGAGAAATCAATGACCAGAATCACATGAGCAAAAATCCCCAACTATGGACAACCTGATATGACTGAGAATTAGCCATCTCACCTATCCAAAAGTAACAAGTTCATCAGTTATAATTTAATGAGGAAATATTGTCATAGGAGTCACCAGGTGGTGCTGTTAAAAATGCATATTTTACTAGAGAAATTACATCTATTCTTTGAACAGTATCTCCTATTAAGCTCCCTCCCTGTTTAGATGTTTAGATTGGAGCAGAATTATGCTAGGAAGGAATAGTACTTCTGCCAAATCTCCCAAGAGGCACTTCTTCCTCATGCCATGCTCCTGAGCTCCCCTGCCCCTACACTGAATTTACAGGAAGCCTTACTTAACTTATACTAAGAAAATACACAGATTTTGCCTCTAACATAGGGAAAATTGACTTAAGCAGCCCCAGCTACAGGATAAAACTAAAGAATAAGATTAAGCCCAAGATACGACCTGGATCTAAGAGACAGCAATCTATTCCCACCAGGTTAACAGAATTACCTGATTAGTTCCAAGACTTTCTCCTTTGTGTGGTGTTCCTTTATGGAATATGCATACTGATGGTTACTGAACAGAGGAGAAACCATTACTTGAGATATGGGATAAAAATTTTTACCCCTTACAATAGGTCTTTTTCAGTTCTGACCACAAGCAGCCTAAGTACCATCCTCACTGCAGACAATACAGAACTAAGGCCTACACAGAAATGCAACTTTTCTTAGTTCAATATTGTGAGTTATGGTGTGTCTAAAACAATTATCCTAGAAGCTGGCAAAGGCATGGAAGAACTTTACTGCTATCCAATTAACATACTACGAAACAACTCTTTCCAAAGCAGCTTATTTTCTTTCTACTCCCTAGGAACAGAACCTCATACGACTGGAGTGGTACAGTAGTGACATTTGGAACCAGGATCATGGAAATTCTTTGGTGTCTTCTGTGGTAAAATTAATATGCATGACACCACTAAATTTAAAAAATATAAAAAAAAAAGAATAAAAAAAAACCACAACAAAATAACAACAAAAAAACCCTATTTTAAAGAACTCCACCACCTTAGCAAACTGGAGAAATGTTTCAGAAAAGAAAGCAAAATGCAGAACATCTTCCAGCAGAAAAAGTAAAATGCAGAATCTTCCAGCAGATTTCCTGCTATATATTCATTGCTGCTATTTGAAAAGTGAAGAAAAGTATTTCCTAAGGAACCATTCACATGGATTTTATATGAGCAATTCATTTTCACACTCACTTGATTCTGGGTAGGATAGTGTTATTTTTGAGCTGGGTAGAACAAGGTCTACTTCAAGCCACTTCTCAAAAAGTGTGATTTCCTTTAAAGCTAAAGCAATCTTGCTGGCAGAGACCTTCACCTTCAAAAGATGGCAAGATAAAGTCAGCATGATGGAAGAGAAAAATACCCTGTGAGTATGGCATGTGCCTCTCTGTGTTTAATCTTTAAAATATCATGCTAGCAGCCACAGATTCTTCTCCAGAAAATAGGACTTCTTAGTTCTTACCTCAGAATCTACTAGCAGCGTAAGGGGGAAAAAAAAAAAAGAAAAAAGGGGAAAACAAAACAAAACAAAAAACAAACAAACAAACAAACAAAAACCACATACACAGAGAGAACAAAATGCCTACTCTCTGCTATCAGGAAGTTTGAAGAATATTTAAAACTGCATCACAGAATACATAAATTTAGATTAAATTACCAAACACCAACCCCCTCACCGCAGTCACATTATTCTCACTTAAAGTACCACAGGATCTTTCAAGGCTTCATGTGAAAGGTCAAGGATTTAACTGCACGTTTTCTAGACATAAAGGTATAGTATAACAAAGGCAGAAAAAATGCGCCATCCTCCCCAACTGGCATCCAAAGTCTTGTGTTAATCTTTAATGTCACAATGTTTCAAGTCCAGTATCTGTTGGCCCCAACTGGAAACATTTACAGATCCTAAAAATCATCAAGTTCGCAAGAAGTTTGTATCATTAAAGACACCAGCACGGAGTTACGACTGTGCTCCTGCTGTCTCAGCCAGGCCCCCAAGCATGTCCTTTCTGCTGTGGCCAGTGGCACTGTCGTTCCCCATCTTATGCCACCAACAGGAATCTGGGACTGCTTCAGATTTAGGAGACTCAAGATGCTCTCTGGACTGGAGGAAATATTTTAATATTGTTTTAATTATGTATTTTTATTTTAAATTTTATTACTTCAAGGCAAAGGAATGAAGATTAAAAAAAAAAAAAAAGGAAAAAAATCAATACATTTCCAAAGGTCTTGTCGTCTTGTATAGATTTTCTTTAAAATGCTATACAACTCCCTGTCTTTTTTAAACATAGGCTCCCACCTGTTCACTACTAGCATTTAATTAATGTACTCACAGTTTGCTGCTTGAACTTCTCAGCAAGCCAGTGTTACTTTAAACCTCTCTGTAGCCCACCTTTCATGCCAACAACAGCTCTCTTCTTTCCAGTTAACCTAATTTAAACCAGTTTCAACATAGCTCAGACATTAAGTCAGCCTGCTAAGCAGATCCAAACAACAATGGCCACACCTGGATTAACGACTCCAGCAATAACTGCATCAGAAAAGGGTAGGTCATCTTCATTTTCATATTATGCCAAAGCAAAATTTCATCCCACTATTTCAGTGATTTTTAAAAGAATGAAAGATCTATAGTCAACATACACAACACCGGGTAACAAAAATTAATTTCCAAGTGTCCAGTCAGAATTTAGAGCAACTGTTTCCATATAGAAAAGTGTTTGGGAACACATGCCCTTAAGAAATCTTCTCCAGCAGGTCAATTTTAAGAAAAAAAGCCTAGCGAGAGCCTTCTGCAAGAACTGTTGTCCTACCTCCTACCTGACAATAAATAACTTCAGATGGTAGTAAAAGAGCCTAAGGGTCCAATATTGAACATCCCAGATCCTCAAAGAAAAGAAAAAAATTAAAAAAGACAGAAAGGAGGTTGCTCTCTTCTCTCTTCTTGGCTGAAAACATCCACGCCACAAATGGAACACAATAACCTAGCCCTCAACGAGGGGCTGGCTCTAACTGGGGAGCTATAATTCTTTTCAGTGGTTACATTCCGCAGGAAAACAAGAACAGCCCTTTATGGCAAAGTACTGAAGCAGCACATTGTTCTCCTTTTACTGTTTACAGTCCCTGTTCACTGCCGAATCACTTTCTGAGGAGCACAAACAGCCTGGCTGCTGACTGCATTGGAGTACCTGGGGGAATTAAATACCTTGATATCCTCCCATACTTCAGACCACTCCGTGGTCCACAGAATAAAGCCAACATCACTAAACTTCACAAGAGATGTGATGGAGAAATATCGATCAAATGGTGACACTTTCTAGCGCACATCCAGACTTTGAAAGTACGAGTTACAAATGTACCAACTCCAATGTTCATGTCATGTTAAACAGATGTTTCTTAAGTCCAGATACATTTAATTGCTAATGAAAATCCCCACAGATGGGGGAAAAAAAGAATCCAAACACTAACCAAACCATAAAGGCTACCATCCCTCTCTGTCTTATGGGAAAACGCATCCCACAAGCTCTGTAACCCATAATGCTGATTTTAATACTACTCCTGAGGATAACAAATAGCATAAAGCACTTAAATACTCTTTGAAGCCTTAATTTGTAACACTTACCATGAAGTGTAGTACAGTGTTGTATTGATACTGTTTTCCTTCCATTTTAAAGAAAACGAATCCCCAAGCTTCTCTTAAAAGGCTCTCAATGCACTTATCAATCACGCTCACATGCACGTCACTTTCAAAGCTGTCATTACATGTGCCAATTTCAAGTATTGATCCAACACTTCATACAACCTAGTCTGGCATTTACCTCAATTTTCAGTCCTTACGATAACTCCTAGAAACTGAGTGAAAAATAGCTATTTGCTATGGCTTTAGAGCACACAGCCTAAGATTCAATATTCAAACTCACACGGTAGTAAGATCAAAAGCCCTGGTAAGCTTTCTTCATTTTGGTAGAGCCACCTTCAGATGCTGGTGCTCCTGAGCACAACTGAAGGTGACAACTGCAGCTCAAACCACACTATAAACAAAGAAAGTCATTCCCAGTTCCCCATCTTCTTTGTAGCTCTCCAAAACACATTAGTATGCAGTTTAAGTATTGATCCTGCAAGGTTTGTGAAATTCATGTTACTTCAAGGCAACAGAGAGGAGGGGAGGGGGGAAAAGGAACCTAGAAAACAAGTCAATGATTACTATTTTCTTCTCCCTTCAACTAAATCCTCAGAATTAAGAATCCCTAAGAAACCCAACTTGTGAAGTGTTCCATCAAACCAAAAATCCCCACAAAAATCTTCTTGCCAAACTGTGAATATCTGTCCAGGACATACTTCTAAAAGAAGCCCATAGTCAGAGGATGGCAACCCGTACTGTCAGAGGTGGTTTTCTACTCCATGAGAAGAAGTAGAAATGGCACATTGATACTGGCACATACACAGTAAATTCATTTCCATATTTCCGTGCAATTTATTTTATATCTCAACTGCAATACAAACACATTGGAGAAACTTCACCCCTGCTGAAAACACTGTTAAGCACTTCTTGTGTATCTGCAATATTTATCCTGCCAGTAAAGAAACTGCCTTTACTAAGGAGATTTAGATCTATGTACAAGTCATGATAATCAAGTTACTGGAATTGAAAACTCTTTTCTACCAGTAAATGCAAAAAGACAATTGAGTTTCCAAGCAACGATTCTGCTACCAAGACTCACAGATGCCAAGCAGGAAGGCTGAGAAATTGCAAGATTCAACATATGGTAATAGAAAGCCCCTACATAACTAACCATAACCTGTATTTGCTTCTGCAAAGGTAAAGCAGAGCTGGGGCTTTATTTTAGCCATCATCCAATAATTTGTTTGTTTGGGGTTGGTTTTATCTTTCAGAGATGTGCTTTAGAGCCCTGCAGTGCTAGACTGACATGGTCCCAAATCAGTGTCCTTTCCTGTTTGTGGGACAGCCTTCACCTGGACAGGAGTAACACTCCCTGACACAGGCTGCCTTATCAAAGGATCACAGTTAAAAGGGATGGGGGACTCCAGCATCCAAACCAAGCTCTTCTAGCGCACTTATGGACTGGCTGCACGGCGTCTCTGACACGCAGTTCTCTTTGAGGTCTTTTAAACTCTTCTTTCCCACTACACCTGAGAGTAATGCACAGCCTGACTCCCCAGCTCAGCCCCATCACCTCAGCTGCTCCATCCAGCTGCTTCTGTGAGGCTACAGGCTGTCTCCTGCAGAAGCAGCTGTTCTCCCCAGGCTCCAAGTTATCCACAGCTCCTGTGTGAAACATCCCACCTGTTGCAATCCTCCTGCACGGTCAGTGCTCCACCCAGGCACTGTGCACAACTGCTCCTACTTTGGCAGCTTCCAAGCCTCTCTCATAACACACTCTCTTTCTACAGACTAGCTACTACAAAAATGGGAAAAAAACCCAAAACAAACAAATAAATCAGTCACAAATGCTTCATTCCCTTCTTTCAAATGCGAGGTATAAGAGATATACCTTCACCTCTTAAAAAAAGCCAAAATCAAACACCAAAAAAAACCCAAAACAAAGAAACAAGTAAATCACAAAACCAAAAAAATAACTCCTTCTCCCCTCCCATTTTACACTTTCTCTACACTTCTAAAATGAAACCAGAACTGGAAGTTGTAACAGAACAGAAAGGGAATGCAAAACACTTAAAGTCAGACCTCCCAACAGGAACAATGCAGACACACACATACAGTCCTTACCTCTGGGGATACATCTGCACACCTCAGTTTTGCCCCACACAAACTCTTTCTCAAAAATCAGTAGGAGAACACAATGCAGAGACTAAGACAATAAGTCCACAAAATGTTCATTGTAAATAAGGTGGAACTAGGGTTATTTTTGGCTTACTTTTCTTCCCCACACTCCCACCTCCTCCTATTTTAGAGAGGAAAAACATCTTGGCTGGATAAAACAATTTCAACCCCCTTCAAGGTTTAGGGGTTTTCCTCTATTTTGGAATAAAAGAAGCAATGTTAGTTTAAGACCAGACTAAAAGGCAGAGGAAAAGAAGATACATAACTGTGCTTACAGCACAGCAGACAAAATTTGAATTCTCCGCCTTTGAAACATGAAGCAACTGCAAATCCCACTAGGAGAGGACCATTTGCTGATAGAGATTGTAGATAGCAGGTGTTGAATTACTTACTGTCCATTGCCATGAACACAAATGTATTGAGAACTACATTCCAAAAAATATAATAAACCAAAAAAAGAAGAGAGGTCAAACTGAATCCCTGGGAAATTATGTAAACTTGCCAAAGAACATTTCAGAGATCAGAGCTGTTTCCAGACTGGCTAGGGGATGTTTGCCCAGCATGTCTTTCACATTACATTAACCTACAGCTAATATGACACTCATTTTTACCAACACTATATTTAGGTAAGCACATTAAAAATAAAAAAAACCCCGAACTACAAACTCACAGAGGATCCCCTGCAAATATACAGGGGAAACAGGTAATAACTGTTAATTATTCATGGTGTGTAATTACAGAGGAAATGGAATCCCAAATCTGTTCTTATGCACATACACAAAAATCCTAAACGCCAATCCTCTTCTACACATAGGAGGTATAAACAGTATGTCAAATATGTCCACAATTTACTTGTCACCATATGAGAACTACATTCTTCCCAAATGGTTAACATCCTAATACTCTACCTTCAGGTTCCTCTCATTCCAATAACACAGCCACAGCAGCGCCCTAATCAAAACAACACATTCCGTGCCTAAACCAGATAATTGTATGGATAAGCTTCCACTGGCACTTGTGGATTAAAGTGCTGCAGTTGGGCGGCTATAAATGGCACTGCACAGGTGTAACTTCTCACAGAGCAAGCCACATGTGAAGAGTGACAATAACAGAACATCCACCAAGGGCAGGGTTGTTTATTTTTGAAAGGAGGAGGGGGAGAAGAGAGAGCAGTTAGGGAAAGCATTTGATTTTATAGACACATGCAGGTTATTCCTGCAATGTCCTTCAGTAAGAGATCACCAACAAGAAACTCTTTTCTGTGAAGGCAGCAGTGCCTGATGTCCCCCTGGTTACACTGCACAGTGTCTCTTATTACTGTTCCAGCACATCTTAACTTTTTGCCCCTACAGAGATATAGAAATCTTTACTGAAACCAGTCACATATTTCTGCAATACCATTTTTTAATCTTGCACCCAATAAATATTTGTTTTTGTTAGTGCCGCTAGCCGAGTGGCATTTGATAAACAATGAATACTGCAGCAGTTTTCTCATCAATCAAGCCATATAAAAGGCAAATCCAGCAATTTAATCTCCTGTTGCTGCAAGCTGTCTAAACACACTCCTTTTTAACAAGACAGTTTTGTTCTAAGAGTACACACTCCATCCAAGTCTTGTCATTAATTTGAAAAATTGCATGCATGGTTCCCAGCCCCTGGGAAACACAAAGCTATCTTACAACTGTTCTTTAGAACTGAACTTCTTCTAAACAGATTTGAAATTATCACTAACACCATAGTTGTCAAAGCGGAAAAATAAAATCTCAAATCCATCAAATTATTTCTTAAATGGTTCCTGATTTCTTAAAGGTTTTGTTTGGTTTGTCTGTTTGTTTGTTTCGTTGGGTGGTTTTGTTTTGAGCAATGTCCAGACTCTAATTTCAGATTTAAACAGAGGTCAAAGAACTCAAAACTAATTCCTAAGTCACACCTGTCACAAAGGCTTGATGGTTTAAAAGCAAAACAAAAACCCTGCATTTTTTCCCCTGCTTTTCTAAAGCAGAAGAGAACTCCAAGTACTGGAGCCACTTTTGGATTATTTTTATGCACAGAGGGTCAGGAGGCTGTTTGATGTCTTTCAGTGACCAGAGCATTTGCTACTGACACTGGACTGCTCTATTCAAATAGTATGCAAACTGTTGTGATGTATCCCAAGTGTGCCCTGCAGGACAAAAGACACTCCTGAGCCTAGAGGAGGAAAGGCCAGCCCAGAGCACACAGGAAATAAGGCCATTACAGAAATCCGGGGCAGCCTTCCAACAGGAGCAAAGGGGGCAAAGACCCAGCCTAACTCATCCTAAAACAGTCTCAGTTTATTGCAAGGATTGTATTACACAGCTGCTGCAATTCAGCAGCCCCTTCAGTCCCAAAAGATATTTCCCTCCCTAGATTATATCACAAATTCACTAGGCCTTCAGAAGAAGAATTTTTATAAACTCACCAGTTTTTCAATTTGTCTCAAGCTCAAGTGGATGCTTACTGCAGTGTCATCATCCTCTTGGTAAACAGAGCTGGCAATAACCAAAACAGCACCAAGCAGCTGCTCAATACTGACAAGTTCTGCTGGATTCAAACTGATGATCTACTGTGGAAGTAAAAGTCTCTCTAGTATTTTATTAATCCTTGAAGCAACCCCGTGTGCCTATTCCTTTATCTCCTGCCCCCTGCAGTAAAGAGAAGTTAGGAAAGGGCAACCAAAACTTTGCTCCGGGAAAGTTTCCTTTGAAGTTATACATCATTCATGCATTATGTAGAAATCCCTTTTATTTTGATTTGTAAAGTTAGAATCTCTCCTGACCTGAAAATGGGAGCCCAAGACCTTCTCAATTTTTCATCATGGAAACACACTGTAACAAGTAACTTTTTAATCCATTTCCCTTTTCAAACAAATTGTAAAATGTCAAGTACTTCACACTAAATGTACCACCATGCAGAACATTTCTATCCAAGAATGACAGAGTGTCTTTCAGAAGGATTCAAAATAAACAATCCATTAGTGAGAATATGATAATTTCCTAAGGTGATAACTAACTGCAGAGTGAGTGCAAAAGCTGAATTTCTATTTAGCAAAACAGAAAAGTTTAATTTCAAACTTCAAATTTATTTGCCCGTTCCTGGGGAGGCAAAAAGAAATTTAAGTGGAACGAAAGTCCCATGCATATGCAAGAAATTTTTTTAAACACTTCTGCTCATAACAACAGAAGATCAATTGGCTATTTTGACTTAATTTTCACTGTTATTCAGAGTATGGATGCAGAAATAGTTTAAGAATGCAGCGAGAGGGGAAGGAAAAAAAGTCCATGACAACTGAGAAAAGCCCTATTAATCCTCATCCCCATCTCATTTGCAAATCAAAAAGGGAAGAATGAAGGCAAAAAAAAGGTCCAGAAGCAGCCAAGTGAAGCAGGATTATTCTCCACTACCTAGGACAATATTGCTTGTCTATTATCTGGGAATATTCCCCATGGTGACAGGCCAATCACAGGTAATCCCACTTAGGGTCCACATAAATACTTCAATTCTCCCAGCCGCCTTCTATTTCTTGCACTGAAACATCCCAGAAAGACATCCTAGGTGAAAGAAGAAATCGGCATTGCTGTGCTAGGAGATAAGACTTCAAAATCTGGTAGCCCAAGTGCATATTCTCAGTGGGACAGAACTCACCACCATTAATCAGTGCTGCCGTAATCACTTCCCTGAGAAAGCCATGGCACAGGCATGAATGCCGACCTGAGAATTTTAAATTGTATTCCAGGTCTCTTTCCCTTACCATACTCAGGTAGCATTTCAACTGGCTCACAACGTGACAATGCATCTTTGAAGTTATTTTAATCTGGTCAGGCATCTGAAATAGTCAGGGATCATTTTATATCCTTAAATTTACTGGAATAGTCATACACACTGCAAAGAGCTAAACAGGGTTTGTCTGTATAACTAGAGAGAATGTAGCATCTGACTGTTTCAAAGCAGTATTTTCAAGGTGTGTTTCCTCCTCCCACTTGATTCAAAATAAAGGGTGCAATCATAAGCCTCTATAAACCTTCTTTCATAGTGAATGCAAAAAACTAGGTTAAGGCATTATTAAGCTTGTACAGATAGGCTCACAAATACCCCATGAAAGAGAGAGCTGAACATGAAAAAAGTCTATTCTTTTTCATTGTCTGTTCTGATCATACACCCTCTACATAAAAGCGTAATTCTTTTAAACAAACAGTTATTTATGTAACATAATTATGAACCTGAGGACTATCCTAAAGAACATTTAAAAGGGCACAATTGGACAATGCATTCGCCCTTTAGCGCCTTGTAATCCATGAAGCACGAAGCTCATTTCACATTAGTATAACACAGGCTTTCTTAATATAAGCGACACAAAGAATAGAATGAGAGAGGTCCCAATACTCCTGACATGAATTGGCCAGCTATTACCTCAAAAATCCCTTTACCAATGTAAACAAGCTTTTTAAGAATTTAATTAATGAAGCACACACTTTCTACATGTACTGGGTCCCATTCCAAGACAAGATTTTCCCCAAAACAGTTAAAGAAATTTTCGACCCTGGACAGCAATCCCAACTGTCCCATCCTTCCAGGCTGAGTATGATCAACAAAAGTTTGTAACTGAAACCCACCTGAAGTTAACGCTGCACATTCTTTAGAAGGTAAAATAATCCTCAAGTAAGATCCAGGGCCCTCGGCATCAGAGGTTGGCACAGCTTTAAGGCAAACACCAAACAAGCCTCCATAACTCCAGGTTTAGCAATCTGTTTCTTTTCTAAAGGGAATGGGTTAGAAGTCCCTTTCCCCTCCAACAGCAGCAACAAACCAGAAGCGCATTACCTAGCAATTCCTGCAACAAGACTTCATTGCACTGCTCTGTTTGCCAAACAAAGAGGTGTAAACCACATTAATTAGCAGCAGCAGCAGCAGCCACTCACAGTAAAGACAATACTGAGACGTTTCAAAGGAATATTGAAGTCTTTGGGTGTATCCCGTGATGGGCTCAATTACAGCAACTCTGCTCTAAGGGGCACCACGTGGAGATCATCCTGGCACCAGAAGACTCAAGTAATAGCAGAGAGTATCTAGGATACAGCCTGTGCTAATGACACAATGGTCCTTAGCAGAAAGTCGGTATTTTATTAAAATGGGGGACACAGCCTTAATGCTCTACTCTCCCTCGGCTTTTTTCATACAAACAGCAGGTCGAAAAAGAAACCCAGCTTCAGGGACAAGCTGTAGAGATGCAACAAGTGAAACAGGGACGTTACATGGGAATGCAGTTTGTTATCTTAGCTATCAGCACCTTATCAACAACTGACATTCCTGAAGTGATAGCTGTAAATGCGATTAGCACTCTCTCCCTTCCCTCATGAGGAATCTGCCTTTTTTCAATTTCACAGAAAAATTTTTAAGCGCTGGATATGCATCATATAATTTATCCACCTGATCCTTCCTTGGCCAAGAAATAAATGCTCTTCATGATAAATAGCTTCATAATGTAAAATCTAGCAGAGAGTGCAATTCTGAAGCCTTCTTTAGTGGAGTTACTCATGCAGATCCCCTAGCGAGTGGCAGTCCTACTAGGAGACAGTTGTCATCTCTATTGCCTGTCACTGGGCAGGATATTAATCCTGATCCAGTAAGTATCTGAGGGGACTTTGCCAGCTAAATAGATTTTGAACTCCCACTGCACTAGGGAGGGATTCACACCTACTCTTATCTTTTTTTCCTCAGAGCTACAAATGGCACCAAAACACAAGCAGGAACAGGATTAAACAGCAGCTGAGCACAGAATCTGTGGCAAAGGGAAATGAAGAGTCCTATTAGGCAAATGTGAAACTATAAACTGAGTTGCACAGGAGTGAATTTGCACTTGACATAATTAGCTCTATAGAGAGCACAAACACAAGTATCTGGACAGGCTAAAACACATAGGTATTAGGTACTTTCTGGTAAACAGAAAAAATACCTAATACCATAGCTAGCACTGCCAGTGTACCTCAGATCTGACCATCAATATTATATATTCTCTAGGGCCGGAGAAATTACGAACAAAAAATGCAAGAGCAAAGGATAGGCCAACCTCATTACAAAGCAAGGTAGCTCACACTCAAATGTTCAAGTTTTAATACCTGTGACCTGCTGAGCAAAGGAAACAGCTGGAAGAGTTAAATACAAGCCCTTCATACAGTATAATTTAGAATTCTTGCTTACCCTTGTAGGCAAATTCTCAGCAGTTATATCCATTAGGTAAAAATATCCAAGTCAATATAAGGCAAAAATGAAAAATATTGTTAGCTCTTGTGTTGTTTGAGCAGTTAGGAAATGTAAATAATTGTGACAATTTGTTTGGGAGATTACTAGCTCAAAGTTCTGTATAAGTCAGAACTATTAAGTAGTTTCATTATCAGTACAGAGACTTTTCCTTCCCCCTTTGTTGCAATCTCTCATCTTGAATTGTCACTACCCAGCACTCATCTCCCTATCACAATCTGCAGCAGCCAAGTGATAAGGTTCCATGTTTACCTTCAAGAATGCCAACTGTTCATCTGTCAGTGCTCAGGTTTTATCACTGGTTCAGTGGCAGTGAAATTAAGTTCTGGCAGGAGGGAGCCTGCATTATGTGAGAACAGTTAGATGCAAGGGCAGCAGTATTTTTGTGATTGAGAAGTCAGCTGTAAAGCCAGCACTGGAGTCAGCTGTGACCACAGAGAAGAACCTGGTCTGATGATGGACAGTCTGATTGTGTATTTCATGTGCACAGAAAGCTGAGAATATGCTCAGTGGTTCTCAGATTCTGCCTGGATCCCACATGTGGTCTGCAGAGTAGAAACAGTAAAACACACATTATTTTTCAAGCCACATCTCTCTCTGCAGGAAATCAAGCAGTTCAAGACTTTTCATAGGCTCTCTATAGGTAGGTTGATTTGTTTGTTTAAATGTATTTGAAACCAAAAACTTTTATCTGCAGCTTATTTGAAGATTTTGTATGGAGTTAATTTAGAACCTGTAATTTAATTTAATTTAAATGCATTCAGACAGACAAAGGTGTGACTATAAAGCAATGTTGAGAAATTAAAGCAGCTGTGGGTATAGAATAAAAAGGTAACACAAATAAATTTAAAAGGTCATAATTCCAGGAATGGAAGGCACTGATGCATGCAGGAGTATGATTCTCAAATGGATAATTTAATCACACTTTGTGCAGATGACCTCTGTAAAACAGGGGGGAAAAAACCTAAAAAACCAAAACCAGAAGGACTGAATACTTTTTTTAAAAAAATTTCCCTAATTTTTAAAATGCTTGGATAAAATTGGAAATAAGAATAAACAATAATAATAACAATTTCTCTGTTTCAAATGCAGTAGTCCAATAAGCTTGTAGGAAGCTCAGCCCTGAGATCATTCTATTTCACTTTCTGCTTATCAAGGAATAAAATAAAGTCATGGTACAACTTCTCTTACCCCAAATACCCAAGACATTTCATCTGTTCTAGAAATCTAATAATTCTTACCTTAACTGCAAACTTATAAATATTGGTACAGTTAAACACAGAACACCATCCCGTGCCAGTGGAATGGTAGGGATGAAAGCACCAGAACTGAAGAGCTTGGACTATAGGTGGAATCAGTAAATCAATGGCATTCACCCATCACTGGTTACACGCTGCTGCATCAAAAAAAAAAAAAGGCTGAGTCTTCACAGTATACTTAGGGAGGCTGTGGAAGCAGGATCAGTGGTCCTGTCTGCTGATGCATTTATTACCTTTGCACTTCTCACATCTTACAGGTGGATTTATTCTACCCTCATTTTGCAGAGATAAAACTGAGACACTAAGCAGAGTAAATCAGCCCCTGAAGGGGACACAGGTGCTTGGTGGCTTGAGTTGGGATCCAGGTTAATTTGACTTCCTTAACCTGCAAGCAAAGGCTCCCAGCTGCTCTAATGAGGTCTGTATACCCAAACTCACACTAAGGAACCAGCTCAAGAACCCTGAGGGAGCACAATGTCCGTTCAGGTGCACATGCAGAGAACTCATTTTAAGTAATATAACAATGCCAGTGACAAGATGGGAACAGTGGGACAAGACCTGCAACACTTGGTCCTCATTTAAAGAGCAGCTGCATCAGAATGCAAGCAAATCTTCCTTGTTAGTGTTTCCATATATTATTCTCTGATAACTGGAAATTAATACTCTTCAAGATGGGAGTCAGTAGGTCATAACTAGTTTGAGAACTATTGTCACCTTAATTCTTAAAATCAGTGACATGGGATATTTGCTAACTGGGCAGAGAAGGTGCTGAGCCAAATGAGGCCTCAGAGTAGTGCTTCCACTGCTCTTCTTGAAATCATTAAGGACAGGGGGAAGGAAAGTCTTGCAAGAAAAACGTGCTCTGCTCAAACAAACTGTAATGTGTGCAAGGACAGCACAAGACTTCCTCCTAAATGTGACTGACTCAGCAGAGCCTCTGCAGAAAGCTTTGCCAGCATCTTAAACCCAAAATTGAAGCCCTCGTTTGATTTCCTTGTAATTAAAGCTTCCATATCTGCTATCATTTGGCCTTCCCTCTATTCTTCATGACATCAAGGTAAAAAATTAAGTAATTATTACAGCTGTTCCCACAGACATCTAAAGCACTTATCTCAGGAAACAGATTTTGTTAAAATTATTGGACTGGAGTTGTCATCTGTTACTATATTGCAAAAAAAACCTGTCTCTCTTACATACAACATACAATAAGAAGTTCAGTAAAAACATACAATACATGCTACTACTTTCTTTTCTACAAGTGCATAATCTGGTTGTCAAATTAACAGAATCCAAGAGAGCACATGATATGCTATGCAAAACTTGAGTTATTCTCAGTTTCAGTTTTGTCTCTTTGCTGAGACTAGGAGGTTTGGTTTTTGGTTGTATTATTATCGTAGCTACTATGAAACCTGTATAATTACTTGGCATCTCTTCCTGCTGTATACTCTCACCTAAAACCACATTCTTATGCCATAACCCCTTCAGTGGTTCTGAAGCAACAGAAGCCTATGAATTCTGAAACACTGAATCTCACCCCTGTGCAAAACTATTTGACAATCAAAAAAATAAAGTGAGAGAAGGAGAAATAAAGTAACAGTGTCTGCAGAATTGCAGCTCAACAACATGGTTTTTAAAGTTTACCAGCAGAAGTCAGTAACTCTGTCAGGAAGTTCATGTCAGTGTTCATGTCTGAGAAAATGGGATTGCCTCACACATACTCTGGAAGATGCCTTACATGAAGGTACATCAAACAAGCAATAACTAACACTCAGACTAGATAAATTCATAAACACAGGCTTAACTAAGGGACACACTGAAAGTTTTACAATTTAAACAATATTTTCCTCAAACAGAACATAATGATCTCTCTATTCTGCTTAACAACAGCAAGAAGAACCTATATGAATGCAGGCTTCATTCGGTATTGCAATAGCAGTGTGTGAACTGTTCCAACAGCTGTAGAGTGTATCCATATTTATAAGTGCCTTTTATTTTCGTGAGTATAAATAACATACTTTTTTTAGCAGAAATGAAAGAATAAAATATATCATCAGAATTTCCACCAGAGTAAAATTTATCAGCTATACTAGGGAGAGGGATTAACTCATGGGAGAGCTACAGATAAACATCTCCTGAACTGCACATAGTGCCAAGAAAGTGCATGAGGAATACTGTGCTCTGAGAAAGATAGGGAAGAAAAAGCTCCACCAAAGCCATTACAACCACTGCAATAATTCAATAATCTTTGGTGTGTGCAGTTGTTACCCTCTGCCAGAGTGTGACTGATTTCATTCTCACAAAGCCTAAGAAATCAAACTTGTAAAATTAAGATAGAACAATTTTAAAACTAACCAAAAAATCCAAATGATTTCATGTGAAGCTCTACCTGATGAAGAAACAATAAAGCAATAAAGCTGCTCTTATTTGCCGTAGTTACTCTACTTGATCACTGATCACTGCCTTTCACACCAGTTTACCAAGTTTTGGCATATGGTCCATCTTTAGTGCCAACAAAGGCTCCCTTCCATGGCTCTTCCTCCCTCATTAGCTAAAATCCAGAACTGAAGAATAAATGGGATGTGGGAACCTTCAGAACTGAGTGAAGTTCAGTGCCTCCCAAGACAGACGAAGTCACTGAACCACAGTACCCTCACCAGCAGCCAGTTACTAGGGCTGAAGTCACTGGTGCTGTCATGGGGCTGCAGAAGGTGGTCACCTGCAGCTACAGCATGGCAGAGGGTGCACAAATACAGAAGACACCAGCCTGCATCTGCAGCTTGAAAGTAACTTGTAGGTGGTACTTACTGTAAGCCAGAGGACAGCACTGGGAAAATAGACAGTTTACTTTGTGTAAGGAGATGTAAACATATAACTTCCAAGGATCCACCTTTGCTGTGCATCTTCCAGTGCACAAATTCTACAAGCCTGGACTGTGAAAGTTTAGAGTGTAACACATGCACAAAGGTAATTGTATAGACCTTCCTTGAGGCAAAGGATGATAAATGACCCAGCAAAGCATTTCATTGTTGCAGAATACTACATACACTCCAACAAAAAAAATCTATGGAGATTAAAATTCTGTAAGAAACGCGGAGCTCAGGAAAAGGAAGCTTAATGAGCTACCTCACTACAGGCAGTCTTTGTACCTATGATTAATTTGATGTTTCCTCTCACATTTATTTTAGGAAAGGGAAAAATTACTGTAACTAATTTTCTAAAAGGTGAACATCAAAGCTTTAAAGTGATGCTATCTCAGATCCAAAACTTCTAACACTGTGTATATGTACATGGGCGAACAATTAGCAGCAAGCTTATAGCAAGACTGATATTTTAATAAATAGTTAGCTATTAAGTGGCTTGATTTTTGAATAACCAACTTAACATCCCCACCAGGAGCTGTCTTCTGAGAGTTAGGGCTTTCTTCCCTGGTTTATGGATCCTGGCAGCAAGTGAAACTGAAACTTGGAGTGAAATACAACTTTCAGAAACCTCAACAAAAATACATGGAAAACCAATATTCACAATTTGAGGGCTTCTCTTGTGTATTGTCCTATGCTACAATGAGCTTGTAAAGTAACAGGTAGTGAACAAAATTACATTCTTAGCTGCATTTCATTTGCCTTTGGGAAGACATAATAGAAAAAAAGTGAAGCAAGCCCAAGGATGTGGCAGGCAAGTGAAGGATTAATTACTTCCATGGTGATGAATTGAGTCTCTTGTGATAACAAAACATCAGCTCAGTTAAAAATGAGGCATGTAGTGCAAGCTCACTCTTGTGACGCTGTTTAGATATTGATGCAACTGTGCTGCCACCCGGTTTCAGAGCTTAGGCCCTCAATATGCACTGCACTACAAAACCACAGCAGCTTAAACCCATCACTTCATGTATCCTGGTGCTCCTACCATTGCATCTTTAGTATAGGGGAGACTTACAGCAGCTGCAAAAGCGTGGAGTAGGGGGAGGAGGAAGGGAATTCTAGCCCAGACACAACCACAGACATCTGCAGGACATGGCTGTTTCCAACTCTGCTTTTAGCTGCTACATCCCACAGAGAAGAAAGGAGGACAGAAAACTCGACAAATCTTTACTGAAGCAGGATCCATGATAAATACAAAGCTACAAGCGTCTCCAAGTCTCTTGCCTGCATTCAGTCTGGTTTGCTAGAACTCCTCTTTTGGTCTTTTATTTAGCTAGTTGCTGAAGAATCCAATGGCACCAGAATTTTTACATCTTCTTCTCACACGTCCTTCAGACTTCCTGCACTATCCAAAAGAACTTTCCCCTCTAGGCTGAAATTCAGTAGAATGGGATGTGGAATTCAACATTTTGCTGGGAGAATTTAGGCATGTCTCAAGTGAAACACTAAGTGCTGAAAAGCACTTAATGCCTACAGATACCCTGAACATTTATAGTTCCTTTCAAATGGCCTTTCTTAGCAGCAAGGAGAATTCCTTTTACCAGTGAACAGCATTGGTGCACAACCACCCACAGCTCACCTCTAAAGAGAAGCAGCATTATTCCCCCAGAGCTCCAGGGATGATGTTATTAGAGGTCTGATTCCCACAGCCAGCACACTGCAACCTTAATAAACCATGTATTTGCATCAAGGGATTACGTCCATGAGTGCAGGGGAGTGGACTCATTTAATAGTCTTTCTCTACCGCTGACTGCTCTGATCCCTACAGCAATTCTGCTCTGCAGAAAAAACAGCTCCAGAATGACAAATTGATGCTTTCCTTCCTTTTAAAACAAGTCACTTCTGATTTTATGGCTACACCAGATGTATTTTCCTCACTTAGATTTAAGGAGGACAAGCTGGTTATATTTCTCTCTATTTTTGCCAGAAGCTTTGTATTTTGTGCTGGATGCCTCAGGACAGGGCTGATCTAATTCTACAAACTATGGTTGATCCGTTTTGCTTTTGCTGAGCAATAGCTCACAAAAATAATCTCTATGATCCCAACTGCAGCAATTGGGCAGGATTAGAAAGTCAAAGGTCTGACATACACAGGCATGTACCTTTGTCTTTAATTCTGTGTGCCTCCATTATCAGATGGTAATGCAGATAATCCTCTGTTTGAATTTTAGATAAATAACTCCTTGCCCCTTTTTTTCTTTGCATAACTAATGTAGTTTTACCCCCTCTTCATGACTGAAAATACATTGAGACCTACTACTGTGAAAATAAAGCAGTCCCCTTATGGTGGCCATAGGATGCCCGATCTGAGGAGCCGCTCCGGACTATCAGCTGTCATTAGCTGGCAACATTCTGTCAGTCTCAGGCACTGCCAGTGGCAGAGGGAACTGGACACTTGCTGCTCTCACGCCTCCAGAGAGGCTCTCACTTCCTACAGTCAGGTAAGGGCATGCTGGTACATGCAGGCAGGGTAGTTTGTACTGGTAAGGCCTCTGCTGTCTCTATCACATAGGTAAACAGCTCATTTCTGGATACAGTGACACCAAATTAATTGTGCAGAAGACATTTTTAAGACTTTTCCTCTTAAAAAATTCAATGTTCTCCATCTCCTCAGTGAAAATTTGTACTCTAAATTTGTCCTACAATGGAATTAGGCAGCCACATGTAGAATTTTGCTCTGTTAACTGTATCTGTCCCCAGCAATATAAAAATCAGTGACAACCCTTGGTCTCTTTGCTTGTGATAAGTGTCTCAGTACAGGAAAGTGGGACCTTAGACTTACAGTTGTGCAGGTCCTAAAGAAACTTTTTACTTGCATAGTGAATATCCAGACAGAATGAAGATTGTGGAGCACATACAGAGGCACTTCTGCGACACTCAAGTGGCTCAGTGTTGTGCCTTTAATCACTGACCAGTTCTCATTTTTCCAAACTGCCAATTCCATCTATTCTGAGTTAGCACAGAAACTACAATATTCTTTCCTCTAGTCACAAGGGAAGCTCATAGACCTTCAAAACAGATGCTCTCTTTTCCCAACTGACTATTTCTGCTCCTGTTGTTTTGTCACTTTCTAACAGTTCATAACCAATCTCTCAAATACTGTGACCTCTCTTTGGTCCCTCACTCCCTCACTCAGAATGAAATTATCCTTTGAGCTAAAGAGACTGAAACATCCTTCTGCAGTCCTAGTCTGTCTCTCATTCAAAACATTTTCTCAGCTTTAGCCCTCAGATAGGTGATGTGATGCAGTTATATCTTTGCTTTTTTCCTCCATTCTTCTTGTTGCTTCCAATTCCTACAGACCTTCTACAAACTCCTGGCCTCAGAACATCTCAGCTCCAGGTTGATGTAACTACAACTTGTCTTAAACAACTTCACTGCCTTGTTATAATTTCCCTGTTTTAAAAGTGCCTTTCCTTCTTCCTTTCATAATTTTTTTCCTCAAAGATTTCCTTTCTTTCTATTATTACTGGATTCTGACAGCAGTTATCCTATTTTATTTCACATTTTACAGCCAGGTATCCTGTCTTAAAATTCAAAAAAGGTGGTGAATAGTTTTCTCAGCAGTAAAGGCTTAGGAGGGTATCAAGGTAACCCTGTTCCCTGTTTTATTCTCTTACATCCCTATCCATTAGAAATCTCGACCTTTATTTAAAATTAATTTAAAGCCCTTGTATTTGAGACAACATTTGAACACATGAAGCAATCTCATTGCACAGGTTCAGAAAGCATGGGAAGAGAAGATAAGATACATATGTAAATCTTGGGTTTTCTTCAGAGCTTTCTTGGAATACAAACAATAAAAACAGATGTTTTCTTTTAAAAATGATCCAAAAACATGCACAACATACTTCCCTTGGTTTAGCCATCTGATCTGTGAAAGAACTCCCAGCACTGTGGTAACAGCATAAAAGGATGGATGACCATCAGCATTTCAACTCAGAGCAATGAGCACACCAATTCTCCATCACTGAGCACAGGAACAGAAATGTAACTTTGACAGAAGGAACTTTTGAGAAATAGAGCTGGTGCAACTGTCATCTGACTAAAGGGCTCCATCCTCCACTCTTGGATTTAAGGTAGAGATGTATCAGACTGCAAATGATCTGAGCTAGGCTCTGCTTGACAGATTGCATTCAAACACCAGCCCCTGCAAACATCATCTTCCCAAGTAAGCAATTTATGTGGTTGTGCTGGATATAACAGAGTGTTACAGAGTCTTTAAATGAAAGGCAGCAGTGACAAAGACAACAACCACTGCAAAATAATGGAGAAGTACATACTCCAGCCAGCTCCACACCTATTTCCTTAAAACTTCAGGAGCAAAATTTGAACCCCTGAAGTCACAGCAGTTACACTTAGGATCGATCCAGATTTAGGCAGAGGGTAGGATAAGTATGCTTTTAAAAAAAAAAACAAAACCAAACACCAAAATATATATTGTAAAATAAATTTTTAAAAAATAACTTCGGAGTTCTTTTTCTTTTCATATATAATCTATAATTTTTTCAGGTTGTTTTGCCTGTTGTCATGTGAAATGTATGTATTTCCTGAACTTGTTTTCTTTCTTTGGGAGTGAATACACTGATTTTCTCTGTATTTATTCATTTATGAGAAGTTTTTCCAAAATGGCTGAAGGCTTTAACCATACAAATCTTTTTGACTGTCAATAGGATTTGTTTTCCAAAATTCTCTAGAGGCTTTTGAAAATGCTAAACCCCCAGTCCTACTATAAGTCTGCTTTGTGTACTATTGTGTTTTTATTTCACAATTGTTCTACTGAGCTGTCTTACAGGCACGCATATCTGCTGATCAGCAGATTTCAAGGAATCCTGGAGAATACAAATAAAATTCTCTGTCTCCTGTAAGGTAATCATAAGCACCAACAACAGAATGTTTATGTGTCTTATGCTGCCCAGCTCACACGTAAGTAAGAACACAAGAATTCAGAAAACTAACTTTGAAAGATCAGCAGAAGCCAAGAGTGAGTGGAAGAAATGTTTCACTGGGTAGTTCTAAATCTCCACACATAAATCAGAGGAAACTGTGAACTGTCTGGCATAGAATATTAGCCACCTTCAATGTATTTATTCCCTATCACACAGCAGGGCAGTGTTTTGGATCAAATTCACCCCACTGACCATACTGAATTCCTCAGCTCTACGGAGCATTTCAGATTAATAACACAGAGGAGGCAGGGGAGGTGAATCATAAAAGATCAGAAAAGGTCAAAGCACAGCACTCACCTTTCAGCATCCCCACAGGACAGCACTCACCAAGCAAGGCTGCAGTGTTAATGCACGGGGTGAAATGGGGGCCAGGTGTGGTGGGCTTGAAAATCTGAAAGATCTCACATGGGATCATCCACACACCATGCCCAGTGTAGAACATGAATATGCTTTTCATTTCTTTGTGTCTCAGTTTTAGAAACTGATTGGCAGAGCTCAGCTCAGACTCACTGAACTCAGTTTGACTGCCATATCCAGGTTCATGACTATGTCTATAAAGATTAAAATTTTTCTCCTCTTGAGACATAGCTGTGTTTTTCTCCAACAAAGTAACACCTTCTAGCACAGTTGGTCTATCTGTGAATATTTGGAAGTCCCTTATTAAAAAACACAGAATGAAATGTCCAAATTATGAATTTAACTCAAGAGGGTTAAAATTTAAAAAAATGCATTACAGAAATGTATCTGCTGAAGCAACAGTCATTTGAGCCTAGAAAATCATGACTCAGAAAGCTGCACAGCTATTGCATACAACTCCCATTGACCCTTACCCATAATGTTTTAGGCAACAGAACAATATGCAAACCTAAAGTAAGCTAGTTTCCAAGAGAAAGATTTTTAAAAGGTTTTTATTCAAGTTTTGTGCCCTATGTCAGCTAAAATTGTACTCAGAGTAGGTGAAAGAAGCAAAGGTGAGAAAAGGCTGCAGGTAAAAAAATTCTTCCAATCTAAGGGGGTTATAATTACAAAGTGAATCGGCACAAATACACGCTGAATATCTCCATCATTACCTGCCTTCTGGAGTGGTAGGTAATGTGAATGACTGGGTGCTCAGATTAGTAACTTCCTCCTAAAGTCCAGATTTTCTGTAGGCTAAACAGAACTCAGCATCTCTGAGCAGTCTGGGAAAAAAATTCGTCTGGCAGCATCAAAAATAATACAAAGTCTGAAATGGCAACTTGTGCTGGTAAGCTCTTTTTTTGAAAAAAAAACCACTTCTTACTTTAGGGTCACAGTTTCTGTCTTATATGAGATAAACTTGAATTTTCTTTTTTCCATCTCTTTTCCTAATTACTAGTAAAAAATTTAACATTCAACTCTGCTAATGATCTCCCAACTTAAAATATTTAATGGAAATTAGCAACAATGAACCTAAGGAAATTATCATCAAGCAAAACCGACAAGTAGGTGACTGCAATGAACTGCCCCCTCGGCCCTGGCCAGCTAGTCATGATCAAAGAGAGAATACATCGATTGTAAGGTCATTAAAAGACAAAGGAAACACAACTGATATTGATGTAAGGGAAAACAAGCTTCGAGAAGTCTAATTGTTAGTGCAGTCAGTTCAATGGAAGAACTATTCAAGTGGGACAAGGCCCACTGCACACCCTCAGTCTCCTGTAAGACACAGAGGTCCCCCATTATCAGTGGCCATGCCTGATTAACCACTTACTCAGCCACTCATCTGCAAATGACCTGAGCTCTGTGATTGACCCAATGGGACCACAGGACTCCCCCAGTCGTGAGCAATTACTCAATTGTGCCACTATGGCACTCAGCTGTCACCCACACACCAAAGAAACCCATTTTATGCTACAAAATGTTTTATGATACTTCCTTTAAAATGTATTC
This sequence comes from Pardalotus punctatus, assembly GCA_013400915.1. Classification (NCBI taxonomy): domain Eukaryota; kingdom Metazoa; phylum Chordata; class Aves; order Passeriformes; family Pardalotidae; genus Pardalotus; species Pardalotus punctatus. The sequence goes on along the minus strand of VZTX01003600.1, from coordinate 90,248 downwards.
ATGTGAAGACACATTTTGTGAAGCAAAATCCTTAAAAATAACCACAACAGAGGAGCAATTGGAGTGAATTAATTTTACCTGATTCAACTGGTAGCTATAATTATTATAAAACCAGCTCAGATTGCTATAGAATTCTCTATTGATACACTTTTATCTTGAAGAGGGGTAAAGAAAGAAGAGCATTTAAAGGCACCTTATTATCTTCCTGATTGCAGATGAGGACAGGAGCTGAGTCTGGCTCTCACTGTGTGCTACCTTCAGTAAGTAGTTTGTCAATAAAAGGTGCAAAATGTAACAGAACTTGCAGAGTCCCTTGTTCCATAGAAAATGGTTTAGAAGCTAGTTTCACCAATATATGTAAAAAAAGTATATTAAAAAAACCCCAAAACACTCAAATTGGGGTAGATTCAGGAATTCAACCTACAGGTTAATTTATCACAGCACACTCTAAGTCAGTAGGAGTTTGACATCATAGCTGACATCTAAGATTTAAACTTGAGCATTACAGCCTACTTGGATTTAAATGTTATCTCCAATACCACTTTCAAGAGAATTATGCCATGGAAATGAAGATTTGTATCACTTTTACTTATTACAGTACAAGAAAAATATACACAATGGTCCTGTCTTCCAAAATACAATTGAAAATTTAATTGCTCTTCTGAAATTACCCTGAATTAAACACTTGCAAATTCTAATCTTGTGTGTTCTAAAGACTTCAAGGTAGTAAAACAGGCTCTTTATCACAGTTTCATGAAGAGTGAGATGGAAAAATTAATCCTATGATAAATATCTGGCAGTAAAAGGATAATGAAGCCAATATAGAGCAGCCTAAGGATTGGAACTGGCCAGGGAATAAATAGCAACAGACTGGTACACATTTTCCCTGTCCCTTGTGGCATTAAATCTTTCTTGAGAGAGAAATTGCACCTACCCATTTTCCTAAAAGAAGGATGGATTACTGAAAGTGATAGAAGGTCAAGAGCAATTTATCTACATAACTAAGACCATCACATTTTTTCAGCCTATTCTCTTAACGATGCAACATGACAGACACAGTTGTTTTGAAGAGTCTTATTCCTTTTTGCCCATATGCCAAGAGCAGCTCTCATCAAAAACACAAAAAGTATTACAAAGTTGCTATGAGAGATTTAAAAACACGTTAATTACTCATCTATGTGAGAAAGGAAACATCTGCCTTAGGAAAACCACCAACCAACCAATTTTCATTTTGAAAATGGTCAGACATAATTCAAGTCCAAAACATAAAAAAACATACAGGTAGGCATCAGATCCAATTCCAGTGTTGATTTTCAACACTCTTCTGATGTTATAGCAGGATCTAGTAATAATAAGCCCTGTGCCCACAGACTTATCACATTTCCTCATACTGATTAGAGCTTCCCATTTATTTTTTGATAACTGAAAATTCAGTTGAATTCGGCTACAGAGTAAAAAGGTCTTCCCTGATATGAAGCATCATTCTTACTTTATAATAAGTCTCTTTTCCAAAATAAAAGAGTACTGCCCAAATAAATAATAATTAAAAAAACCTATATATACTTTTATTTCAGGGAAAAAAAATCACTATGAAAAATTTCAGACCAAATGTTTTATTTGAGCTATAAACCACTGAAGACATGTTCTTCCAACAGAAATTGGTTTAAGTAATACTAATAGCAGCCCTACCTATACTGGGGAAAAAATATCCAGCCTATAAAAATGCTGAGGCAGAGCTGAGTCATGCCCTGTCCTTGTAACTGCCCAGCAGAAACTCATTGAGCATGACACAAATGGGAACGTACAAGTAGTTGCCTGAAACCTCTTGTCCAAGGAGAGAGCAAACCATGCTCGGCCTCAAGACCCAGGACAGTCAAGAGAAAAAGTCTCCCATTGATTTCAAGGGCCTTGTGTTCAGCTCTGCAATGTTTGTTTTCACGCAAACCAAGCTATTCTGCAAGTTTCCAGCCCGGCCAAACTTCCAAGCATGAGTTACAATGGTAACTGGAATGCATTCAAATGTTATTGGCTCTTCAGAAGTGCAGCCAAATTCACACTAAAAAGCACTGTTTAACAGATAGGAATATGTTGATTTCCCAAAAGTTGTGTAGATTCAAATGGTAATGTAATAAAAAGCAGAATTCTGTTTTCAGGCCAGGAGAAAGAGTAGAATAGCAATCTGAGCCTGTTCCAGCTTCACAAAATACAGACTATTGCTGGGCTTGTGACACATCCACTGATAACAGAAAGTAAAAGGGATCACCTGTAGAGTTTTGTTGTTTTTTAAAGGCTCTTTTAATCAGTAAGTTACTTCAATGTGCAATTTTCCATCTTAGCCACAGAAATGTAGCACCATTCAGCAGTGTATTGCTTATTAACGTATTTCAGCCTTTGTCCTTACAGTGTGCAAACTCCTGTTACATAATGTTTAATACACCACATTCCTGTATTTTAAGCTAATGTTTTACTTCTGCGACCCTGTAGAGGGCAAACGCTGCCTCTTCCCAAGGCCTACATTTCTGGGCTTGTAATGGGAGCAGAGCTAATGAGCATGGATTGAAATCCAGCAGATACACCCACTTCTTAACACTTCTGCTGCATACATAAAGTAAAATAATCACCATCTTTCTGCTGCCAGTAAACCTGCCTGATATAGCAGGGTCTGTGATCCTTTTCCTTGACCTGAAATAATTTCTTTTCACTTGCTTGCCAGTGTGGAGTTTGTGTATAAGTTTGCTACAATTAGGTTCTGCAAGTCTCACTACTAACATTCAGTGCAGTGAAGCAAAATTTCCCCTCCTAATCTCATTGTTTTCCTCTTAGTTTTCAGTATTTTCTCCTGTTGCAGGGCTTACTCTAACCTGGGAGTGTGTTTCAAAGGTGTTTGTTCCACTCATGTTATTCTCCTTCCTAGTCCACTGAGTGGCACCAAAGTTTTTCTTAACCCTTAGCTTTTCTCTTTTATTGGAGAGAAGTAAATCACTGCAAGACTGGTGTCCATCCTGAAGAGTGATAATGACACATCTGTACCTGAGAAGAGATCCCCATGGATATCCACCTGCCTTAAAATGGGTCTGAGGAAGAGGACAGGCCTGGACAAAGAGTAGCTGGGGTGTTTCAATTACGGGAAAGGGTCTTTCCCTCGCCACAGGAGTGGATGGTTTGCTCTTATGAAAATCTGAAACCCATCAGAGGTCATCAAGGACAATGACAGCTCCTTTTTCATCTCTCATAACTCTTCTATTCCCTGGATGGCCTGTTAATTGAGTAAGCAAAACAGACCAAGCTGTCACATCCTCTCCCTATCTTCCCAGATTTCTGGAACAGTTGAAGCTCGCAACAGTCTCAAGCTCATTTTCATTCAAGAGCATGTGGAAATACAAGGCACGATGGGAGGGGTTGTCTTTACAATAGATTCACACTGGATTAATCCAAGTGGAAAGCTGCATGCCTCTTGGTTTTTTTCAAAAGAGTGTCTAATAGGATTAATTTCAAGGCTGTGGATGTGAGTTACCATGTTTTCTTCCAAGCAAGGCAGAAAGGGCCACGGTGCTGGGCATTATGGGGCTCCCTGCCAGCCAGTTCTGCTTCATGCTTCTTTGCCAATTAGTCTTGCAATGTCTGCCCCAAACAAACAGGTTACCAACGAGCTTGCTCATTTAGCATTTCTGTATCCCATTTTCCCCATACAATCACTTCTTTTTATGCTCTGGAGCTGGCAATTCAGATACAAGAGGCGAAAGGTAGGAGAGGGACAGACACACAAAAATCTGCACCACCTCCATTCTTACTCCAAAAGATCTCATTAGGGAACACCTGCCTGAATTCCCCAAGAGCAAGTGTGTACAAGGAAAGTGAGAAGCCAAGAGAGCCAAGAGGAGCTGTCCAGGCCTCCACTGAGGACAAAGGCAGCTGCCACTGGTCTGTGACCTGTAGGCCACACAGTATTTATGCTAAAGGAAATGTGTGTTTGCAGCTACTTCTCAGCGACTTCACTCTGAAGGACATTGTAATTTATATGAACCATAAAAGCTGGATATTGCCTTTTTGATTGAGAGATGTGCAGAGTGGAGGAACGGAGGCATTTCTTTCAACAGAACACCTGCATTGAGAGGTGCAGTTAGTGGTCACGTACCATGTTCCCCAACTAAATTTTGATAAAGATCTAGACCTAGAATTTATAAAAATTGTGTACTGGAGATTCAGAGGGGCTTAGCAAAGGAGAAAAGAGTTTGCTGTGGAACCTAACAGTAATAGATGCTTGCAATTTACAGTCACTTAACAATATAAAGCTTTTGGATATTATTGAGCTAAGCAGAAAGGAATTGGTCACTGCTCCCTACTCCAGCATTCTCTGTTCCAAAAATCAGTCTCAGTCATCGAAGTGAAAAATTCTTTGAGTTATATTTTTGCTAAACAACATCTATGCATGATAACACTTCAGTTATGAAGACATAGGTCTGAAAGGCTTAAAAGCTCTCTACAGCAACCAGATATACCCATCTTTTATTTGCTGAATTTCCATGCCTGCTGTTTCTCATTTCAGAATTATGGTTATCACAGAAGAATGTCTGGTTCCTCTTTCTGCTGTGTACCACATGTGACAGAAGACATTGTAAAGCCTGTCTGGGCAAGTATTTATTTCTTCCCTTCCCTACCACTCCCAATGAATCTCTTTGAGGACTGCTATAAGCCTGATTAAGTGTCTGACTCATATATTGTACCACATCAAATTTTTGGGAAGTATTGTAGTACAGGCATCAGAACTCAGTCCTTAATACAATCTGCCATAGAGACCTTTCTAGTTTTCTGCAGGATCTCTGCAGCCAGGTAAGAGAGCAGCTGAGAAATTGTACTGCCTCTGTCAGGGAGTCCCACATAGTATGAACTCAGCTTCGAGGAGGTGATCCTTGAATACTGACCATGTTTCTTGTAACCCTCTTCCCTCTAGGGCCTTATCCCACGGCACTCTACCAAGCAGATTCCTGAAAAGACCAAAGTCTGCTCTCCTAAAGTCTGGGGTAGTGAGCTTGCTGTGCACCCTTTTCACTGCGCTAACACTTCAACANCTTCCCAGATTTCTGGAACAGTTGAAGCTCGCAACAGTCTCAAGCTCATTTTCATTCAAGAGCATGTGGAAATACAAGGCACGATGGGAGGGGTTGTCTTTACAATAGATTCACACTGGATTAATCCAAGTGGAAAGCTGCATGCCTCTTGGTTTTTTTCAAAAGAGTGTCTAATAGGATTAATTTCAAGGCTGTGGATGTGAGTTACCATGTTTTCTTCCAAGCAAGGCAGAAAGGGCCACGGTGCTGGGCATTATGGGGCTCCCTGCCAGCCAGTTCTGCTTCATGCTTCTTTGCCAATTAGTCTTGCAATGTCTGCCCCAAACAAACAGGTTACCAACGAGCTTGCTCATTTAGCATTTCTGTATCCCATTTTCCCCATACAATCACTTCTTTTTATGCTCTGGAGCTGGCAATTCAGATACAAGAGGCGAAAGGTAGGAGAGGGACAGACACACAAAAATCTGCACCACCTCCATTCTTACTCCAAAAGATGTCATTAGGGAACACCTGCCTGAATTCCCCAAGAGCAAGTGTGTACAAGGAAAGTGAGAAGCCAAGAGAGCCAAGAGGAGCTGTCCAGGCCTCCACTGAGGACAAAGGCAGCTGCCACTGGTCTGTGACCTGTAGGCCACACAGTATTTATGCTAAAGGAAATGTGTGTTTGCAGCTACTTCTCAGCAACTTCACTCTGAAGGACATTGTAATTTATATGAACCATAAAAGCTGGATATTGCCTTTTTGATTGAGAGATGTGCAGAGTGGAGGAACGGAGGCATTTCTTTCAACAGAACACCTGCATTGAGAGGTGCAGTTAGTGGTCACGTACCATGTTCCCCAACTAAATGTTGATAAAGATCTAGACCTAGAATTTATAAAAATTGTGTACTGGAGATTCAGAGGGGCTTAGCAAAGGAGAAAAGAGTTTGCTGTGGAACCTAACAGTAATAGATGCTTGCAATTTACAGTCACTTAACAATATAAAGCTTTTGGATATTATTGAGCTAAGCAGAAAGGAATTGGTCACTGCTCCCTACTCCAGCATTCTCTGTTCCAAAAATCAGTCTCAGTCATCGAAGTGAAAAATTCTTTGAGTTATATTTTTGCTAAACAACATCTATGCATGATAACACTTCAGTTATGAAGACATAGGTCTGAAAGGCTTAAAAGCTCTCTACAGCAACCAGATATACCCATCTTTTATTTGCTGAATTTCCATGCCTGCTGTTTCTCATTTCAGAATTATGGTTATCACAGAAGAATGTCTGGTTCCTCTTTCTGCTGTGTACCACATGTGACAGAAGACATTGTAAAGCCTGTCTGGGCAAGTATTTATTTCTTCCCTTCCCTACCACTCCCAATGAATCTCTTTGAGGACTGCTATAAGCCTGATTAAGTGTCTGACTCATATATTGTACCACATCAAATTTTTGGGAAGTATTGTAGTACAGGCATCAGAACTCAGTCCTTAATACAATCTGCCATAGAGACCTTTCTAGTTTTCTGCAGGATCTCTGCAGCCAGGTAAGAGAGCAGCTGAGAAATTGTACTGCCTCTGTCACAGAGTCCCACATAGTATGAACTCAGCTTCGAGGAGGTGATCCTTGAATACTGACCATGTTTCTTGTAACCCTCTTCCCTCTAGGGCCTTATCCCACGGCACTCTACCAAGCAGATTCCTGAAAAGACCAAAGTCTGCTCTCCTAAAGTCTGGGGTAGTGAGCTTGCTGTGCACCCTTTTCACTGCGCTAACACTTCAACACTCCAGCATTTCAGATATTGGGGAGGCAGAAAGAATTCATGAGGACCAGGACTGCCTCTTCCACTCAGTCTTCCTGGTTAGTACTATAATGCCACTATCCCTGCCCTCCTTTAGTCCTGACCCATAAGCTGTCCCAGCTCCTCATCTGTCCCCAGGCAGAGTTCGATGCACTCCAGCTGGACATTAACACAGATGGTAACACCCCTTCCTTGTCCCTCTTAAGTATCTCTATCCTTTCATTCCAATTTTCTGGTCATAGGATCCATCCCACACATCTCCATGATTCCAATAAGACCACAGCCCTGCAAATGTGCACACATCTCTAACTCCTCGTAATTATTCCCAATGCTACATGCATTTGCATTGAGGCACTTAAATCTAGCCCCCAGTAAAGCTTTGGACTGGCTGGAATTCCCTTGTGCTGCTTTTCAGAGGCTCTCCTGCTGACATGTGATCCCTCTCAGGCTCTGGGCACCTCTTGCTGGCCCTGGCATTCAGCTGGCAGGAGTGGGACGGACTGAAGGTCCCTTCCCACAGAAACTTAAAGCCCTGTTCACTAGCTTGGCAAGCCTGTGAGTGATGATGCTCTTCCCCTTCTCTGACAGATGGAGCCCATCTGCCCCCAGCAGACCAGGTTTCCAAGCAGAATCCCATGGTCTAGGTAGCTGAACCAGGCCTTGTCCTTGCTGTGGCAAGGCTTCATTCTCTGCCATCACTGGCCCTTCCTCCTCTCCCCCTCCCTCCTTTCTGTACGTGGCAGCAGGAAAGTTTGGGTCTGTTTGGCTGTGGGTCCATTACAGACTGTGCTTGGAGCCAGCTCTCTCACTCCTTCCCAGCCTCCCTGACGCTACTTGCCCATCTCACCACCTCCTGCAGCTCAGCCAACTGTTGCAAATATGCAAATTGTAATTAGAAGGAAATGTTAGACCAGCCACATTAGCACTGATGTTGCAAACACACTGCAACTTGATTTACACAACAACATTTTGACAGCACAATTATGTCAGTTAAAAACAGGAGGAAGAGCACAGCTACAGCATCTTAGCTATGACAGAGCGGACAAAATCACTCCTTGTTGAGTTCACACTGAATCTGACATATTTTCTTCTGAAGCAGAACTAGAGCTGTACGGGGACTGCTCAGCTGGAAAACAAACTGTGAAGGCAAGAAAGTATAGCCAGGGAGCAACGATGAGCAACTGGAAGCAGTACAATTAGCACACATGCATCCACAAGAGGATGACGTCATCCTTTTTTAAACCTTCATAATTTTCACTAGAAGAGAAACTCCTGCTGAATTTAGTAGGCTATTGAGGAGTCTATCTAAAGTTCACACAGCAACTGGGATGAGGCCATGATTGTAACAATTAAATTGTTATAATTAGGAACCTGGCTCAGCTGCAACTGGATTTCCTGAATGCAGCCTACTCACAAGCTTTCCGGTGCTCCTAAGTGCATATAAAAAGCTAGTAACAAACTGCTTTATTATCTAAAAACATACAGGATGAAAAAGAAATGACTCAGCAGAAATAAAACTTATTATTTAAATTATTGCTAGCATGCTAACATTTGCCTCATAGTCCTTTGAGAAGTCAGGCTTTGCATGAATATTTTGTACTGTGAAATCAATGAAGACACAAAGTTCTTTTTCCAAGATGAAGAGATCGAATCCCTGTCTTAAATAGGGAAAAAAAAGCACTGACATTTCAAGAAGAGTACAGTTTGTACTTCTAAGATGAGATGTGAGCACTATGAATTATGACTCTGATATTAAGTAGTTCTGGTCCATGTACTACTCTCCCCTCAAGAGCAACTTCAATTTCCATCTCCACTGGAGTTAAAAAGAAGACTGAATTAGAAGCATGTTTCTTCTCCAATTCAGTTGTCTTTAAAACAGAACAGGGGAGTTTAAAATGTCTTGGAGAGAGGGCAAGGAACTATGTATAACTATAGCAAAGTCAGCAGTATTGTAGCACAAAAAACAAACACTTGAGATTTAAAATAGAAACTGCATGCCTGGATTTTAGCAAGGAGCCACTTACAGCCCTTTTCAGTCCTTGTGTAATGGACAGGGACATGAATAAAAACCCCACAAAGCAAGGTGTGTATTCCATGTAAGTTGTCTAACCACAGAAATTAGAGCTTTTGGCAGTGAAACTCCTTAAGAGTCAAAAACCTCCCGAGCTTCCAAAACTGAGTAAAGAGAACAGTTAAAAGAGTGATCCCTTTCTATCGATTTATGGATTTCCACTGGACTCTTACATCTGCAATGCAACTGCATTTTGACAAAGTGCTGCCCTGAAACAGCATCCAAGCCCCATCTTCCCTGTGTATGCACTGCAGCAGTCACTTCTACATTACATAGAAGATACTACCTGAGAATGTAACAGGCTATCTCCTACTTAATAATTATTAATTGCTTAAGCTCCAACCATCATCCCCTTAGTTCCTGCTGTGTTAAATTAGGCCCATTTTCTGTTTTATGCAAAGATATTAAATGATGTAAGCATGCTGATCACTAGTCAAAGCAACTAAGTGGGGTTTTTATGAGCACCCCATCATTTTATTTGCACATGTGCAACAAAAAAATCTTTTTAGAGGCCCAAATAGTAAAATTTCAACCTTCACTTTCTGTTTCCTTTTCACTGAGGTGAGGAGTGTGCCTTCTCAGCCCTGGTGCATCCCTAATGGGCCAGGGTCTATTTCATGTTTAGTCTGCAGTTTGATGCTTACATCCATTCACATGAAATTCACAACAGGATCAACAGGAACAACAGTGTTTGATATTGAAGTAGCTGCAGCTGAATGGACCATGTAATTAGGCATAGATTCACTTGTTGGCAAGCTCCCAAGGAACGTGTGACACCGAGTAACTTTCATGGCAGTCTACTTTGGGTGTACAATAATGCCCAAAACAACCACATAAACTCTTCTAATCTCTATAGAAATATGGAGGGCCACAGTCTTACCCTGGGGCAGAGGCAACACAACACCTTCAGAGTGTGAACGTCAGCGTGCAGAAACATGTTTTACTCAGTTTGTCTGGTCTCCTAAGGGAAAAGGAGGATGTAAGCTTCCAAACAGAAGAGAGAAATATATTTCTGTAGATATTAGTGAAACTGGATACTTCAAATATACACAAACGATTCTTTTCTTCCTTCACATTAGGAAACACAGAATTCACAGTTATTTTTCTACAGTTTCAACTGTAACACATCACTGTTTTTAACTTGAGGGAAATTTTCCACAGGAAATTCACAGCTAGTTGTGCCCCAAACACAGCCCAAGAGAGTAGCAGACAAGCAGCCAGCTCATGGCTAGCTACAAAAGAAAATGTCTTCTTTACCCGAAGAGTTTTATCCTGAATTCTGACCTTTAAAGAACGTAATGCCTCATTTCTTCAATTCGGAAATTAAAATCTCCACACGTCACTCTCTGGTGGTCACTAAACGCAAATATAAGCAGTGAAACACCCGGCCGTGTTTAAGCCCTTCAGGGTCACGCAGGGCGCGCTTAGCACCGCCCTCCTCAGGGGCACGGGGTGCCCCCCGCTCTCCCGCTCGTGTGGGGGCGTAGGGCTGCCACCTGTCCCCAAAACAGGGAGAAAAAACACTGGGAACGACCCGCAAGCGCCACACGGCGGCGAGAGCCCAACACGCTCACCTGCCTGAGGCAGCGGGCTCCGCTCACCCGCCTGAGGAACCTTCGGGAAGCCTCCAGCCGCCGGGGCTCCCCTGCCTGAGGCACCAGGCTCCTCTTGCCTGCCCAAGGAACCTTCTGGAAGTGTCCAGCCCTCCCTCACCTGCCTGAGGCACCGGGCTCGGCTCAACTGCCCGAGGAACCTTCTGGAAGCCTCCAGCCACCGGGGCTCACCTGCCCGAGGAAGCGTCTGGAAGCGTCTGGAAGCGTCCAGCCCCCCCTCACCTGCCTGAGGCACCAGGCTCGGCTCACCCGTCTGAGGAACCTTCTGGAAGCTTCAAGCCCTACTCACCTGCCTGAAGAAGCTTCTGGAAGCCTCCAGCCGCCGGGGCTCACCTGGCTGAGGAACCTTCTGGAAGCTTCAAGCCCTACTCACCTGCCTGAAGAAGCTTCTGGAAGCCTCCAGCCGCCGGGGCTCCCCTGGCTGAGGCACTAGGCTCGGCTCACCGGCTGAAGAACCGTCTCGAAGCCTCCCGCCGCCGCCGTGGCGCAGCGGGCAGCGCGCTGAGGGCTGTGGGCTGTGGGCTGAGGGCTGTGGGCAGCCCCTGGGCTGTGCCGGCCCCGCTGCTCGGCCCAGGGGCTCGGCGCTCCCCTCAGGGCCGCCCTGCGCAGCCCCGCCCGCGCTCACAGCCTGGAGTGCCGGAGACTCTGCGGGGGGAACCGTCCAGGTGTCGTGACCAGAAGTGGCACCAGAAGAACCTCCGGGGCTTGGGCGGCACCTCAGGCTATGGGGTAACACAACTCGCAGAGTCGCACCCAGGGGCGCAACAGCCACAGACCAACCTAAACTGAATATTCGACACGCTTCCTTCCATCTCTCCCTGATGGGTTATTGGGCTCCATCCCTCCCCGAGGAGCTGCTCGCCGTGCGAGGGGAATGGCAGGGTGGGCTCCTCCTGCCCGCCCCATCTGCCCTGGGTTAAACCCGGCTGGAAATGCAGCCCCAGGCTCGCTCAGCCCCCTCATTCCCCCTCACCCCGCTGGGATGCGGAGGAGAATCAAAGGAAGACTCTAGGTTGTGATAAAAACAGTTTAATAGTTGAGAATGCAGTAAAATACAGAAATGACAATAAATTATAGTAATTATGATAATAAAAAGGAAACAAACAAGTGAGGCACAATTCAGTTGCTCACCACCCACTGACCAATGCCAGACTCCCCTTCCCAAACCCAGACTGACCCCACTTCTGGGTAATCCCCCAGGCTATACCAGGCATGACGTTGTCTGGTGTGGAATATCCCTTTGGCCAGTTTGGGTCATAAATCCCAGCTATGCTCCCTCCCAATTTCTTTTGTGTACCTTCTCAATGGCAGAGAATGAGATTAAAAAAAAAAAAAAGTAAAAATAGGCTGGCTTAGGATAAACACAATTTAGCAAACCCAAAAACATCGGTGTTTTATCAACACCATTCTCATTCCAAATCCTGAATGCAGCACTGTAAGAGCCAGAGAAAATAAATTAACTCCATCCCAGCTGAAACCAGGGCACAGGCCCACCGTGAGCTCACACCTCACGTAGGGGCCCGGCCACTGCCACGGGGAAACACGCGTGTCCTCGTTTTCCAGCCTGGCCTAGAAGCAGGATTGCAGGACATTTAAGCTCAGAGCTCAAACACAGCGAGCCTTTGGGGATTGGGGTCAGGGAGAGCTGGTAAATGCTTGATTCAATCCCATTTGTGAATTAAACTAAAGCATGGGCTTAGCAGCCGTGCTGCAGGTTTAATGAAGCTTCAGCTTGCGCAGCCTGCCTTTCATTAACTTGGACAGACTTTCTGGAGTGCCCCAGGGTGGAGAACATGAAAGGACACTTGGTCCAAGTTGCTCTAGAGGCCTCTGGCCAAGCACAAACCATCGTTTTCCGCCTGCCAAGCTGTGCCTCTGCCCCTCCTGGCTGGAGGCATGCCAGGACACTGCTTCCCACCCCTGGATACAGAGAAATAGTACAGCTGTAGCTGCAGAGATTCCCAGCCTCATGGTGCTTCCAGTGAAAACCAGGCATAGCCCCTGAAAATAGACAAAGTACTTTTTTTTAAAAAGCCTGTCTGAAACTTAGGCTGTTTCAACAACCTTTTTACAAAAACAAAGCATGCTCTCTATATTGTACTAATTTTTAAAAGCTTGGCACTTGGTACTTGTAGGAGCAGCATTTCCACTGCCAAGAATATTTTACTCTCATAGGACAAAGATAACCAAATCTAAAAAAGCACATGGAGCCAAGACTTTGAGAAGATTTACCCAGTTATTTGACAGGCAGAGGAACTGCCTCATTTTGCCTTCTATTTTAATAATGAGTGCTCTTCTCGCTTGCCTGGATTGAACAGGCTGATCTCACCAGCAAGCTATTTTTCCACTCAAGCATCTGCCCAGCCAACTTGGAGCAAGAGCGAAATGCCAGGCTGGGTTCTTTTATGGTAGGAGCAGTAATTAAGATCCCAGATGTTGCTGCTCTGCACCTGTACCTTATTTTTGTCAGGCTGCAACTGGAGCTGGAATGTGACACAGCAGAATTACAGCAGCACTTTGTGCACCCTGCTGATGGCCTGTAGCCCTGTGTCAGGTACTGCCACTGCTGGGGACAGCCCATGTGCTTTGCTCTGAGGCCTCAGCACCCTGTCACGCCCTGCCTGCTTTGGCAGAATATTTGCTGACCAACCTGCAAGTTTTCTTTTAATTAGGCTTAGCTGTAGCAGCATTTTTTATTCTGACCGCATAGTCCTGGGTGATTTGGTTTTATTTTTGCTTATCCTTGTATGGTAGCACTGTAGTTGTGTACAGGCAGGAATGAGAAATCACTGTTCTGGGCAGAAGACAGAACCAACATAATGATGTCACGTGGAGCAACACAGACCTGGGGTGGTAGCAGAGACCTTGAGAGGAGGAGGGATGCAGTGGGAAGTACAGGCATGAGAGGACAAAAGATGAGGCACAAGTTTGCCACTGGAAACTCCACAGCAACAAACTAGCCATTGTTTTCCATGAAAAAACACAGATGTAGAGTTGGACAAAACCACCTTTTCATGCATAACAGAACAAAGAACAAGTTTCTACCATACATAAGATGCATCATGTATAGCAAATTTGGGTATCATGTGGGTTGCAAACCAGTGATGAAGCAGCAAGGTGTGAAAGCCTGTTGGCAAACAGAAAAAAGATCCCAAGACAATCCTGGAGTGAGAAGTTGCAGCCATCATCACATCCCTCCCAGCCAAAAGGCCCTGCCTGCTGGTGACCAGCCTTAGCACCCCCACCACCACACTGAAGGCAGCAACATGAGGACCCTGACAAGTGGCAGGGTGAGGACAACACCAGGAAAGGGGCAAGAAGCTGGAACTGTGAGTATGAGAGATGTCGCTGTATTGTTACAATTCTTTCTATATAGAAGTATTTGTTTCTGTAATAATTAAGTCTGGACTAATAATGATTCTTAAAGTTAAGATTTCAACTATACTAACAATAAATTCTTGGCTCTGTGTATATATATATATATATATATGTTTTCTCTTTTTTGATTAACAAGATTTTGAGCATAACAGGCTTGAAACCTACTCTATGTTGTCACAGTAGTACCCAAAATGCACTCAGAGATGCAGGACTGAGGTCCTGTGTGGAGGAGATCTCAGACTACAGGTCACTTTTCTTAAAGTACAGAAAAAAAAAAAAAAAAAAAAAAAAAAGAGGAGAATTTAGCAAGATTTAAAAGTTGTCATGGTAATGTACTCTTACATGTAAATTAGTGTATGATTTTAGGCAAATTATACTAAGAGCTTCTGCTGCTTAAGGATTTTTATCTCTTTCATAGGAAAGATTGCACATGTTGCAGTTATTTTTTCAATTTGTTTTAAAAGTGTGCTTTTCTTATTGGCAGAATAGCAGATTATTTGTTGAATTTAACCTCAGACATTTATACATTTATATACAGCAATGTCCATCTTCTTGTAAACCAACTCTCCCTGCCTCCCTCCTTCTAAGGATTTATATTTATATCCTGGCCAAACTTGCCACTCTGTGATGTTAGAAAGTGTGTCTAGAACTTACCCCATTGTTTAGCCTTCCCAGTGGCTCTGGAGGCAGGAAAGAAATCACTGAAGTTTTTAGAAACTTTCTACTAATTGCATGGGATAAAGGTTAAAATTAATGAAATACCTGACATTGTGATGAACTTCCAGAGGAACAAGCTTTCAGACATACGGAATCTATAGCAAATAGTGGTACTAAAAATGCCACTCCTTAATAATTAAGCCAGGGTTGGCCTTGGAGTGAAGCAGTATACATTGCTGTGAGCAGCTCCTTGAATTTGGGTCACTTTCATGGGCAATTGAGAAGCCTGACTTTGCTAACCGTGCCAGAGCCCTCACACATGCTCGGATGAACCTGGAACGAGCAGCAGCGCGGCAGTGCAGGGGCTGAGCTCAGCGGTGCCGCTTCATGGGGATGTGAACTGCTGTTCTCAGCGCTCGGAGCGCGGCGGGCCCGGCTCTCGCAGCACGCACGGGAGCGAGCCGGCTGCTCCGGCTGCCCCTCGCTGATCGCCGCCGCTGCACATCCATCTCACAGCTCCTGCCCTGTCACCGAGGCTGCCGCACAGAAAACAGCCCTGAGGAAAGAGCTGAGCTGCCCCAAAGGGCACGCGTGGTTCACAAGCCGGGAGCAGCGGAAAGGCTGCCTAAGGAGGTTCCTCACCAGCCTGGTTTCGTGTGACCCGCGCTGCTCGAGGGGATTCGCCTGACCACTGCACTGAGGCCATCTCCAGCCATCAGAAGCTGGAACTCTACCCAGGGTCAAATTGGGAGCAAGACTTGCTGCATGTCTGTCTGTGTGTCTGTCTGTCTGGGGCATTTGTTTAGTATTTTTGGAAGTGCAGTCTGAGTGTAGCAGATTATTCGGAGGGGACTTGGACTATTTTTGAAAGAATACAAATTATTTATACAGGGGATGATAGGCAGGTGGAGGCTGGGAGAAAGCAGAGAGGTGAAGGAAAATTAGAGCTAGAAAAGAAGCAGGAAGGGGATAAATGGGTATAAGGTGAACTCTGGAAAACACATACCAAAAGCATGGAAGAAATGGGAAAAGACCCATGCTACCACCCAAACAGTGGGGTGGAAACCCTCTCCCTGCCCCATGGAGAGTGCCAGGGCCTGGCCAGTCTGCCTCTGCAGGACTGTCAGCCCGGGACATGACTCTTTAAGCCCAGCTAATCCTCAAGCACAGCGATGTCTGGGACACTGCTGGGTAACTGAGGAATTAGGCTCCAATCCAGCTGCTCGTGCTGCATGTGCACACTGCAGAACACACACGGTGCTGCCACCGAGGAATGGTGCACACAGGGGGGCCTGGGGCAAAATCTGAAAGGAGAGACCAGGTCTTGCAGAAACCAGAGAGAGCTGCCGCTGCTCCCTCATGCACTGCTGTGCACTTGAGCTGCCTGGTATGCAAAAGCTACTGTGCAGCAGCAAAATATTCAGAGCGAACTGCTCCCTGGATTGTGGGGCAGCAAGTTCCTCAGTTTAATTCTGTGCTGTGTTAATGTACTTCCTTTTGCTTATTTCAAATTCTGTTACCTGGTAATTGCACTGGGCTCCCTGTTATAGGAACAAAGGAGAGCTCTGGGAGAAGCAGTCATTTTCTATTAATGTTTTCACATAATATTTGATTTTTGTTGTTGTTGTTGCCTGTCAGGTATCTCTAGTCATTATTTCTTCTTGAAGATGAAGAATTCTGGGCTATTTAACCTCTTCTGGCTATTCCACATTACTGAAGATTCAGGGTATAAAGCAAAAAAAAGAAGATAAAATATCTTCCTCTTGATATTTCCTAAAATCCATGCTGAGTTCCAAACAAGGCAACATCAGGGATGCATCCTGTGATACAAAGATGGTTCTTGTTTTCTTCTATTTGTTTCCTAATTACACCTGGTGTTACAATTGTCGTTCTGCTCTCAGTTGAACAGTCCAACTCGCCCCCCAGGCAACAGTTAATTTGCAGTTTAACCTGCTGTAGTACAGAGCTATTTTTCCTCCCATGCATTACTTACCAGTGACAAACTTCATTGGGCTTCCAGTCAGGCTGTCATTCACTACAGCCTGTGCAGCTCTTGGCACTCAGGTTGTGTCTGACCACAAACACCCAACCAGCCCAGAGTGCCGAGCACCTGGCACTGCCCACCCCTCCTCTTGTCAGGGCAGTCATGAGCCCAACCAGCAGCGCAGCCCTCGGCCCACAGCCCTTGCTAACTCGGCAGAGTCCTCCTTTCCAGCAGGGATGGGACTGCTATTTCTGCTCAGCTCTTCTCTTTTGAACCCTTGGAGAGCAGGTTATCCATCCAATAGAAGACTTCTCTCTATATACATAGCTTAGAGGCTCTAGGAAGCTTCAGTAAAAACTCTGGTTCTTTTGGGGGGCTTTTGTTTGTTTTGTTTTGTTTTTTTTTGTTTTTTTTTGTTTTGTTGTTTGTTTGGGGTCTTTTTGTTTTTGTTTGGTTGTTGTTGTGGCTTTTTTAAAATTTTTTTATTTTTTACATATACATCTTACTTTTTTTTGCTAGCAGAGAAGCACAGCCCTGGTGTGGATTACCCAGAAAGGCTGTGAAATCTCCATCATTAGATGTTTTCAAGACTTGGTGAGGTAAAGCCAAGGGCTGACCTGAAGTAGCTTCGAGCACAAGTCTGGACTAGATGATCTCCAGAGTTTCTTTCAACACTTGCATGATTTTACAGTAATTGTGTTGCTCCTGCCTGCTTACTTACAAGCTCCTCTGGAGTCTTAAGAGCAATCCTTAGTTTCTTGCTGCCCCCAATATTTAGCTGAGTACCTCACCAGCTGCCTATGTTTTATTACAGTGTATAACTTTCAGCAATTTCTTTTGGAATGAGGTTAAACTTGCTAGCCTGTGGTTGGTAGGACTGCTTCTGAAGCTCTTTCAAAAGCTTGTGGGCACAGTCTTTCCTCTAGTTGCAACTTTAAGTGACGTGTTATAAACCACAGTCACTTGCTGAGTTGCTTTAGAGCTCTGGGTCCACACCAGTTGGGCCTGATAGTGATTGATAGCTCTTTTCATACCCACACAGTTCTGGCTTTGACATGACACCTCCTTGACACTTCTTCCTCCACCAAGTTTCCAAGAAGTCTATTTTTAATCAACGTGCTCTCTGTGTTCAGATCCTCTGCAAATAGTGACAAACAGTAAGGGCAGAGAATTGTGTGTCTGGCAGGCGCTGGTGGTGATGTCTCCTTGGTAAATCCTGTGTGTAGGTGCTGCCAGAAAGCACTACACATATCCTACATTCTTGTACCATGTCTTTAATAAAATCATCTGTTTACTTCAGCAGGTGTGGTGGCTTTTCTCATGTTTGATAATCCATTTAACCCTGTGCAGGACACAATTTAACACCTTATCACTTGCCTTTCATAAAGCCTCATATTCCTGTCCCCAATCTTGCATTATTACCACCAATCCATATCTGTTTAGAAGATCTCCTTTGAACACTTCTGCAGTCTGACCAGAGTGGTATCTGTTATGCAGTAACATGAGCAATTCCCAGCCAGTGTGACTAGGACAGCATAAACTGGTGTCACAGCTTCAGAGTAGCAATGAACTCCGCTCTGCCTGTGCTGCATCCCCCATGAAAGGCTGCAGGTGCCTTTACAGAGCTCCTTGCACAAATAAGGCGCTCTGGAGCCCAGTGCACACACTCGCCTCCTTTGCCCACACATACACAGCAGGCAGAGCTCAGCTCTTCCCCACTGCCATGGGCAAAGCATCGCAGACAGAACTCCAGAACAACCCTTCAAGTGTTTTTAGAGCCACAGAAACTCTACAAGATAATTCCTGGGGGTTATTGCCAGCTGCAGGGGTGATCAGAGAAGGCAGGGGCACAACATGCCTCCAGCAGCTACTGCATTTCTACAAAGATGAAGGAATCAACATGAAACCTGCTAATGGAATACTTGCCACTCTTGAGCTCCAGATCTTGAGCTTGTTTTGGCAAGACAGATTTGAAACTGTGTTGTTAATGTTCCTGTGCCTTCTGGTTCTCTCCTCATGAAAATAAAAAGAGCGAAATACCTGTAATCTTCCTTTTGTTCCTTGCAGTTCAATGCTTATGATGATGGTTGTTCTGAAACACAGACATCAAAAGATTATGAGTTTCACACCTTTCGCATCATCTCAAATAACCAGAGTTCAACTCTAGTATCTGTTCTTACAACTAGACATCATGGGTGGTGAGTTCAGCCCTGAGTAAATCTCATATTTTCTGTTACAACTGTGTAGTGCGATAGCCAGTGCTGGTCCTTACTGTGGTGTGAAAAGTCAGGATTCTGAACTTCATGTCTGCTCAATGCTTCTGTGGAACTGGCACTGGAAAGGTGGGCAATAAAGCAAGTGCCATGATGCAGCCTGGACCTTAGACTGATGGAAACAGACCGCAGCATCCTTAAACAGTAGTGATTTTAAGAGTCTTTTTAGATCAGGATGGTTCACATCCCCTCCTTGCCCCCCACCAGCTCCCAGGGTAGGAGAAATTCTAGATTAAGTTTCTTCCTGGTGCTAAAGAACAACTCTCAGGGACTCCTACAAAGGACTTCTCTCTTATTCCAGTAGTGATATTGAAATGAGGGGAAGATGAATAGAGAAAGACATAAAGGGATTTCGTTGGCATATACCACAGTTTTCAATTGCATTCAATGAAGAAAGCAAAGCAGCTTCCAAGGAAGGCACCTGGCAGCTGAGTGCCAGTGTCGTTCTGGAGCCTGAGATAAAGTCTGCAGACATTATACCTTGCACTGCCAAACGCTGAGCAGAACACTGACCTCAGCTTATCTTGCCAAATTCTCACTGCTGCAACAAGTTGCTTCTGGTTCAGTGTATGGAATCTCCATGGAAACTGCTCATAGATGATATGCGCTGCAGTGTGTTGGAGACAGCAACCTAACCCTACACAGTATGCACTACTCCTGGGGTATCATTTGGGAAGCAAGACACTCACGGGCTAATTGCTCACCCATCTGCAGACCCCCAAAGCCTTCAGCAGCACCTTGCTCTTACCAGAAATACTTCAGAACACAGGGAGTGCTGTGCAACCACACACCAGGCCCAGATGTTGATCCAGCTTCTGCTGTCTTAACTTGCATGATGGTTCTTCTCACCCTGTCAGACCTCTGTGTCTCTGACTTCATCTCCAGGGAAAGATTGTTAACCAAGGCTACCTACTCTCCTTCCCCACTGCTGGTCACAGGCAGATGACATCTTTTTCCCATGCTATTGCTGAAACATCAATTTCTTTTACAAGTCTGAATCTCTACAAGTCTTAATTTATCTCCAAGACATCAACAATTCCACATTTTCCCAAAACAATTTGACATTTACTGGTGTTGAGGAAACTTCATCAATTAAGACAGCAATTAAGATGTACTGAACAGTCCTGGTCTTCCAGATGTCCTTCTCTTGCATATGCCTAAAATTCTGTGTGAACCTGGGGTATCATCTACCTCTCCAAGAGTACAACTCCTGTTTGGGAAGTCAAACCACACATTTACAAAGTGTAAGCAGAATCTCACATATGACAGTAGTTAGTGAAATTTAGGTTTATAGAACTCCTTCAGGCCTTTAGTTGTATCATTTCTAAAATCTTAATGCATGAGTTGTCTTAGAGCAAGGAGAGAAAGTGCATTCCAACGATGCCATGTGCTGCTCTCACTAGAATGAGGCTCACAATGGCTCAGCAACCAGGTGGGTTTTGAAATCAGCCTGGGAAATGTGGGGGAGTTCTGGCATCAGCAAGACCTGGTGCAGAAACAGCCTGAGCAGGTGCTCTCCCCACCTTCCACCTCAGCCTCTTCCTTTGTGAACAGCTCAGGCTGTTTGTGAGCAGCCAGAGCCCGAGACAGCCACTTCCAGTGACCTCAGCAAACCCCTCGTGCACACGGCAGCTCCTTCCCGTGGGGCTGGCACCGTGCCCCTGCTCGCTGGCTCTTGCTGAGAACCGAGCATTTGCTGAGGGTTTCTGGCAGAAAAAGGTACAGACTGAGCTCAGCGCTAGAGACCATCACCACCATGCGGGGCTGTTAGCAGGCTTTGAACGGAGCATTTTGAAAACGGTGACCAGGTAAAATCTGCACGGAGAAGGGTGGGATTGTGTAGACACCTGTGGTTCAAGAGCTGCTTCACTTGGGCCCAGGCAGCAAAGTTCAGGAACCAAAGCACATCCATCCTATGGGATTTTCAGATTTAAAAAAAGCTGAAGCTGTATCATGTGTTAATCAAACAGCACAAACCAGTTCTCCTGAGAACTTCTGAAGGCTAATCACAAGTATTACATAAAATTAACATGTATTTCATCTTTGTATAAACCTCTTAACACTGTATAACAACACCAGGATAGACGTATATTTGTCCCTTCTTGTGAGGAGCATCAAAATTTCGTTCTCTCAACAAAATGATTTTAGGTTTTAGGTTTGTTTTTTGGTTTTTGTTTTTTTTTTTACAGTCCCTAGACTGGATGTATAATAAACTAACAAATCATTCTAGAGTACTGGTTTGCCCCAGCAATTTCAATTTATATTCTACAGGAATACATAAATTAAGTCCTGTATCTTTGCTTTTGTCTCACATTTAAAATTATACTTGAATAACCATTATCACGTACATTAAATAAGGGGGAACTTCTATTATTATCTGGGATAAAATAGCTACAAATTTGTTCCCACAAAATCCTCAGTAAGACTCTCACTGTAATCTAAAGTATCACAAATAAAAAAGCATTGTTTTGCATATGAAGCTCCATTTTGAAACTGGATGTTTGAGATGCATGAATATACTCAGCACACAAATTCCAATCAGATTTTTCCACTAGGAAGATGAATTCTTTTCTTATTAAAAATTTATAGCCAGGTTTTAAAAATAGTTAGGGCAAAAGAGACTACAAACAATAATTGCATCACTTCTATTTAATTTACAATGTTCAATTTCTGCCACTAAAGTATAATTTCATTATAGCACTTTAACCTAGTTATTTTTTGATTTGGGTAAGATAGCTTTGCTTTGAAATTCCTTGTCAAATGGAGACAAAGATTTGCAGTATGAGCCAGCAAAATGACACCAGATGTTACACAGCAGTTTTATATAACACATTACTGAACTACTTTTTAAGGCTCAGTAACCTGAATATCAAGCTTTTGAACCTGAATTCATGCTCCTGCACAGAGCTGTGCCACAAAGTGATCTTACTCAAGTTTTCCTTATGGTTTGTACTTCAATTCAAACAGACTAAACTTAACAGTAGGTCAGAAAACAACTCTGGCTGGATATTTTAAATCTTTTGCCCCAGGATTGCTTTCAAGAGCCACATGTTTGGGGCAAGAGGCCAAAAATACATCCACGAATAAAACCCCAGAGTTCACAACTTCGGCATCATTACCAGGGGTAAGGTGTGTGCACAGTCCCTGCCTGAATGGTACCATTTGACACAAAATCAACCCCTTCCTTCCCTTTCTCATTCAAACTTCTGCGGTAATGCCTTTCACCCTGATTTGCATGCCTTAGGTACTTGAGACAGTGAGAAACAAAATAACTTTTTCTAGGACATAATCACAGGGTCAGCTTTACAGGTGGAATGAAATAATTTCATCCACTTCACACTCCAGGTTAACACTCTGCCTCCCCACTTAACAAAACTAATTGCAAAGACACAACTAAATCTTCTGTCATAATACATGAAATTTAAAGGATTCCTACACTAAGCAGTGGATCTAATAAAATTCCTGTTATTCTTTTCTTTACTCTAAGCAGTCTCCTTTTCTGTATCACCTGATTTTACTCTGCAAAAGTTCAGTGTACCTTCCTCTAAGTAACTTTGGTCCACCTCAGACAGACCAGAACTCAGGAAATAGGTACTACTGCCTGCACAACTCTTCATTATTTAGCAATCCGGCTTTCCACATATATAAAGAAACTCTTTGGCCTTTCCTTCTCCAAAGTGATGCAATGGAAGTTCAAGATGCAGGTTAGATGTGGAGAAACAGTTTGAAGACATAGGTGACTGTGACACGTCTGCCTCTCAAATCTCAGGCACTCTCCAGAGTAGTTCACTTTGTTCCCAACAAGGGCTGCTTTTTCCAGGGCTCCTTATGGCACCCTCAGCATCCCCCAGGTGCTGTTGTGACACACAGATGTATTGTCCCAAGCGTGGCAACCTGGGGCATTACCTATAGCTGCAAATTCAGTTCCGTTTTCACAGCTGGAATAAAGATCCTGTGGCATTAGTAAACCAATCTACCCTTGGGTAAGGGCTTCTAGCAGTTGCATTATTTATAATGGTTTCACTTTTATTTACAGTAAGACTATCTGAACCTACTGATGCTGCAAACATCTTAATAAATTACAGTCCTTTAGATAGGGGACCTTTAGGGCAAGTAAAAAAGAATGTGAATAAAAGGCTTCTGTTCCATGCAGCTAAAAGAATCAAATAGTGTCCTTTACCCAAAAGGACAAATTAACGTATTACGCAGAGGAAGAGAAGCAGCAGCATCAAAAACTACAGTGGCCTGGTTTTGAAAGCATTTGGCTAGCAGAATTCAGGGCAAATTCCAATCTCATTATCTTCAAAAACCCAATTAACAGGCCATCCTATAAGGACAGGCTTGATCCAGAAGAATCACAGTTACTTAAGTCCTCTTTATCTTTTCAACTCAAATTCACAGTTTTGGTTTTCCATGCCCTTTAAACAAGTACCACATTCATGAAAAGAAACTCAACTGGAAAAGCCACATGGGCTTGCCTGGTAATAGCCCCAACTAACCAAGTATACTTTGGCTTCTGCTCAGTGATGTCCAGAAAGCTAAAATGAGAGAAGACAGAATGTCCACTAGTTCATCTGACACCAAAAACACCTTTATCAGTTCAGGGGGAACTTGAGCCTGAAAACATGGTTAGAAGGAAGAACTCTGGTTAGCATATTCTTTCACAGAGAAACGTTACCAATGTCACAGCCTAGAGCTGGCATGCGAATCTGCACTGTCCCCTTGGGCACCCACGGTGGTCCCCAGCAGAACTGCTCTGCTGCAGCTGCCTGCTTGGCACCACGCTTGGCTCAGAGAACAAGCATTTTACAGCTTTGTGAGCACCTTCCATCCCAGCCCTCTGCTCACAGACACTCCAGCTGCTGGCACAGCACAACTCCAGCTCCATTAGGCTGCTTGAGGAATCGCCTCCAGCACGACCTGCTCTGGTGTTAAGTTTCTGATAAATCAGTGCCACACATCTTGGGCCACATCACCTCCTACTATGCAAATCAGGCATTTCAAAACAGATTGAAAGGGAAATAATTTATGAGAAAGGCTGTGACTCCCAAATCTTCTGTAGAAGCTTCACAACTATCCTGTTAATCTGAAATTGCTGATGTCACCCCTAAGCATTGACAACAATGCTTCTCTTACATAACTACCAACAAAATAAGAGGAAATACTCTTACCAGATTTTTTTTCGACACTTGCTTACATAAAGCCGCATTTGTGTCTTACAGTACCACACACTAATAACACACTGTTCTGTGTTTCAAACTTGTTCCTTTACAGCACAGGAAAACTTACATTATGCTGCTGCTTGTTCAAAGTGGCAACGGGATGACACATCAATTCAACTTGCTTTACAGTTCATGAATTACTGCATATTGTACCCATATCTAGTTGTACCAATTCCATGGGAAAAAATCCATCCAGCAATTAAACCATCATTCATATCTATCAAGAAAGAGTGCAATACTCATGGCAATTTCCTCCCTTTTCACTTAGGAAAACCATTAACACCCCCCATGATGTGAAAAGTCTCACCAGAAGAACTGTCCCATTTTCCTTGTGCTCTATCATATTTTTGTTATTCTGACTACAGCTCTCAAGAGCTGTTACTGAAAGATCAATGGCAACTTGTGTAGAGAACTCCAAAATGCATCAAGAGAAACAATCAGTCATCTCTAGAAAATTTCCATCCAGGCTTATCTGGTTTGACTGACCACAGCCTCAGGTCCAGGCACTGAATTTTATTCTCCCAACACACACAGGTGAAAAGCAAAGAACTAACTTCAGACTGCTCCAATATTGTTCTTTTAATTTTTTTTTTCTTTTAGCAATTTTACCTGACACTGCCTTCTTCCTGCAATCACTCAGAGGAGTGCTTTATTGCATGTTAAAAGACAAGATATGTATTGAAAGTAGCAATTTTATTTGAGTTAAAATTATTTACAAAAACCCAAAGACATACTTCATGAAACTGGTACAAACTATTTTTCCTGCCGTTGGCTTTTGCTCCAAAGATCACAGCTGAGAAATACTGTATAAAATAAAAATAGGATTGGATTCAGAAAAGTACTCTACTGTTCTAATTTCCAATTGAGAGTATTTACACAAATATTTACAATGGAAAAAAAGTTACTTTAAAACTTTAATTTGCAGTTGGCCTCAAGTACCCTTTAATGCAGAGTTATTTGAGGGTCTAACACACAAAAATGCACTGCAGTTCACAGGGTGATTTCTCCCCCCACCCTCAAAAAAAAAAAAATCTGCATTTGTCAGTGCTTGACAATTAGTTACATTTAAAAAAAACTGTTAAACACTGAGGTAAATCAATTCCCAAACAATTACCAGTGTAACAAAGAAAGGTAGTTGTCCCTGCTTTCCCCCTTCATCACATTTGTATCTTCTTTCCTCTTGCCATCTCTCCATAGAAAACTACATAATCAATTTGAAATCTCATTAACAGTGAACATCTCTAAAATCCAAAAACTAGATGGGCCAAATATTTAATAATTTCCTTCTGATGCAGGTAATTTACATGCACCTTTTCCCTCCTCAATACTGTTCAGTTTTTCTAAAAGAAGGGGAATACAACCTCAAAAACTTTTCTAAGTTACACTGATACACTACGTTTTAGAAGGTGATGAGAGAAAATGCAAAAAAATATGACCAACATAAGATTTTTGCCGTTAATCAGTTACTTCCTTACAGAATTCCCAACAATCTGCATTATCAAAAATAGGAAGACATAGAAGGCAGCCACTGTATGTAAAAAATTTACAGCTGGCACTGATACAAAAGCACAAGTTCTTAACTTTATACATGGAGATAACACAAGATCTAAAAGCAGGTTAGATTTCCTGTTATTTCCCCCTCATTATACATAGAACTAATATTTTTATGGCTTCAAGTTTTACAAATTCAATGGAGTAACATGATGTAACTACCTATACAGGTATTTTAAAATGTCAACGAAGCAGATCGCAGAACAGTCTGCAAATATTCAAGACCACCTTAATTAAAAATAATTAATAATCAATTCTGTTGGTCTGAATAGTGAGTGCAAGAAAAAAATTGTTTAAAAAGTCATGTATTTTCTGGGATTCTTTGTTCCATTTAAGTCCTCAAACATAATGCTTTGCTGTGAACTAGACCTCAGACTGAACAAAATCTTAGCTATATCAGCAATTTAAGGCTTTGTGTTGTATGCATTTCAACTCTGTCATACTACAGAAGGATGAAATAGAAAGATTATGTCAGCTGGAAACATTAATCCCCATTGGTGTTTTAGCTTCTTTAAAATTCTTCCCCCTAAAGCATCCAAATTCTTTGTATTCAACATTATAAAACACACCTTGAATTCTTCCTTGAAACAAATCAAAACAGCATTTCAAAGTTTTTGCTTATTAGAAGTGTAAACTACCCTGGGATTGAGTGATTTTAAAAAAAATTTTTTTCTTTCTTTATTTCATTTGCATTTTAAACAGGGCACAACTTTTTACAGTCACTATTCCTTTTGTGGATAACATACCCTCAAATGGCTTTGTGTGTTTATGGGTCTGCATGCTCTTGGAACTACAAAGCGTTATGGTCTAGCAGGTTACAGTACATGGGCCATGGGAGTTTTAGAACTGAGAAAGAGTTCAACAACCTAATTTCAATCAAAACAGTATAAAAAATAAACTATCCAATCCTCGCCTCTTTGGATTCCAACAAATTTTAAATATAGACAGTAGTTAAAATCACAAAAGTATTTAAAAATTTATATTTTATGATTTTGGAATAATCTAGTAATAAAAAAGCAAGAGCAAATTAAACTCAAATAGGAGCGGTGCTGCTGTCCAGAACTTCTTTATTAGAACATGTTTGATACCTCAGTAGCTAAGCTGCCTTTGCACCTGGCTGGCATGAAACAGTGGCTCAACAGTAAACAGCAGTTGCACTATCAGCAGCAAGTTTTTCCCCTTGAAACTTGTCACGAACAAAGCAAGAAAAAAGAGATAGGGAGGGTAAACCCTGCCAAAAATATTTAAATACTGCACTGCATCATAAACAGCAAGGTTTTTTTATTTACTTTCCTCAGAACCTTTTTCCCCTCATTTTTGATAGTTGCAGATTGATGTAGTAACTGTCTTTTAGAAAATGCTGAATGCATGGTTAAGAGACCAGGTAGCCTTAAAAATCTGAACACGAATGACACAGATGAATGCTCTTCGTATATCCTTCAAGGACTTCTTTCATGACTTCTTCTTTTGTCTAAGGGTAGCTCCAGCATTAGAGTGCCTGCAGCGGAAGTTAAGTATCTAGCAGTGTTCCAAGTATTCAATCACCCTAGAGATAGATTTCTGGCCTGTTGTTCCAACAGCACACTGGAAATGCAATAGAAAACACAAGTAACAAATAAGCATTTGTAGCACCTCCTTCAAATAGCTGAGAGCTATTCTATTTTCAGAATTTTAGCATTTACAATTACGGATCAGTAAATGTAACTAGGTTCAGGCAGACAATTCAGAAATATCTTCCTGACCAATCACAACATAATGACAGATGAATGGGTTTTCAGTGTTAAAAAACAGAATATCATCTTGTGCTTTTATGAAGATACAAACTGAAAAATGTTAATGCTTCTAAAAATGCATGAAATATTAACAGAAAATAAAAGTACAAAAATATCTACATATATCAATTTAAAATATGTATTACTTACAGTAAGGTTCATAAAACTGAGAAATTTTTTGAGCATTTCAGTCATTATCGAGAAGTCCCCTTCAGGTAAGTACTCTCTCACAGTAGTCACATTGATCTAAGAAATAAAAAAATCCTTTTTCATTTGGGAAATATTTTTTTGCCACAGAACTATAATACTCTGCATGTGAGATGCAGTAAGCCAAGCATATTCACAGCATTATTAAGATGGCTTTTGCTGCCATCTTTATGATTTAAGTCTCTCTTAAGCAATACTCATATCTTTACTGTGTTTATGTTTCTAGAAAACAACTACTAAAATAATTTTTTATTGTTGGTTTCTTGGGTATTTTTTCCTAAAAAACAGAAAATGAAGGAGGACTATCAGACCTCCACAGAACCTACAAGATTATCAAGAATTAAAAACCCCACCAGATCACTTCCCTGACAGGAGAGACCCTCCCTTTACAACTGTGAAGGACTGAGAAATACTGATCTTATTGTCAGTCTCACTCTGAACACTAAAACTGTTACGGACACTGATCAGTCCCAAGGCGCAGAACAGCCTGTGCTTGTTTCACACACCATTTCTGCCACCGTGTAAATTCAGACAAGCCTGAAGGCAAGGTCTGAACCTCATTTTCATGTGAACATATACTTGACAGAGACCTGATTGAGTTCTCAGCCACTGGAGTTCCGTATTTTTAACTTCAGCTTTCTACTACATATTTCCAATCTGAGACAAGTATTTTGAACTAACAGGGACATACACAAGTTCATGTAATTTCCATGGAAGAAAAAATTAAAGCAGAATGATCAAGAATAAATAAGTCTGATGGTAACTTGCTTACTAAAACTACTGAGAAAGAACGGGCTTAGCCAATTTTCTTCTGCCTTTCCAAAGTAAGTTCTTTTGCTGGCTACAAGTAAGGGAAGAGAGGTAAAAGAGGTCAAATATTAAATTTCAACTGTTTTTGACAAACACAGTGATGTTCAGAAAATCTGTTTTGGGTAGAATACCTCTGGCAACTTCTCCCAAAGCTGCATACATCAGTGTAGCTTCACCTATGTACTTGCTCACACTGAAGCCCAACTCAATACAGCAAATTATCACTTCATTAAACATTATACTGGACTTAAGATTAAGTTATTCCCTTACTGGACTCTCCTGGCAGAGACAGCCTAGAAGCAATGCTGTGTATGAGGCCACAATGCAGTCTTCCATGTGCTTCCCAGCATGCTGAAGAGCTGTAAAAGAGACAACAGTGTATTGTACTCTCTAAGCAGCTGGTATCTTTTACAGTTGCAAATACAATCTTTCATTATCACTTTCCAGAATGCTTTTTTCTCAAACAAAATGAGCTTTTGGACTGAGACTTCAGAGATCAGGAAACGCCACACTTACTGACTCAGCAGCACATTCTTGACAAGAAAAATGGTCTTCATTCACTCTCAACTCATTTTGCTGCACAGTATTTTGTCATTTGCCATTTCAATGTGCAAACTGTATGCTGAACACACCGAACTACCAATGGAAATGTTCCGTCCAATACTCTAAGCCTCTAAGACTTTCCCCAAAGAAGTTTATTGTATTAAGGAAAACAGACACAGCATTTTTTTGCTGATGACTAAGCATTTTGGGAAAAACTACAAATAACTGCAGACCCCAGTTTGATGGAGCTCCAAAAAGGAGGAAGGATAAAAAGCAAGATTGGAGAACGTAATATACCACACCTATTAACATAAGATGAAAACACTATTAAAAGTAATAGACCGCATTTACCATTAGAAAATTAAACAAGGACTGATGCTTCAGACCCATTTTCCAGAGACAAACTATGTAACAGGTCAGACACTCAAATTCCTGGAGCAAACTCTCAAAGATGCAGCACATCAAGGACTACACAGGTACCTCACATACTACTGGTGATGTGAGAAGACAGACACAAAGCAGATGGGGACAGATGTGCAAACAGGGAGAGGAGGGGGAAAAAAACCCAACCCTTGAAAGCAGCTTGAAATAACAACCCTAGAAAACAAAATTAAGGCAGGTTACTTTCAAGGACTATTCCAGAAGAACAAGATAACAGCCTAAAAGCCGTCCCTTCCAGAATATTTTGGACACAGAATGTACCAAAAAAGTTTTGGGGTTTTGTTTGTTTGGCTTTTTGTTTAAGAAACAGATAAAACGTACTATTAAAAACAGAAAAAGTAGCCTAACTTCTACTTCTCATGCTTCAGATGTGAATGGCTCCTGCTTATGGTCTGCAGCAGTTTCACCTGGAATACACTGTGGAAATCTCAGCCCAGGAGACTGGATGTAGATAGGAAGCAGAGGACAAGGTGGGATTTTATGCAATCACGCTGTTCTTTGCTTTTCTGAGTACATCACAGCTGCACAACATACCTTTATTAAGATCTAGTTCTTCATCATCTTCCTCCTTCTTATCCTTCTCCTCAGTACTATCTGACTTCTCCGTGGAGACCCACTGTATCTCCCCACTTGTCTCCTGCCATTCCCCACTCTTATCGTGCTGAGCAGTGGGAGCTTCTTTAATCAGCTCGTCCGTCTGGCTCTCGGCCAGCTGTGCCGCTCGCTCACACTCCAGGAACAGCTAACGGGGGAAATTCCAGGAGAATTTCTGTTAGAAGCTAAACCCTAAACACACAGCGTTAATACTTGCAAGTTTATTTCCTGTTCACAATTTACCCCTTAATACAATTAGTCTTCAATACTTATCTTAACAACAGGCTTTTCTTCTTCAAAGGAAAATATGATCTGGCCCAACACTGGCACTGTGCTCCACAGCAAGACCTCCCTCCCCAGTGTTGAACCACTTGCCAGGTTCCTCTTG
Source organism: Pardalotus punctatus (assembly GCA_013400915.1). Classification (NCBI taxonomy): domain Eukaryota; kingdom Metazoa; phylum Chordata; class Aves; order Passeriformes; family Pardalotidae; genus Pardalotus; species Pardalotus punctatus. The sequence continues at coordinate 59,896 of VZTX01003600.1, read as the reverse complement.
GGCATCATAAATGTTTAATCACCTGCCTTGAGACATGGCTTGAAGACTAAAAGCTGCCATCACTTCCAGTCCATTTTTGTTCTCCACCGATTTCCACTTTCTTTTCATGCTAACTATCCCCTCTTGACTTTCTTAGAGCAAAAATATGGAGTCATTTAAAATTACTTAGCAAGAATGTGAATGAACCAGGAATCTCATATTGTGCACTTATTGGTCATTAATTATTTCCCAAACTATACAACCACCAGCTTTAAATACTGCTTTGCCAAGCTACATACATTAAGATATTTAATATTATTATTTGTATTGATTTTTTTTTGTCTGCTGCTGGACAGTTATTTCACAAAGTTAAATACAACTGCTAAAAGCATCCATAAAATTAACTCCACTGAAACAAGAGATCTGTAAATTCCTTTCAAGTTTTTCATTTTAGCTTCCATGGTGAAACCTATTCACTAAAATTATTGGTGGGTTTCTTCTTCTTTAACAAGCTAGTCAATACACTATTTAAGAATGCTGTTTCGCATCCATAATCATAACATCTGTATTTTATTGCTTTTAAAAAGGATGATCCTATTTTTTTAATTTAAAGTTGCAAACTCCCAAAAACATAGCACTTAAAAAAAAATCTATAGAAGCAAGGTATGTAAGAGAAAAGTAGCTTATAGCTGGTTTAAAACAAAAGTCGAAGCAAACAACCTAGGAACAATAAAACTAGAAATAAATGGTATAGAGACAAAAGACTTTTATTGGATATCTGTAAACCACAGTCTTTTACCAGGAAAGCTGTTTTTCTGTAATGGACAGTACTGCAAAAGTCAAGATTGCGAGCAGCACCCCTCTGCTCCCTACCTCTGCTCCATTCCTCAAACACTAAACAGAAAAACTGACACATTTTCATCACCGAATTCTCTCTTCCCCCCCACCGGCTGATACTGAGAAATGGTAACTACTGCAAGACAAACATTTCTCACCTGCACTAAAGCCTGAACAGCATCAATCTGTCCAGTTATCTTTAGGCTTTCACCTCCTTCGCCCGTACACAAGGAGTCAAAAGAACACGATGTTTCCATATTGACGAGGCAGTGCCTGTTCCGGGCACTGTATTCTACGAGATTGATCAACAGACCCAATCCCTGCAAGATTGGAGAGTCAAAAACGATTACACATACCGGAAAATGGTAATTTAGCAAAAAACATCTATTCTGATAAACATCTTTAGGCCTTATCTTTCTGAGAATACATAACTTTTGAAACAGTCTGATAGGAGGATTAGGATCTAATGAAATACAAGGCAAAACAGAGATCCCTCTACAGGAGAACTTTTATGCAGGAATCTCTGCATTAAGCTGACATAAATCTGACAAAGCCTTAAACAGTAGTATCAACCCTATTTCTACAATTGAAAAGATGTTTGAAAATTAGTAATTCACACACTTATTTAGCTACACCTCTTTGTTCATCAAGCAGTGCACTTCTTCCCATCAAACACAGAGAAAATACCCTCAAACCCAGCAAATCCTTACAGAAACTTCAAGTAGCTCACTTCAGGTATATACATGGTCACTGAAAACTGTAGGGGAAACTATTCCTTAATGTGGAACAAGAGCAGCTCAAAGCACAAGAAGGAAGCAAATAATTTTCTGTTGATATAACAAACAAAAACTTACCAGCACCCGAATATCAAATCTCTGTTCTTGAGGTAGAAACTTTGGAACCTGAAGCACACAATTCATCGCTGTGCCTATCAGACCATCTTGTTCACCTGTTTTTGTACTACCCCATTCTGCAAACAAAGAGAGTCCAGAGTCTCAGTATTAAAAATACTCACAATAGTAAGCAGCCTAATAAAAACCTTTTGGCCCTAAAGTCAAACCAGCCCCTCTCAGCCTAAGCCCTCATCTGAACATTTCATACCTGCAATTACTCACGCAGCTTGCAAAGACAAATTACTGAGGGCTGTAAGCAAACATCTACCATGCAAAACTGCTTTATTGCACTGGACATGAAAAATCATAATCAGTACAAAAAATTTTTTATGCTAATGGTTCATTTGACACTTTACCACAGAATACGCCAAAAAAAAATCATTGTTTTACCATTATCATTTGTCAGGTTGAGCAAGACCCCAATGATGGCCCTCATACAGTCTTCCACTGCTTTACCCACATGGTTGGTTACATTCTGGTGAGGCAGAGGCTTATTGTCTGGTAAACAGATACTGTCTTCAGCACGATTATATCGCTGGATTAACTCCTCACAATGCTGCAGTGCTCTGCGAGGAAAAGGTGCAGAACAAAGTTATCTTCACAAAACACAGAACGTTCCATCTTTATACCCATTTCACAAGGGAAAAAACCTCAAACACAGAGCTTTTGCAGAATTTTTCTGATATCCAGTCTGTAGCGAGAGATAATAAACTTATTACCTATAAAATCTTTTATATGCTCAACTAAAATTGTGAAAACAAAAACCTGGAAATCTTAGAGTTTATCAGCTTGACATTTCAAAAGCAAGTTAATTTTCCTTTCCAGCTTCATCACATGGTCTCACAAAAGGTATCCTTCTCTTCTTACAAACCCAGCCTCTCATATCCTCTGACCATTAAGGCACAACATGATTCTGACAGTGTTACCAGAATGTTCTCTTGTTCTCAGAGTTATTTCCATTCAGTAAGAAATGACACATGACTTCCTAGCAGTAAAATATCAATCTTGTAACACTAATGGACCACAGGCACGATTCTACTGTATAATATCAGTTTCACATTAAACCACCCCACTGATTTCAGTTAACAAAGTTTTCAACCAATGTTGAAAACATATACTGGTTTAAATAACTTATTAAGCTGTGGTTTGCTGTGTTTTAATTTGAAGAAATACTCCAAATAATACTCTAGCCTATAACCATGAAATTATCATGTTTCCAATGAGGTCTGCAGAGTCAAACTTTCAGCTCCATTTGTTCTCTTATGAAAAGCAATACAAGGGGCAGATAGGCTCTGCCAGCCAACTGAGACCTCACCCAGATTGATAAACGGATTAGAGGTGTTTGTACAAGAGAGGGAGAAGGGCCAAGAACAAAATTTCACTATTTTAATTCTTAGTTACACTGTCAATTCGGCCATGCTCCGTTCTAGTAAACACTTAAGCATAACGAAGACACAATAAATAATGTCACTTCACACTCTTCTGTGCTCCTACTTAGTACAGCAGGAGCTGAATCCACAGTTTGCAGCTTCTACAGACCCAACAGTAGCAGCACTACACACTGCTAGTATTCAGGCAGTTGCCCATACCCCATCTACATTAACTTGACTCAATTAAAAGCAACAGTGGAAATTCTGGGGTTATTCACCCCTATAATCTTCTGGTATAAACCATTTTTCCTCCATCATGAGGTATTTTGCAAAACTGTGGTTTTTGATTTATTTTTTTTTAAACAACTTACTTAGCTGAGGAGACTATGAGTTGTGAGTCTTTGTATGCTATCAGATAGCTCTGATTTTCTGGATTATGCACAGTTACCTAAGAAGAGAAGGAGAAAGTAGTATTAAAAATAGGAGAGTTTTTTTCCCTGAAAGAGAAGCATTCCCTTTTAATACTACTACACTTTATTCCGTTCCACATTTCTTGGCAATTATCCAGCATAAACTTTCACTTCTCATTTTCCAGTATTTGCTTGGAGTTTTCACCTCTAAGTAATTGTGGCACTGATGATAAAGCCATCTTGCCCGATGAAGTACAGAAACCATGCAGCAGAATGTTTTGCCACAGCAGAACCCTGAATCCACATTCTGGGACTACAGTATCCCAAGTGTGTATACAGAACACAATTATATATGTGATATTTTAAGGACTTGACATCAAATCCACTTCTGAGAGCTTACTACACATCCAACTATAACACACAAGTTGTTTCTTGATTCCCTTGATTAAAATTTGGAATCAATTTTCAGAAACAATCAAAGTCCTTCTCTTGCACTTGCATGACTTGGCATGCTTTGAATTTTGTCATCTCTCCCAAGTTTCTAAATATCTTACTACATCAAACACTCGCAAGTCCAAATGTGACTATTCTAACACTAAACTAGGTTCTTCTAATGTTGCTTGGCAATTCCATCTATTGACTATAAAAGCACAAAATGAATCTAAAATTTTTTCCTCACTGCTGAGAAGGCAGATAAAGAGAATTTTTAAGTAGACACCCTTCAACAGTTTCATCTCAGCTTTAGCTTGCATTTACACTATCTTTGAGTCTGTCCTATTTTAGTGAAGAAAACAAGTGACCACTGTAGGTATTTGCCCTCTCATTTCGGTTTCAGGTGTTCAGTGAGATTCACTGACCTGTACTCTGATCCCAAATGTTTTCTGATGTGTGGCAATGTGTTGCTGGAACATAACAAGGTTCTTCTGCTTTCTTAGGGTATCACGACAGAAACAGAGCAATGCCAGTAACAAACAATGAACTCGGCCAAACAAGGCATTGCAGAGAAACACACCCTCACCATTCCTGTCAAGTAAACTCTAGAAAAGTACCACGTATTTTGATTTTCTTCCAAGTCCTCAAAGAAATATTTACCATCTGCATTCATACGCTCAACTGAAGACAGGACTTGTTTGCCTTTCAGGGCAATTTTCTCTTTCAACATTTTGCCAGCTGATGGTTCAAAGTAGTAATTCTTAAAACTGATTTCTTGCTTCTAAGAAAATTCCACTTCTATAATGATCAGTTATTACTAGACACACATTGGAGAGTCAAACTGATGCCTTGAAAACAACATCCATGAACAGCAGCTTTTTGTAGGAATTTTAGAAAAAGCATCATGTTACATTTACTTATTCTTACCAAAAATAATCTTGGAACATGGTACACACATACAGAATAGTTACATAATTTTTCAAACATTACAGAAACACTGATAAGCGTCAGAAAGTCAGTACAGTCTATTTAAAAAAAAAACAAAACCAAAAAACAATATTGCAGAGCTATAATGTGACTATATACTGAAAGAATGTAAACCAGAACAGGTGTGCTTAAGCAGCAGCTTTCAGAAATGCAGTGGATCTGCTCATACTCACACTTTCTAAGACCCGTAAACATCTCTCTGCACCCCATAATGAAGCAACCAACTTCTCTTCGTTTTCATCACTGCTTAGGTGATCCACACATTCTTTAACTAAACACAAAAAGAAGTTGTTTTCCACTATAAGTAAGAGGTCTTCAAGAGGCAGGTGAATAAACTAACCAGCTACTCAAGAGTTGCTATCAACCTTGTTTTACACTCTGTTCTCTGGTGCTAGAGGTGTACAATCATGAAGACATGATCAGCACTCTAAAATTTTTCATTTCTCCAAGTACGTGAAAAAAACCAAACCTTACGATTTTGTCTTTACAAGTTTGATTTACGAGTTAGATACAAATGACGTAACCATACATTTTCTCCCGACAATAAGTGTCCAGCATGACTGTGTTTCTTAACTCTATGGAACTGTCTTTTAGAAAAGGAAAGAGACAGGGCAAGCACACACTTCCCACACTTTACAAGTCTGAAACCATAACCTGAAATCATGCAAATTGAAATATTTTCATCTCTCCAATCCTTCCTTTGTTCTCCCTCTGCTTCACTTAAGACCAAGCTTTATTCAGGTCAAGAATTCATTTAGAAATGTCCTTTTTCCTACCTGTGACATATCTTTGAAAAAATAATGGAATCACCCTCCCCCCCCC